>JAHRHZ010000251.1:1414579-1582649 GCA_024137785.1 Ginglymostoma cirratum
GGGAGATGGCTCACCAGGGGAAGGCAGCAGTAGCCAGGTTCATGGCACCGTGGCTGGCTCTGCTGTACAGAAGGGCAGGAAAAAGAGTGGAAGGGCTATAGTCATTGGGGATTCAATTATAAGGGGAGTAGACAGGTGGTTTTGTGGTCGAAAACGAGACTCCCGAATGGTATGTTGCCTCTCAGGTGCACGGGTCAGGGATGTCTCAGGTCGGCTGCAGAACATTCTGAAGGGGGAGGGCAAACAGCCAGTTGTCGTGGTGCATATAGGCACCAATGATATAGGCAGAAAACGGGATGAGGTCCTACAAGCAGAATTTAGGGAGTTAGGAGCCAAGTTAAAAAGTAGGACCTCAAAGGTAATAATCTCAGGATTACTACCAGTGCCATGTGCTAGTCAGAGCAGAAATGAAAGAATAGCTAGGATGAATGCGTGGCTTGAGAGATGGTGCAGGAGGGAGGGGTTCAGATTTTTGGGACATTGGGACCGGTTCTGGGGAAGGTGGGACTATTACAAATTGGACGGTCTACACCTGGGCCGGACTGGAACCAATGTCCTTGGAGGTGCTTTTGCTAACGCTGTGGGGGAGGGTTTAAACTAATGTGGCAGGGGGATGGGAACCAAATATTGGACAGGTTATTGGACAGCACAGAGGTAGTAACTAAAGCCTGTAGGGAACTAGATAACGGAGTCAGCGAAACTAAAGGGAAGAGTAGGCAGGGAGCAGATGATGAAGACAAAGGGACAATTGGTCAGAGGTGCATTTGTTTTAACGTGAGAAGTGTAGTAGATAAGGCAGATGAACTTAGGGCTTGGATCGGTACCTGGCAGTATGATGTTATTGCTATTACTGGGACTTGGTTGAGGGAAGGGCATGATTGGCAACTGGACATCGCAGGATATCGATGCTTCAGGCGAGATAGAGAGGGAGGTAAAAGGGGTGGAGGAGTTGCATTACTGGTCAAAGACGATATCACAGCTGTACTGAAGGAGGGCACTATGGAGGACTCGAGCAGTGAGGCAATATGGGTAGAACTCAAAAATAGGAAGGGTGCAGTAACAATGTTGGGACTGTACTACAGGCCTCCCAACAGCGAGCGTGAGATAGAGGTACAAATATGCAAACAGATTATGGAAAGGTGTAGGAGCAACAGGCTGGTGGTGATGGGAGATTTTAATTTTCCCAACATTGACTGGGATTCACTTAGCGTTAGGGGTCAAGATGGAGCAGAATTCGTAAGGAGCATCCAGGAGGGTTTTCTAGAGCAATATGTATGTAGTCCAACTCTGGAAGGGGCCATACTGGACCTGGTGTTGGGGAATGAGCCCGGCCAGGTGGTTGAAATTACAGTAGGGGACTACTTTGGAAATAGTGACCACAATTCTGTAAGTTTTACAATACTCATGGACAAAGATGAGAGTGGTCCTAAAGGAAGAGTTCTAAACTGGAGGAAGGCCAACCACACCAAAATTCGGCAGGATCTGGGGAATATAGATTGGGAGAAACTGTTTGAAGGTAAATCCACATGTGATATGTGGGAGGCTTTTAAAGAGAGGTTGATTAGCGTGCAGGAGAGACATGTTCCTGTGAAAATGAGGGATAGAAATGGCAAGATTAGGGAACCATGGATGACAGGTGAAATTGAGAGACGAGCTAAGAGGAAAACGGAGGCATACATAAGGTCTAGGCAACTGAAGACAGACGAAGCTTTGGAATAATATCGGGAATGTAGGGCGAATCTGAAACGAGGAATTAAGAGGGTAAAAGGGGACATGAGATAGCTTTAGCAAACATGGTTAAGGAAAATCCCAAAGCTTTTTATTCATGTATAAAGATCAAGAGGGTAACTAGAGAAAGGATTGGCCCACTGAAGGACCAAGAAGGAAAGTTATGTGTTGAGTCAGAGAAAATGGGTGACATTCTTAATGAGTACTTTGCATCGGTATTCACCAAGGAGAGGGACATGACGGATGTTGAGGTTAGGGATAGATGTTTGATTACTCTAGGTCAAGTCGGCATAAGGAGGGAGGAAGTGTTGGGTATCCTAAAAGGCATTAAGGTGGACAAGTCCCCAGGTCCTGATGGGATCTATCCCAGGTTATTGAGGGAAGCGAGAGAGGAAATAGCAGGGGCCTTAACAGATACCTTTGCAACATCCTTAAACACGGCTGAGGTCCCGGAGGACTGGAGAATTGCTAATGTTGGCCCCTTGTTTAAGAAGCATAGTGGGGGTAATCCAGATAATTATTGACCGGTGAGCCTGACGTCAGTGGTAGGGAAGCTGCTGGAGAAAATACTGAGGGATAGGATCTATTCCCATTTGGAAGAAAATGGGCTTATCAGTGATAAACAACATGGTTTTGTGCAGGGAAGGTCATGTCTCACCAACTTAATAGAATTCTTTTGAGGACGTGACAAAGTTGGTTGATGAGGGAAAGGCTGTAGATGTCATATACATGGACTTCAGTAAGGCGTTTGATAAGGTTCCCCCTGGCAGGCTGATGGAGAAAGTGAAGTCACATGGGGTCCAGGGTGTGCTAGCTAGATGGATAAAAAACTGGCTAGGCAACAGGAGACAGAGAATAGTAGTGGAAGGGGGTTCGTCAAATTGGAGACCTGTGATCAGTAGTGTTCCACAGGGATCTGTGCTGGGACCACTGTTGTTTGCAATGTACATAAATGACTTGGAGGAAGGTATAGGTGGTCTGATTAGCAAGTTTGCAGATGACACGAAGATTGGTGGAGTAGCAGATAGTGAAGGGGACTGTCAGAGATTACAGCAGAATATAGATAGATTGGAGAGTTGGGCAGATAAATGGCAGATGGAGTTCAATCCGGGTAAATGCGAGGTGATGCATTTTGGAAGATCTAATTCAAGAGCAAACTCTACAGTAAATGGAAAAGTCCTGGGGAAAATTGATGTACAGAGAGATCTGGGTGTTCAGGTCCATTGTTCCCTGAAGGTGGCAACGCAGGTCAATAGAGTGGTCAAGAAGGCATATGGCATGCTTTCCTTCATCAGACGGGGTATTGAGTACAAGAGTTGGCAGGTCATGTTACAGTTGTATAAGACTTTGATTCGACCACATTTAGAGTACTGCGTACAGTTCTGGTCGCCACATTACCAAAAGGATGTGGATGCTTTGGAGAGGGTGCAGAGGAGGTTCACCAGGATGTTGCCTGGTATGGAGGGTGCTAGCTATGAAGAAAGGTTGACTAGACTAGGATTATTTTCATTAGAAAGATGAAGGTTGAGGGGGGACCTGATTGAGGTCTACAAAATCATGAGGGGTATAGACAGGATGGATAGCAAGAAGCCTTTTCCCCAGAGTGGGGGACTCAATTACTAGGGGTCATGAGTTCAAAGTGAGAGGAGGAAAGTTTACGGGAGATATGCGTGGAAAGTTTTTTACGCAGAGGGTGGTGGGTGCCTGGAACTCGTTGCCAGCAGAGGTGGTAGACGCAGACACGTTAGTGTCTTTTAAGATGTATCTGCACAGGTACATGGATGGACAGGGAGCAAAGGGATACAGACCCTTAGAAAATAGATGACAGGTTTAGACAGAGGATCTCGATCTGCACAGGCCGAGAGGGCCGAAGGGCCTGTTCCTGTGCTGTAATTTTCTTTGTTCTTTGTTCTTTGCTTTTTTCAATTATCAGACTACCCCTCATGCACGTACAGGGATAGCTCCAGTAGATTTGTTAATGGGGAAAAGACGCTGCATCAGGTTAAATCTGATCTTCTCAGACCTGGGTGGGGCAGAGGAAATGGCATCGGAATGCCAATGCAAGATGGGAGACTCCTCTAAGCAAGAGAGACAGTTTACCTCAGGGGGACAAAGTTTGGTACTGAATCCACAGAAATGGCGCTGCATAGGTCAGAGGCATGGTTGATGCGAGGTCAGGTCCCACAACAGAGGACTGGAGAATAGCCAATGCTGTTCCTTTGTTTAAGAAGGGTAGCAGTGATAATCCAGCTAATTACAGGCCAGTGAGCCTTACATCAGTGGAAGGGAAATTATTGGAGAGGATTCTTTGAGACAGGATTTACTCCAACTTGGAAATAAGTGGGCGCATTAGTCAGAGGCAACATGGTTTTGTGACGGGGAGATCATGTCTCACTAATTTGCTTGAGTTTTTGAGGAAGTGATGAAGATGATCGATGAGGGTAGGGCAGTGGATGTCTACACGGACTTCAGTAAAACCTTTGACAAGGTCCTTCATGGCCAGCTGATACAGAACGTAATGCACGGGGTCACAGATGAGTTTGCAAGATGGATAAAAACTGGCTCGATCACAGGAGACAGAGGGTAGCAATGGAAGGGTGCGTTTCTGAATGGAGGGCTGTGACTAGTGGCATTCCTTTGCAACTGGAAATATATATAACACACACACACACACACACACACACACACTTTGTGGAAAATGTAACTGGTTTGCGATGACACAAAGGTTGGTGGAATAATGGATCGCGATGAGGACTGTTAGAGGATACAGCAGGATTATAGATCGGTTGGTGACTTGGGCAGAGAGATGGCAGATGGAGTTTAATCCGCAAAAATGTATGGTAATGCATTTCAGAAGGTCTAATCAAGATGGAAAATATACAGTAAATGGCAGAACCCTTAAGAGTACTGATAGGCAGAGGGATCTGGGTGTACAAGTGCACAGGTCACTCAAAGTGGCAACGCAGGTGGAGAAGGTTGTCAACAAGGCATACAGCATGTGTGCCTTCATCGGCCGGGGCATTGAGTTTAAAAAATTGACAGGTAATGTTGCAGCTTTCTCGAGCCTTAGTTGTGACAGGCAGCATGTCAGTGCAGGCTTGGAGGGCCTGTTCCTGTGCTGTAATTTTCTTTGTTCCAGCATATGAATTGGTGAGACAGTCCTGAATAAGCACAGGGACCACATGAAAGCTGCAAACTCTCAAACGGGGCCAGAGCAAAACAATCCCAGTCCCTCAGAACCCGTGGGTTCTCCTCTACATCTAGCAAAGAAACTTCAGACTCCAAGGTGGATACTGTGGATGTCACCCCCTTGACGCCCTTACTACCTGAAGAAGGGGGTGAATTTCTTCCGAGACACTCCAGGTGTAAAAGGCAGGCTATGGTCCAGTACACGCTGCCCATATCGGAGGCCGAGTTGGAGGAATTGGACCCAGGGCAAAAATACCAAGAAAAAGAACAGGCCTGCGCTCCCGGTCTTAGAGGGGGAAGGATTTAATAATTGTATTGAGGTCAGCCAGGTGGACCTCATAGAATACAAGTTCCCTAATTTCAGCTGGTAATCTGGTCCAAATCAGAGAGCTCATGACAGATATAAAACAGGAGTGTCAGAGGTTCTGTTCACTCAGAGCTGCCTCCGAGGAACCCTGTCCACATGAAGTACTATGCACAGGTAAATAAAAGGTGACTTGGCGATAGGATACTGGCCTTGGAAGTTGGTTCAACTACTCTTGATGTTCTGCTTTTTCAACCTTCCACCTAACCTCTTATAATCACCCTGTAAAACCTTCACCGTTTGCCCAACTATGTTGTTCCTACTAATGCATGTAACGTCCGGCTTCTCACTCTCCCCTTTGACAATATCACAGAATCCCTACAGTGTGGAAACAAGTCCACACTGACCCTCTGAAAAGTCTCCCACCCAGATCTATCCCCATCCCCATCCCTCTACCCTTTTCCCGTAACCCTGCAATTTCCATGGCTAACACATCTAATCTACAGATCCTGGAACACAATGGGTAATTTAGCATAGCCATTCCACCTAACCCACACATCTTTGGACTGTGGGAGGAAATGGAGCACCCAGAAGAAACCCACGCAGACATGGGGTGAATGTGCGAACTCTACACAGACAGTCGCCCAAGGGTGGAATCAAACCTGGGTCTCTGGTGCTGTGAGGCAGCAGTGCTAACCGTTGCGCCACCATGCCGCCATATGCTTCAGCCATTCTGGGACGTCCTTAACTCTGGCACCAGGAAGGCATCATACTATCGTAGATTCACACTCATGGCTGCAGAATCTCCAGTCTGCACCCCTGACAGGGAAGCCCAATAACAACAATTATTTTTCTTTTAAATATCGTGACAAACCCCACTTAACATCCAACTGCTGCTTCTGTTTCTGAGATTATCCCCTTCAACAGTATTCAAAATGGGATATATTAGAGAGGAATAGCCACAGGACACTTATGAACTACCTTCTTACCATTCCTGACAGTCATTCATCTGACTGATCCTGCTGCCTAACCACCTCTAAATCTATTAACCATCACATTATCTTGAATGCCCTCAGTGACATTAAGCCTAAAAGCTCTTAAAAAGTACCTTATAAGTTAGAAAAACCTAACCTACCATTCCCTACCCACAAACTTTAGTTTTAAGCATGCAAGATGAAAAAAAAATTAAACATTTTTTAAACAAGTCCTCTGTGAGCTTTCAAGTCTCCACATAAACTGAATAGTTCTCTCTCCAGAGCTGTCAACAAACATGACCAGGACTCCCCCGCAAGCTCCATGTGTAAAATAATCTCTCCTCTTTCATGTATTTTGTTTTTGAACCAGGAGTTTTAAACAGGGGGAAAGAAATCTCTTCACATTGACACTTGACAAACATGTGGAGGCCTCTCCCACCATGTGCAGGAAAAAAAATCTTCTTCGCTTTTATGCCCCCATCACCAAGACTATAAAAGTTCCAAAGAAAATTTTTAAATTGAATTAAAAAGTTGTTCTGCTTTGGCTATATAATAGCCAGAAGAAATCCACAAGAGAAGCCTACAACTCGAGGAGCAGCTGCAAGATCACTTCTACCCGCAGTTCTATGCCACTATGCATTTCTATAGGTCACAATTGCACTGAATTTGTACACGACACGAGTATACTAGCCTGTAATTGATGGTGTAAAGATATTGAAAGTTAATTAGAAACATTGTTTGCTGGGGCAATTCAGTTCTTCCCTTTTCTCTGGACTGCTGGCAGCATGACAGAGCATTGCAACTGACTGATTGGAATGACACACCACAGCCCAAGAAATCCTAGATTTCACTCAGATGGGTATTCGTGTTTGATCAATGCAATCATTTATGACACCAAGAAAAGGATTGGACTCTTCACGTCCAGTTAATTTGCAGACATCAGACATGTCATTGATCACTCTCCTCAAACTGTCAGAATGCTTCTGTTTTAAAGGCAGTAGCGTGAACTTACATTTACACTGAGAAAAATACAACTATTTACCTGCAAGAGAGATTGGAACACTTAACTACACGATTTCAGGAGAGTCTTATTCGTCTGGTGTTCTGACAGCATCAACCCATCCCAAAACCATTCTGGGTCAGTGCAGACCAAAACTGGAATAGCAAAAGAAGTTATTCAAGTACCTCAAATGACTTGGATGGTACACATTTGCCTGGAGCCTAAAGGATCAAGGTGTGGTTCTACCTCCCATGCAAGCTGTCTCTACTAAATCTATAGAAGAGGAAGGTACCCAAGGGCAGTAGGAAGAAGAAAGCAGTTAGGAACAACTGCCATCCAAAGAGGATGGGAATAATTATCATCATAGAAGATAGAACATAGAACAATACAGCGCAGAACAGGCCCTTCAGCCCTCGATGTTGCGCCAACCTGTGAACTAATCTAAGCCCATCCCCCTACACTATCCCATCATCATCCATATGCTTATCCAAGGACTGTTTAAATGCCCCTAACGTGGCTGAGTTAACTACATTGGCAGGCAAGGCATTCCACACCCTTACCACTCTGAGTAAAGACCTGCCTCTGACATCTGTCTTAAATCTATCACCCCTCAATTTGCAGCTATGCCCCCTCGTACTAGCCGACATCATCATCCTAGGAAAAAGACTCTCACTGTTCACCCTATCTAATCCTCTGATCATTTTGTATGTCTCTATTAAATCCCCTCTTAGCCTTCTTCTCTCCAATGAGAACAGACCCAAGTCCCTCAGCCTTTCCTCATAAGACCTTCGCTCCAGACCAGGCAACATCCTGGTAAATCTCCTCTGCACCTTTTCCAATGCTTCCACATCCTTCCTGGAATGGGGCGACCAGAACTGTACGCAATATTCCAAGTGAGGCCGCACTAGCATTTTGTACAGTTGCAGCATGACATCACGGCTCCGGAACTCAATCCCTCTACCAATGAAACCTAACACACCGTATGCCTTCTTAACAGCACTATCAACCTGGGTGGCAACTTTCAGGGGTCTATGTACCTGGACACCAAGATCCCTCTGCACATCCACACTACCAAGAATCTTTCCATTGACCCAGTATTCTGCCTTCCTATTATTCTTCCCAAAGTGTATCACCTCACATTTATCTGCATTGAACTCCATTTGCCACCTTTCAGCCCAATTCTGCAGTTTATCCAAGTCTCCCTGCAACCTGCAACATTCTTCCACACTGTCCACCACTCCACCGACTTTAGTGTCATCTGCAAACTTACTAACCCATCCACCTATGTCTGCGTCCGAGTCATTTATAAAAATGACAAACAGCAGTGGTCCCAAAACAGATCCTTGTGGCACACCACTAGTAACCGGACTCCAGGCTGAATATTTTCCATCAACCACCACTCTTTGGCTTCTTTCAGAAAGCCAGTTTTCTAATCCAAACTGCTAAATCTCCCTCAATCCCATGCCTGCGCATTTTCTCCAATAGCCTACCATGTGGAACCTTATCAAAGGCTTTAGTGAAGTCCATGTACACCACGTCAACTGCCCTACCCTCATCCACATGCTTGGTCACCTTCTCAAAAAACTCAATGAAGTTTGTGAGACACGACCTGCCCTTGACAAATCCATGTTGACTATCTCCAATCAAATTGTTGCTTGCTAGATGGTTATAAATCCTATCTCTTAAAATCCTTTCCAAAAAACTTTTCCTACAACAGATGTAAGGCTCACTGGTCTATAATTACCTGGGTCATCTCTACTGCCCTTCTTGAACAAGGGCACAACATTTGCAATCCTCCAGTCTTCTGGTACTAAACCTGTAGACAATGACGACTCAAAGATCAAGGCCAAAGGCTCCGCCATCTCCTCCCTAGCTTCCCAGAGAATCCTCGGAAAAATCCCATCTGGCCCAGGGGATTTATCTACCTTCACACCTTCTAGGATTGATAACACCTCCTCCTTACTCACCTCAATCCTTTCAAGTCTAATAGCCCGTTTCTCAGTCTTCTCCTCTACAATATTCTCCTTTCCCCACCTCCTCACCCCCCCCCCCCCCCGAGTGAAAACAGATGAGATATATTTGTTTAGCACCTCTCCGATCTCCACAGGGTCCACACACAACTTCCCACTTCTGTCTTTGACTGGCCCTATTCTTACCCTAGTCATCCTTTTATTCCCCACATACCTATAGAAAGCTTTAGGGTTCTCCTTAATTCTACCTGCTAATGACTGCTCATGTCCCCTCCTTGCTCCTCTTAATTCTCTCTTTAAATCCTTCCTAGCTAATCTGTAACTCTCCATCACCTCATCTGAACCATCTCGTCTCAATGTCACATAAGCCTCCCTCTTCCGCTTAACAAGAGATACAATTTCTTTTGTAAACCAAGGTACCCTTACCTTATCACTTCCTCCCTGCTTGACAGGGACATACCTATCAAGGACACGCAATATCTGTTCCTTAAACCAGCTCCACATTTCGATTGTCCCCATCCCCTGCATTTTCCTACCCCATTCTATCCCTCCTAAGTCTTGCCTAATCGCATTATAATTGCCCTTCCCCCATCTATAACTCTTGCCCAGTGGCATGTTCCTATCCCTTTCCATCGCTAATCTAAACATAATCAAATTATGGTCACTCTCTCCAAAGTGCTCACCTACCACTAAATCAAACACCTGGCCTGGTTCATTACCAAGTACCAGATCCAGTGTGGCCTCCCCTCTTGTCGGCCCTTCAACATACTGTGTCAGGAAATCCTCCTGCACACATTGGACAAAAACCGATCCATCCGACGTACTAGAGTTATAGCATTTCCAGTCAATGTTGGGGAAGTTAAAGTCTCCCATAATGACCACCCTGTTCCTGTTACTCCTGCCCAGAATCATTTTGCCAATCCTCTCCTCCACATCCCTGGAAATTTGCGGAGGCCTATAAAAAACTCCCAGCAGTGTGACCTCTCCTCTCCTGTTTCTGACCTCAGCCCATACCACCTCAGTAGACGAGTCCTCGTCAAAAGTTCTTTCAGCCACCGTTATACTGTCCTTGACTAACAAAGCCACACCTCCCCCTCTTGTACCAACTTCCCTGATCTTTATGGAAGATCTAAACCCTGGAACCTGCAACATCCATTCCTGACCCTGCTCTATCCACGTCTCCGAAATGGCCACAACATCGAAGTCCCAGGTACCTATCCACGCTGCAAGCTCACCTACCTTATTCCGGAATGCAGCAAGAAACAGGTGAACATTTTAATAAAGGGGAGCACCCCATGATCTTCTGAATTGGTTCTGTATTCCAGAAGTATTCAACCAGGAATTGGAATTCATTTTCCCTCCAATTGGAGATATGCAATACATTTCTCATCTCCAAGAGATATTATCAGAAATCGCACGACACCAGGTTATAGTCCAACAGGTGAAGTGGAAAAAAAAAAGCACACAGAACACAGAATTTAAGTAAAAGATCAAAGGGTCATACAACTGACGAGGATGTATTAAACAAACCTATGCTGTTAAATCTTTAATCAATTAGAAATTTTAATAGATTAATATGCATATGTAAATCCCCAAATTTCTTTCAAGTCACTGCCCTGAGAGAATTAAAGGTTTTATCAGTTTAAAGAAGAGGTGATATTTTCGGTCAGACAGTGCATGTTGGGTGTGAGGCCTTGTTCAGAATCTGTTTGTGTTTTAGTTTGGAGTCAGGCTAGTTTTATTTCTAAAATAGGAATTTAGAAAACACCACATTGACTAACTGTGTCGATAAATTGTGTGATTTTTGAGCAAAATAGAATATATCTGCAAATCCGCAATAATCAATCAAAATGTTTCATGCAAATTAATTTAACTATAGTAAATGAGAATAATCCAAGTTTTGATTTCTGAGCAGTCTTTGCTCAAGAAAATAAAAACTGTAAAGGATATTCCATTGCTTATTATGTTTATCTGCCTGCTCTAATCACACACGATTATGAGACAGGTTCAATACAGCTGTCTATTACTTTCAAATATTACCATTCTTTTAAACAAAAATAAATATTTAAAATGTTTGATAAAATAAATCAGAGTTGGTATGGATTGACACTGTACAAAGCAAGTAAGCAGAATGTGGGCAAAAAGCTGAAAATTTATAGAATCCCTACAGTGTGGAAACAGGCCCTTCAGCCCAACAAGTCCACACCGCACCTCAGAGCATCTCACCCAGACCAATTCCTCATAACCCACCTAATCTACACATCACTAACACTATGGGCAATTTAGCATGGCCAAGCCACCTAGCCTGCACATCTTTGGACTGTGGGGGGAAACCGGAGCAAACCCACATGGACACAGGGAGAATGCACAAACTCCACACAGACAGTCGCCTGGGGGTGGAATCGAACCCGGTCCCTGGTGCTGTGAGGCAGCAGTGCTAACCACTGAGCCACCATGTCACTCAAAAAATTTTGGCTGATTTTTGAATCAATTTCCATTGTCCACCATTCAAGTTGTCCCACAATGCACGTAAGCATTCAAAAATATCTTGCACAAATTTATATTGTGAATTTCTCTCTTGGATGCTATCGAAAATGAAATAGCAAATCCATTCCAGACAGCAAATCACAAGTGACACAGAACTGTCACATGATCAATGGAACTTTAACCACATAAAGAGTTAAAACAGGAACAGGAGTAGATTATACAAGGCCATCAAGTCAGATTCAGCATTTTCCAAGATCATAGAAACAAAAATACTGTAGGTGCTGGAAATCTGAAACAAAACAGAGGATGCTAGAAAAACTTAGCAGGTCTAGCAGCATTAATGGAGGGACAGAGAAATTGAGTTAATTGCGTCCAATTTGACTCTTCTTCAGAGCTGAAATAGGTCCAAAAATGGTGTTTTATTCTTTTGACAGAGGCAGATGAGGACTGAGGGCAGCAGATTGTGTGGATGACCAGTGCAAAAGATAAAGGGGTCGCTAACTGTGGTGAAAGAGTAAAGATTAATATAGATGCAAGTTTAGGTGCCAAAGGGAGAAAATGGATCCCCACTTGTTGACAAAGTAAGCTAGACAAGGCCTGGGGCAGAAGGACTGAATGCAAGACAAATGAAAGACAGATATAATGTGATCATGCTACAAAGTTGTAGAATTCTAGCCTGTCCTAGATGTTGTGAAGTGCCTTGGTGAAAGATTAGTGGTATTCCTCGAGCATGAGAGGCAAGGGCCTAGTGGTATTATTGCTGGACTGTTAATCCAGAGAGCCAGATAACATTCTGGGGACCCGAGTTTGAATCCTGCCATGGCAGATAGTGAAATTTGAATTCGATAAAATATCTGGAATTAAGATCTAATGATGACCATGAATCCATTGTCAATTGTTGGAAAAACCCATCTGGTTCACTAATGTCCTTTAGGGAAGGAAACTGCCATCCTTACCCGGTCTGGCCTACATGTGACTCCAGACCCACAATGTGGTTGACTCTGAACTGCCCTGTGGGCAATTAGGCATGGTCAATAAATGCTGCCTAGCCAGCAACGCCCTCATCACGTTAATGAATAAAGAAAATGCATTGTGTTTTCTTGGGACATTGCAGCAGACCTAAGACAGAAATGTTAGCACAAGAGCAAAGTGGACTGTTGAAATGACAAGCAACTAGAAGGACAGGATCAGTCCTCCAGACAGAGGGGAGGTGTTTGACAATGTGGTCACCGAGTCTGTTTGGTTTCATCAATGCTTTGTGTGCAGCACACACAGTAGACTTCAAAGCACAAATGAAACGTTGCTTTGCCTGGAAGGTGTTTGGAGTCTTGGATAGCAAGGAGGGAGGATGTGAATGAACAAATATCAAACCTCCTACAATTGCATGGGAAGGATATAATGTTGGGAAGTAGTGATGGAAAAGTGAATCATGGAAGACAGCTCCAGCATGATGCCACCAGATACATCTGCCCCTCCCCTCCACTGTCAGACATCCTCTTGTATCCTAACATCTTGCATCTTAATACATTTTCACCTGTCTGATATCACGATGATATGAATCGATAAAGCAGAACATTTTGGGATTTTGTAGAATGTCGACTTACATCCACATGTTTCACATTGTTTTGATAACATTTCTAACTTATTAGCATATTTTGTACATTATTACTATATTGCAATGAACTACATGTTGTTTAAAGATTAGACTCTCTTCAAAAGAGACTCTCCCATAGTAAACC
The DNA here is from genome assembly GCA_024137785.1 of Ginglymostoma cirratum. Classification (NCBI taxonomy): domain Eukaryota; kingdom Metazoa; phylum Chordata; class Chondrichthyes; order Orectolobiformes; family Ginglymostomatidae; genus Ginglymostoma; species Ginglymostoma cirratum. Next base: position 1,427,971 of record JAHRHZ010000251.1, read on the forward strand.
AACTAAGTCCTTAGAGTCAGATGCAGAAAAGGATAGTGACAGCAAACTACCCTAACCACAAGCTAGTAGCGGCCAACATTGCAGCCCATTCGTTTAACATGTCTATATTTGCAGATGCATTTTATCCTCCTCACAAAGCACATTTCCACCTATCTTTAGATCATCAGCAAATATTTGATACGTTACTCTTGGTCTCTTTGTTAAAGTTGTAAATAGCAGAGACCTTACCATGGAGATTTACGGCATTCCACTATTTTCTCAGGAGTGCACCCCGACAGTCAGCTTGCTGAATTTCTAAATCTCGGCATTAAAACTGCAAAGAAACTGAGTACTGAAAACAAAAAGCTTAATCCAATGAGTTTTATGTCTTCTAAAAAAAAAATTAAAAATACTCAATGGAACAAAACACTAGAAACATTGTCCTTCCAACAAGGCACATCCGAGTTTCAAATTTATTCATGCTTTAGCTACAGCAGGTTGTTTCTGTTGAGTTAGAGCTATTAAATATCAAACTATTGACACCAGCAAATTCTTAGACTTTATTGCAAAAGAAAATGAACCATTGCAAAAACAATATTACAGTCTGAAAATATTGTCAAACGCATTCCCTATGAATTTTAATCAAATATTTGAAATCACAAATAAAAGGCTTTTTAACAAAATTTAGATTAATGTAGTATGAAAGCCAGTTTCAGCCTGGTTTAAAAAGACAACAAAAAATGGCTATATACAGCATTGTGCTAAGGTATAAATGGTGGGATTCCGAAATCTCGATTAAGACTATTGCTTTTTTCAATGACACCAAACGGAGTGAGGATGATGCAATTGATTGCAACAGCAGATCAAATGACTAGCAAAGTATACAAAGATATGATAAATAGATCTTAATATAGACGTGTGACATGCTGCATTCTGGCAGAAGGCATATGGAGAGGCACAGTCTTATGGTACAGTTCCAAAGGGACTGCAAGGAAAGAGAGAGCAGGGTGTACATGTAGCAAGACAAGGTGAGAGAATCCAGATGGGATCCTCAGCTTCACAACTAGATATAAAAGTATGAAAGCAGGGTAATATGCCGTATCTTTATAAAGTTCTAATAAGGCTACAAAGGTATTGGTACCCACTTCTGAATACAAACTTAGAAGGGATCTGAAAGCTCTCGAGAGGTAGGGAGAATAATTCTAGCAAAGAAAGACTTTAACCACAAAGTTCAATAGGAGAATTTGCTGATTTTCTTCTTGGAGCAAAAAGGAGGGAAGATTTAAAAATCAAGGTGTACAGGATCACAACAATCTGGATAACATAGACAAGGAAAATTAACCCAGCTGATTGTGAGAGGACATGGAGCACAGATACAAATTTTGTATGAAGTCATGATGTGGGATGTGAAGAAGAAAATATTTAATTTCAACATTACCTACGTGAAATTTGCTGCCCAAAATGATGGTAGAAGCAGGTATTAAGGTTTATGTCAAAACAAAGTTGGATAATCAGATGAAAGGAATGACTTTGCAAGGTTATGGGAGTGGTGTGGGAGAATAGGATTGACTAGATTGCTCCATAGAGCTGGCACGGACTCAATAGCCAAATGGCCCTCTTCTTATGCTATACATTCCTCCATGGGTGGTATTCAAAAAAGGTGACATGAGTCGCAGCTACTGGCTCGACAGCTGTCAAGAGCCTTGTATCACCCCCTGTAAAGCAGTTTTGCTGCATTAAGTTATAAATGATGTGCCATGATCAAGAAGCCTGGAGTATAATTCACTTCCCAAAGGACAGCCAGAGGTACAAACTGTCAATTGCAGGTAATGCCACTAGCTACTGCTGGTAATACACATACCACAGGCCCAGAATTAGGTGAGGAACTTGGGTGAGGGAGGGTAGGAGGGGTTTTTCAGGAAGGACAGGTGGTTGTCAGCAGCAATCCCACCTCCCCCTATACTTCTGGATCTTAGGTCCCACAAAAACCCCTCCCACATCCAAAGATGCCACTTAATTCCGATTCCAGTTGGTACCGGGGGCAGGAAGTTCATCACAATTCTTGCTGTCCCAAATTAAAACTGGGAAGCAAAAGGCAGTGGGGTCCTGACACAAGGTCCTCTGATCCAACTAAATCCCTCTCTGCATTCCAAGCAACCCTCAGAGGAGGGTATTAAGTTCTTCTCTAAGTTGTAGGGCTGAAATTTTCAAAGCAAGGTTGGGAAACTGGCCTCCAAATAAATTCAGTTCCTGAAACCAAAACCTAAGACAACCAGATTGTACACTGTCTCTACAATGTGAGTAAAACTTCAATTCTAAGCCACAAAAGATAGCTGAATGAAGGAGCAAATTACTACAGATGCTGGAAACTGTACTGAAAACAAAATAAATGTTGGAGATCATAGTGGGTCAAGCAGCATCCATGGAGAAAAAGCAAGGTAACGTTGAGTCTAGATGACTTTTCAGGGCCGACTTGAAGTGTCGGGGTGGGGGCAGGATTTACGCAATAGTGGGGGTGGGGGGAGGGTGTTGAGTGTGCTGGTGGAGTAAGGATGTTGATAATTCAGATTATGCGGTCAGAGCGTGAGAATGGCAGAGCAATGTCAATACTGTGTGGAGGTGGAGGAACATAGCAGGTCAGGCAGCAGAGGAACAGGAAATTTGACATTTTGGGTTGGGACCCTTCACCAGGTTGTTCTTCTAATACTGCCTGACCTGCTGTATTCCTCCAGCTCCACACTGTATTGACTCTGACTTCTAGCACCTGCAGTTCTTGCTATCTCCTAATGGCAAAAGAATGGTGTGTCTAACTGCCAGACTGTAAAGAACAGACAGTCCCACTGGAGTGGAGGGAGGGGAGAGAGGACATGGTGACAGAACGTGACAAACAAAGCTAAAAGAAATGGATGGAATGGGTTCACAATCTGAAGGCATTGAACTCAGTAACTGAGCCCAAATGGTTGTAAAATGTCTAGTCTGATAATGAGATATTGCTCCTCCAGTTTTCGCTGTCATTTGCTGGAGAAATGTAGCATGTCGAGGACACATAAATGGGCATGTGTGCCAGACAGTGTGTTGAAACAACCAGCTACAGGAAGGTTGGGGTCATGCTTGCACACAGACTAGAGGCGTTCTGCAAAGCTTCACCCAATCTGTATCTGGTTTCTCCACTGTAGCTGAATGAGTTCTTTAAGGAGCTCAATGGGCCATTAATTGATAGATGAGCAGGTTTCCAGTTCCCACCCCACCATTGGCCCTTTGGCAATGGTAAACAGGCCCAGAGGCATCAATAACTTGAAAAGGACTTCTGGGACCATGATATTCAAATCCCACATGCATCGAATCCCAATTGTGGTGATTCAAAATTCTGAACCACATGACTGAGAAGTATTGTCATCATTTTGCACTGGGACAAGAGTTTTTAAGCCATATGCAATTCCTCAAACAGTTCCATGAAGAAGAAACAAATCATTAGAATTAACTTAACCTCTAGATGTAGTTGTCGCAGCCACAAATGAATGACCGTTCATTTGGATAGTACAGGTATTACCACATTTAGAAGGAGCATATATCTATTCAACTTGAGCAGTGGCACAAGTTTTTGATAGTGGACCACTGATGGCAGATCGATAACTGTTGATTGACAAGTTAAGAAATGATAAAATGAAACTGCAAGGAATAAAATTACAAACTCTTATGTTCTTATCGATTTCCTTTCCATGGTTTGTTCTCTGCTGTTGGGGGTGAACTTGTTTCGTTGTTATTGTTTCATCAAGATATAATTCCCCCTCATTTCTACAACTCAAAAGCTTCAAGATCTGTTCTAACAAAATATACAAATACTGTCAATGTCACCCTGGCCTCAAAAACTAACCTTCGTATAATTTGATCACTCAAGTGAAAAGCAAAAAACACATTCCCAATCTTCACCTGTTCACACTTGACAGCAGGTAAATTAAAGATGACTTATACTGTCCAGTGAGTTAAATGGAAACAAGATTAAGGAAGCAAAAACATCTTTTTTTTTATTGTTTTAAAAACCTATAATTGCCAGCTGATTTTAAATTATTAAGTAGAATGGATGTTTCTTTTTCCCCTTAGTCTTTGACAGGCTACAAGATTGTTGTGAAAGTTGAAGCAGAAACAAAAATTCCACTTCTGCTCTCTAACTGAGAGACTTAAAAATGTATATGACAGACAACAATAACAACCATAAGTATTTATGCAAAAATAAAGGCACTTTATAGGGCTGCAATAAAATTATTGCTAGGACACAAAGTCAGGTGAAGTGATTAAATTAGAGTATCAAAGGCTTGGTCAAAGAGGAGCTTAAAGAGGTAAATTGAGGAACATGAGTCAGGATGAGCAGAGAGGCATAGATCTTAGGCAACTGAATGCACAGCTAATGGTGCAGCAATTAAAAATATAGAACTATATATTTTAGAGAAACATGGACCTGAAGAAGATTACAGCTAAAGGGAGGGACAAGGCCATGGAGTGATGTGGATCATAGATTATAGAATCCCTACAGTGCGGTAATAGACCCTTCGGCCTAACAATTCCACAATGAACCTCACAGCATCCCACCCAGACCCATCCCCCTCTAACCCATCTAATCTACATATTCCTGAACACTGCAGGCAATTTAGCATGGCCAATCTATCTATCCTGCGCATCTTTGGACTGTGGGAGGAAACCGGAGCACCTGGAGGAAAACAATGCAGACACAGGGAGAATGCGCAAACTCCACAGAGACCTGGATTGCTGGTGCTGTGAGGCAGCAGTGCTAACCACTGAGCCACCCTAGAAACAAGGAAAAATAATATTCCCTGGATATTAAACAGTTTAAATGGATCAATACAGGAACTTTAATTTAGCTATGCACTGTTCCTTGGGAAGGGTGGCCACTATGATAGAATTCTTCATTTTTGAACAGTGATGAAGTTTATTCTGAGACAAATGTCCTGAATCTAAATAAAAGTGAACTACAATGATATGTGGCACAAGCTGGTTTTGGTAAACTAGTAACCATTACTTTAAAGTAAAAAGGGATGTTGGTGGGTAGGCAATGGCAAACATTCTGAGTAATTCCGTTCTGAGGAAGGCTCACCGGACCTGAAACATTAACTCTGTTTTTTCCTTCACAGGTGCTGCCAGACCTGCTGAGCTTTTCCAGCAACTTTGTTTCTGTTCCTAATGGCAAACATTAGTGAATGGAGGAACTGCAACAACTGTTCTCTCCTGTTTAGTACAGAATACAGGAAAGATGGCATGACCATAGCAAAGAAGGGAAACTGGGACTAGTATAAGATCCAAAGAAGGGGCAAACGAAGTGGCCAAAACAAGGTGAAAAAACAAATCAAGCAGTTTAGTTTCAAAGGAGGACAAAGGCATTGATTAAGAAGAGAAAAAAAGTTTGAGTGTAAGCTTGCTGGGTACATGCAAACGAAATTCATAGAGAGTCATTTGCAATTAGAGAAAAAAGGATTAGTGAAGATAAATATAGGTCCCTTACAATCAGAAGGGGGCAGAGGGGTTGAAGTTATAATGGGGTACAGAGAGATGGCAGACCAATTAAATACACACAATGGTTCTGCCTTCACAAGGTAGGACACAAATGATGTTGAAGAACACAGGGAGCAGCGAGTTGGAAGAACTGAAAGAGAGTAGGTGATTGTAGGAAAATGGTGTTCGGAAAATTGATAGGATTAAAGATCAATAATCTACATCCCAGAGTATGCAGGGAAGTGACTTAAAGAGAAAAGTGGATACATTGCTGATTGTCTTTCAGGGTTCATTAGACTCTGGAACATAGATCAAAGGAAACAAATGTAACACCACTATTTTAACAGAAAGGGAAAGAAAACACTTGGGAATGGATAGCCTGCTATTAGTCTAAGTAAATACTAGAGTCCATCAAAGTAATTAGTAGCAGAACACTCGGGGAGGGAGCGGGATTGGGGCAAGTCACCCTTCACACCTCCTTCCACACACACCTGGGAATGAGGAAAGATTTGGGCAGAAGGTGGGAACGGATATTCAGTTGATCAGATGTGAAGGTATTGAGTGGTGGAGCAGGCTTGAAGGTCTAACTGGCCTACTCTTGCTCCTTTCTTTGTTTCTGTCTTGAAAGATTACGGAGCAAAAGGCAAACTCAAAATTCTTCATGGCTAATCCCACAACTCATAATATATCATGTAGAGTTAGGCTATGTCATATTTCATGTGCCTTTTCTGCCTTATGTAATGCTAGTAAATTGTAAGTGTTGCTTTTAATAGCATTCTGAAGTCCTTGCATTTTTAACAGGAATCTATATTTTTTTAAAAAAGGGTTATAAACGCTATAATCAACATTCAAACCATTACAGATTTACAGGGGGTCAGGACACATACCAGAAAAGTACAACAATGAAAATGACAGAGGAATTCTCCCCCATAAAGATTAACATAAACATGTGGAATAAGGGCTGTAAAAGCATTTATCACTATGCACCTATACTGGAGCAATTTCACCTATAAGAAACATTGGAACAAGGTATGGATACGAATTGCAACTTAGGGAAATGCTGTGTTTCATATCCATAGCAAGCACTCTGTAAGAAAAAAAAAAATCATGAGAGACTGAAATGTTACTCAGAAACATCAGGCAGAATGCCAGGAGATGCCAAGATGGCAACGCAAACACAAATCTACAGTAGGCTGATTTGCATTGAAAACAGTGCAACATTGCAAGTGCAAGAAATTTTACGTTTGGCTCCTCCAAAAATTAGCAACACAAGTGGGCAACGTACATCACAACATATTACAGACTTCCTGGATTACTGTGTAGGATACTTTGTAACATATGGATAAAAAGGAAGAGGTGATGGCATGTCAATGGGCTGAATGGCCTTGTTTTGGTCTGACATTTTAGGATTCTTTCGTTTAAATTAAAATTGAATAACTTCTTAAAGAAGGAAGAAATCAAAGGAATACAGAAAAATGGGTTTAATAGAGGGCACCTGCTGAAGATATAACACTGGTACCAATACAGTGGAAAATGGTCTCCTGAGCAATAGTTATTATGATTCCATGTCTCGTTCATGTTGTTAATTGACTCTGTTGTTATGATATGCAATTACCTTCCCCTGTCAATGTTAGAGTTTTAGAATGGTGTAAAATAAAAAGAATTTTGTAACATTTCTAGGAATTTGCATTTGTGAATACAACTTTTTATTCTTCAAAAATTGGCCTATTTGCTTAGCACATTCCAACCTTTATGGTTTATGATTTTCCAAAGTAAAAAGCCTATAGCTGGCCATATGTTTAACCAAGGACATTCCGCCATTTTGGAAATTTGTTGCCTTGACATCTGACAACTTTTTTGAGTGAAGTTTGATTGAAACAGGAAAATCATATCATAGAGCTTTAGTTTCCATTGTATATGCGATTGCGAATCTGACTGAGTATTGGGAGTCAAAAGCTATTATATAATTATGAATAAAAATCTGCAGAAACCATTAGGAAGTAACTGTGATTTTAATTGCTAGAGAAAGATAGACCTGTATTTGTATAATTCCTTTTACGATCTAAGGACATCCTTAATCACTTCCAGCTGTCAGTGTTTTTGGTATGTAATCTTCAGTGTTGTGATGTGGAAACTCTAACAGCCAATTAGTGCACAGTAAGATTCTATAGATATTCAAACACTAATGATTAGATAACGTGCTTAAATGAGATTTAAATATTGATTAAAGAACTCTTCTTTGAATAATGCTATGGGACTGTTTATTCACCAGCTGTGGTGCCATATAGGGAGTTGCTTTAGAGAATTATCAAAAAATACAGTAACTTGGAGCACATCACTTTCTCAGCACAGCACTAGTATGGCTTAATTTCTGAACTGGCACATTATCAAACAAGCATTACTTCCAGGAAATTATCACTGGCATTACAGATGGTTTTAAGCTTGCCCAAAATTGGATGATCTGCCAATGTAAAAAGTTGACCTCAACCAAGTTTTGCAGACTGGCACATTCCTAGATCCAGGACTACATGCTGACGAACACACTAATGTCTGGGGCAGCTGCCACAAAGGCATACTGGGGAAAAGGAAAACATCATCTGCTGAAGTATAACAAGGGTCCATCCAGTTGTCAGACCTCCTCATTGCCTCAAAAATCAACGTAAATTGTTTCTTGCGTCAGTAGAAAGTGCCCTTGTTTTGCTAAGGAATGTCAAACTCCAATGTGTGTCTTGCTTATCCTCTGCAAATAACTCTTTGAACCTTTCATCTGCATTTATAGAAAATTCTATGAATAAAGGTATATTTTTGGAATAAAACAAAACTAAATTGACCAGAATAAAAACTCTGTACCAATCAAAAGTGAATCTTACATAATGAATTCTGCACTATCCACAACTCCACCAAACACCTCCCCCACCCCCAAAAAACCTTTTCTCCCCCTACTTATGTTTTCAACTTCTTTAGATTGTGGGCTTGTCTCTTTTAGGTCTGACAAACGATCCACCACCACCACAATACTGAACTGCCATGTTACAGTGCTTCTCTTCAGGGATGCTGACTCACTTGGTGTAACTTTCCATCGCGTGATGTTTTCACTTTCAAATTTCCCCTACTATAATAAATGCATAGAAGGCCATATTAACACAATCGGTAGGCGAGACGCTGATAAGATCAATCTAGAGTCTGATTTTACCCCTCCCTAATTTGTTCCACGTTGAGGTTTTGGTGCAAATAGGTTGTTTGCCTCCAGGTCGGTTTTAGAAAGTTACTAAAAATAGCGTTCCTTTATCTGATCTTCCTAATTTAGAGGCAAAATTCTTATATTCGTTTTAACCTAGCCAACTGAATTGCTTGACTTTACAAGTACTTGCCTGAAATCAATAGCGTGAAAACGATCAGCTTGACCACGTCACTGCTACTGGCTGGACAGTTTGTTGCAAAGACTACAAGATGGATAAATAACTGTGATTCTTTTCTCAGTCTCTCACCGCCTTCATTACTGGTCCGACCTCAATTTTCACCTGCCTTTGGAGAGAAACTTTACCTGATTTTTTTTCCCCCAAATTAAAGCCAATTACAAACTAACAAGCATTCAACATCAATAAAAGGTTTAAATCAGGCTTCATCAAGTTTCAATTTTACACATCACCGCACGCTCTAATCGTAGTGAATGATTCAGCTAACTCTTGGAAAAACTGGAACTTTCCTCAGTAATTGAATATTTTTCGGCTTTGAGGGAGAACGCTTGCTAACGAAGAAAGCATCGTACAGAATATTTAAACTAACAGAAATGCATGTAAATTTCTGTATCCTGACCAAAAGTCAATTACCTACCGATTCAAAGCTGGATCAAACGCGTGTCGTTTTCGGCAAGTTTTCTTGTTCGTTATTTTTTAAGATTGCTTGTCAAAATTTTAAGGCTTGCCATTAGCGAACTAACTTTTAAATGTATTTTAATAACTGTTGTTCTACGTAGCTGATCTTGCTGTTGCCTAAGAGGAAGTCATGCGACCGTGCAGCTATGGTTATAATGAGAATTTCATGAATGTTGTTTTTACTTTGTTAATTGGAATAGAAGCAGAGAGCTGATTAAAAGCAAGTTCCAGCTAAAGGCTTTAATTCATTTGAATCCCTCAGTGACCAGAAAACGACACTTACATCTGCATGTGAGAATTAGTGGCTAGTTAATAATCTTGTTATTTAGCTCTGTCAGCTTTTCCATAAATACTTGCTGCATTATTCGATGATATTGCAAGGATTTAGTAATCTGTACTAATGTGCTTATTAACATAATGAGAACTTTTTTTAACAAACCAAAAAAGTATTTGAAGACATAATTCAACCCTAAAATAGGGATTGGACTGATTAAGAACCAAACAAGAGAAAGCAGATTACATACTAATCTGATTTTGTATCTACCTTCAGCAGAGAAGAGGGCACTATCAATGTAGCAGTAAAACGGGGTGCAGCAACAATGTTGAAATAAATCTTTTTAAAGAAGTTCATAGGATATACTTAAGGAGGGTTATTCTTGAAATGGAATAGTCACCAGGTATAGATGAACCACATTCTAGAATACTGAGGGAAGTAAAGGTCAAATATGTTGATGATCCGGCCGCAACTCTCTCCATCTCCTTAGAGGATCACATCTTTGATTTTAAAAGGGGAGAAGGATAATCAAAGCAACTCCAAGACAGACAGCCTAATCTGATGGTGGGGAAACATGATAGACACTGGGTTCACAATTTAACAATGGCAATAAACAAGCACTGAGATTTGAAATTGCCCTGTGCCTGCTGGAAGCAATACAAACAACAAAGAAATTTTAAGATGCATGTTCACCTCCATGATTGCAGCCCAACACTACAGTGGCTACACGTTCAGTAGAGGACCCAGATTTGTGGTAATCTAGCCTGAACCTCTTAAAGTGCAGGTGAATTTGAAATGCAACTGAGGCTAGAAATGCCTGTAGAAGAGTTTCTAAGCAGGAGGAAGTTGGGCCAGCAGGCCAGAGAGAGAGTTCCAAGTTCTTCAATTCAATGCAAAAGATGTTGAAGAGAAGACAGGACATCGTTCCACAGAGGGCAGGGAGCTCCTTGTACAGTGACTACAGTGGGAAAGGTTGGCTTTTGAACAAATTTGGCTTGATCCTACAGTTTTGGGGGAAAAAGTCATATAATTGGTGATGATCAATGAATAGATCTCCAAATCTCATCATTTACTCACTGTCCCACCATAATAGATTTGGCACAATGAACCACAGCATATCATTGCCCTCACCCACTGCAATGCAGGCTCTGACAAACTTCATTTTTCTCTTGGAAGATAAGGTTGTGTGTAATAAAAAAAAAAATTAGCAAAGAAGCAATGGGGAAGCAACATCTTGGAGAAGTGCTTTCTCTACATTATTGAGGACATTGCAATTAACATTTATGAAGCTGTCCAAGATGACAGAATGTCTTGCCTTTCTGCACATTCTAAAATTTTCTTCACCTTTATCCCTCAGTCTGGTATGATGCAGGATCTATATGCTGTAATTCACCAGTGTTTTTGGGTTGCAGTTTTGCCAGTGGTAAAGTCTCTTGAAGTTGCATGTGTTTTGTTGCAGATAAGGATAGTATACAAGAAAGCATTGATGGAAAGCATTAAATGCTTGGAGCATTGGCAAGCCTGCCAAAGAGCCTCTTTTCTGTTGAGAGAAATGGACATGTCTCATTCCAAATTGATACAAGATTTCCTGCAGAGTTGTGAACCCATTCTTTCCAATGTGGAATGAATGACCAACTCCCCGTTCAGATGTGCACCAGGCTTGGACTCTGTGTGAAAACAGATATCACCGTCTGTTGTAGCACAAGTAGCAACCATCAATGCCTGATTGCAGCAGTGGAAGGAGCTCATGGTACATGGCAAGAAATCTTGACTTGTCATTGGGTAAGTCAAATTGATGTGATGAAACCTCTGGTTCCTCACTTGTGTGTCCATTTTGATGTCAGGCATGATTAGACTGATGTGCCCAACAGAGGGTACTGCTAACTGAGGAGGATTCTGGGAGGAGTCATCTCAGTCGCTGTCCAGGAGCAAATAAAAGGAAGGCAAGCTATATAACAGAGTGCCTGTTTTGAGAAGGGCTTCTTTGTGGTTAAGTGTTGCATGAAGTTTAAGTGTAGGCTAAATGAACACTGTGCTTTGGTAAGGAGAGTGATCCACAGTGGGGTAAAGCAGTTGGAGGAGGAGTAAACTACTGCAGCTGCTGAAAGCATGAGGTTAAAGGCAAAGCAGAAGGAAGTTTAACCATGAAGTCACGGGCAGTAGATAAGTGAGTAGCTGGTGAGTAGTTTTTCATCTCTAATAAAAATTGAAAGAACTGTGGATGCTGTAAATCAGAGACAAAAATAGAAATTGTTGGAATTCCAGTTCTGAGGAAGGGTCTCCACTCCAAACATTAACTCGCTGATTTCTCTTCATCGATGCTGCGAGACCTACTGAGCTTTACCAGCAATTTTCATTTTTGTCTGTTTTTAAGCTCTCTTCTTTTTCTCTTGTCTTTGCTGTTGTCGTTAACCCTTAAGTTAAGTAATGGTAGGAGATTCCAGAATTGTCATGCTCCTCCTGCATGATGTGGGAATTCAGGGACCCTTCTGATGTCCCTGACTCCTTCACGTGCAGGAAGTGTGTCCAGCTCCAGCTCCTGTCTGTGACCGCTTGATAGCTCTGGAGCTGTAACTGGATTCACTTTGGAACATCCGCGAGGCCAAGGGAATTGTGGATGGCACACTCAGTAAGTTGGTCTCACCGCAGATAAAAATTACTGAGGAAGTTAGGGAATGGATGACCAACAGACAAAGGAAGAGTAGGAAGGTAGTGCAGGTGTCCCCGGCAGTTATCACCCTTCAAAACAAATATACCATTTTGGATACTATTGGGGGAGATGGCTCACCAGGGGAAGGCAGTAGCAGTTGGCTTCATGGCACCATGGCCGACTCTGCTGCACAGGAGGGCAGGTAAATGTAGCACAGCTATAGTGATAGGGGATTCAATTGTAAGAGGAATGGATAGGCGTCTATGCAGCTGCAAAGTGGAGTCCAGAATGCTATGTTGCCCCCCCAGTGTAAGGGTTAAGGAGTCTGAGCGATTGCAGGATATCCTGGAGGGGGATGGTGAACAGCCAGCTGTATATTGCCTAAATGCACAACATGATCTAGGTAAAAATTGGGATGAGGTCCTATTTGCTGAATTTTGGGAGTTAGGAGTTAAACAGGGTTCAGTTAGGATTTAAACTGGGTCCCGAGCTGTTCACAATATACATTAACAACTTGGATGAAGGAATTGAATGCAATATCTCCAAACTTGCACATGAGACTAAGCTGCATGGCAGCTATGAGGAGGATGCTAAGAAGCTACAAGGTGAATTGGACAGGCTGGCTGAGTGAGCAAATGCTTGGCAAATGCAATATGATGTGAATACATTTGAGGTTATCTACTTTGGTCGCAAAATCAGAAAGGTGGAATATTTTCTGAATGGTGCCATTTTAAGAAAAGGTGAGGTGGAACAAGACCTGGATGTCATGGTGGAACAGTTGATGAAGGTGGGCATGCAGGTGCAGCAGGTGGTGAAGAAAGCTAATGGCATGCTGGCCTTCATAGTGAGAGGATTTGAGTGTAGGAGTAGGGGTGTCTTGCTGCAATTATGCAGAGCCTTGGTGAAATCACACCTTGAGTATTGTGTACAGTTTTGGTCTCCTAGTTTTCAGAAGGACATTCTTGCTATTGAGGGAGTCCAGCGAAGGTTCACCAGGCTGATTCCTGGGATGGCAGGACTGACATGTGAGGAAAGACTGGATCAACTGGGCTGGTATTCACTGGAATTGAGAAAAATGAGGGTAGATCTCAAACCTGTAAAACCCTGATGGGACTGGACAGACTAGATGCGCAAAGAATGTTCCCAATGCTGGGGAAGCCCAGAACTAGGGGTCACTGTCTAAGAATAGGGATAAGCCATTCAGCACCGAGAGGAGTAAGAATTTCTTCACTGAGAGCATTGTGAACCTGTGTAATTCTCTCCCACAGAAAGGTGTCGAGGCCAGTTTGTTTGATATATTCAAGTAGGAGCAGAACATGGCCCCTGTGGCTATAGGGATCAAGGAGTACGGAGAGAAAGCACCAATAGGATACTGAAATTACAGGTTCAGCTATGATCACATTGAATGGTGGTGCAGGCTTGAAGGACCAAATAGCCTACTCCTGCACCTATTTTCTATGTTTTTATGTACCAGTGTTTTCAATGCTCCAATGGACTTATGAGCAATTATAGTATTTCAGCAATCTGTGTGTGCTGTCAAGATACTAGAATCATTTGAGGTGTTGCTCCTGGGATAAGGCAGTAACTCCATGGTGTATGAACTGTCGTGTGGGTATGTCAGCTCACTACATTCTGAGCTGCTGCTGCATGATGCTACCATCCTCGTTTTAAATGCAGGAAACAGCAGGCTCTCCTTTGTCTCATCTTGGAGGAAACCCTCTTCCAGGTCGAACTGGAAAATCTCTTGTCATTAGCAAAACATGGTTTTGCATAGTGTCAATTAGTTGAGTGTCTGTTATATCAACATAATTCAGTGGTTAGCACTACCGCCTCAAAGTGCCAACGCCCTGGGCTCAATTCCACCCTCTGCCTACCGTTTGTGTGGAGTTTGCACATTCTTCCTGTTTCCTCCAACAGTCACATAAATGTGTGGGTTAGGTCAATTAGCCAAGGGAAATGCAGGGTTACAGGGATAGGATGGGTCTGGGTGGGATGCTCTTTGGGTCACTGTGGGCTGAATGGCCTGCTCTCAAAATGTTGGGATTCTATAACTGTGAAAACTTCTCCCTTTATTAGGATAATAGGTCGGCACAACATCGTGGGCCGAAGGGCCTGTGCTGTACTGTTCTACGTTCTGTTATTAGGGAGGTGGTGGCTTGGTGGTACTGTCACTGTACTGGTAATGCACAAACCCATCTTAATGCTTCGGTGATGTGGGTTCAAATCCTGCCTTGGCTTTTGGGCAGCAAGGTGGCTCAGTGGTTAGCACTGCTGCCTCACAGCCCCAGGGACCTGGGTTCAAAACCACCGCCAAGTGACTGTGTGGAGTTTGCACATTGTCTCCCCATGTCTCCGTGGGTTTCCTCTGAGTGCTCTGGTTTCCTCCCACAGTCCAAAGAGGTGAAGGCTCGGTGGATTGGCCATGCTAAATTGCCCATAATGTTCAGGAATGTGGAGCTTAGGTGGGTTATAGGGGGATGCGTCAGTGTGGACATGTTGAGCTGAAGGCCTGTTTCGACACTGTAGTGACTCTATGATCTGATTTGCATTGACCAGTGGCTGGTTGCTATATAACCAATGGAGAACTTCACACACGAAGCAAGTCTAAACATGGCTCACTCATCCTGGAAACTAGTTTAACTTAGGTTCTGTCTAGTCTCCTTACCATTATCCTCTACCACTAGGACATCGTTCTCCACCCTTTTAGTCTGCTTCTTCTGTGAAGGGCATAACATAACCACTATGGTGCGGCTTTTTTTGGGGGGTGTATGGCAGGCCTGTACAGCAGTGCCTCACTGGAGTAGTCCAGGCATTTAAACCTTTTGTCTTAGGGATGCGTATGGTCTAGTCCACTATGACAAAGATCGTTAACTTGCCCAAGCTGTAGAAATCTCCTACATTGCTCAATTCCACCAGGTGCAGAGTCCACCTGTTACACAAGATTATCCATTCTATTCCCCATCCTACTCCAATCCTTCATGTTCCTTTGTGTTGCTGTCTGAGTCCCCAATAATCTTCCAGCCTCCAGTGTATCCATTCCGATCCTTCTTTATATAACCACTAATGATCCAAGTGTCCCTGAGTCCATGATTTTGCAAATTGCCATGAACTATCCTCATGTGGAAGTATATGGAAGCAAGAGGCAATGCTGAGGTGTAAATACTTAGTATCTTCTTCATAAAGGCAGATGCAACCCAGGCCGTGGTGAGAAAGCAATAAATTCAGTCACTAGAAGAGTTCAAAATTGCAAAGACTAAGTGTTTTAATGAGCTGTTGATCCTCAAAGTTGACACGACACTGAGACTGGATAAGCTGCATCCAAGGTTATTGATGGAGGTGAGAGTGGATGTTCATGCGCACTGACCATAATTTTTCAATCTTTCCTAGCTTCGGGGGGGAAGCAGACGACTGGAGCATTGCAGACATTACAACCTTTGTTCAAAAATGTTGTAAAGCCAGCAAATACAGGCTAGTGAGTTTAATTTAATGGAAGGAAACCCTCAAGAAACAATCATTCGGAATAGATTTAGTAGATTCACAGTCATCGAGAATAGAAGAGGCTGTTTGGATGAAGCAGACTCAATAGGCCAATCTCCACACTCACTTTCTGGTTGTTGGGCCATAGCCTTTAATGTTAGATGATCTCAAGCGCACAACCATGTATCTTTTTCTTTAAAGGCTGGGATTTTTCTTTTTTTTTGATTTTCCTCAGCTTCTACTGCCCTCCCAGATTATAGTTCATTCCAGATTCCCACTCTGGTAAAGTGAAAAGAGTAGGTTGTTTAGGAAGAGCCAGGGTAGCTTTTCTAGAGGGAAAAGCATGTTTGTTTAATTTTAACTGGAGTAACAAAGTAGCAGAGAAGTTCAATGTGGGTAATGTAATGTTGGTGTTATCTACATGGGCCTTCGAAAGTTTGATACACGGATTTATGAGAACGGTATTGTTCATAAAGCAATGTATCATAACACCATGAATACAATATTGGCTGAGGGATGGGAAGCTGTAAGTAACAGTTAGGGATTTTTTTTTTGGTTTGTGGTGGAGTTTTTCGGAGATTGGATTTTGGGATCCATACTTTTTCTGTTTGTATAAATGGTCTAGATCTTGGTGTTTAGGGGCCATTTTCAATGTCTGCGAATGATGTAAAATTGGAAACATTGCAGAGTGTGAGGAAATATAAAAGGTTATCGCCAAGTTGATAGAGTGGGCAGGTAGTAGATCATCTTCAATATGAAAACGTATGTGATGATGCATTTTGGTAGGAATAGCATAGGCAGATAATTATATTCTAGGGGATACAATTCTTAAGAGAATGTAGCAGCAGTGGTAGTTGGGTGTACGTGTGTAGATCACTCTAGGTGGTAGGACAGGTGGAGAGAGCAGCAAGTAAAGAGTATGGAATTATTAATATTCATTACCAGGGATATGTATTCAACAGCATGAAATTAATGTTGAAATTATAGAAGACGCTTGCTAGACTTTAGCTGGAGTATCCTGTATGGTTCTGCTACACTATATGAAGGATTTTGAATGCATTGGAGAGAGTAGTGAAGAGATTTACAAAAATAGTTGAGTATAACTTGGGAAGATTAGGACTGCTTTCCTTGGAGAGTAGTAGGCTAAGAGGTGAGCTCGTGGAACTTTTTCAGAATAAATGTTCATCCCCATAAATGTTGCATGCTCCAAGCCGTGACAAATATTGCCTCTCCATCTATATCAAAAATCAATGTAAGCTACAGCAGTTTGTAACCTGTAACTTAACCTGAAGAGCCTGTGTTAAAAGGCCAAACAGGCTGACAGCTGTGTCAGTTGGACAGAAAGCAGCCATAATGATGCAGTCATGCCAATGTGTGTGGGCTAGATGTGGAATAGGGCAATGTCTATCGAGCTTGCAGGATGTTGTGACGGAGAGTTGGATGGCAGCCTGGAGAAACAAGTGGTGATTTGCTACTGGCAGGTAACTGCTTTGACTTTTGCTGGGAATTGGTACTGCCCCTTTCTTGGGGAAGGAGAAGAGAAATGAAAGCTGCATTGAAATGAGACAATGAGCTAAAGAGATGCAAAAACATGGAGAGTTTTTTAAGTTAGCTGTCATTCAAAGATATAAATATCTCACTGTTTCAAGTGGGGAGCATCCCAATTTTTATCTTCTTGACATTAATATTCTATCTTTTTCACTTTTTTGTGATTATTATCCCAAATTTCTTACAATGTGCTGCTCAAGGAACAGAAAATTCCACCCATTGTTAAACATATTTATCGATCACTGCGGTAGTTGATGCTTCTATCTGTAACACTGCAACATTATAGAAATGTCTGAAGATACCTATACAAGAAACAAAATAAACTATCCCCTTCACTTCACAGATCTGACCTTGCAATGGTCAGATAGGAAAACATAATAATCTCTGACAGTGTCAGAAACTCCACTGATGTCCCTTTCTCTGAGGGGGACGAACTATGTATATTTTTTGTTTTCAGCTCTTGATTTAGTATTCAGAGATTTTCCACCTATGTTATACGTATGTATAAGTTAGGTGGATTGGCCATGCTAAATTGCCCCATAGTGCCCAAGGATGTGTACGCTAGGTGGATTAGTTATGGTAAATGCAGGGTTATGGATATAGGGTGGGATGCTTTACGGGGGTCGCTGCACCTTAGGGATTCTATGATGATCTTTTGGTGTTTTTGTTTCCCCAGCTTCATTTGGATTTAGAACTGGTTTAAACATTTGTACTCTAATGAAGCTAGATGGGCTCCAAAGAGCTGTAATTGGGGGGGAAAAAAAATGAGTAGATCCCTCTTTCTATTAGTATAGATGGATGACTTAATACCAGAGTAATGGTTATAGCTAACGCTAGATAATGCAACATTAATTATTCATAAAAGTAGTCTTTGGCTTTATTAATAACACAGAATTCCAGCAGTAATTTTGCTGTGAAATAAGTGGCTGTCAGAGCAATTTTGAGTTGTTTATGTCTGTCTTATGACTTTTTTTCTGAAAGTGAGTTTAGTGATTGGGCTTTATGTGGAGCTATTTAATCCCACACAATAGAATCGCTTGTCCAGATAGAAAGTAATGAAATGAGACACAGCTGAAATGTGTCTCCTTTTTGCATTCCTGGTAGAATGACAGAACTTTCTTGTAAAACTATTTAAGTATGTGATCTATTCTACAGCTAATGTATGCAAATGCAGGCAACTTTGCAGTATTATTATTGTTATATGTTGCTTTCATCCAGCACAGTCACCAAGCACTTGAATCTGTTCATTATCCATGATGTCATTTATGACCATAGCCTGTAGATTCATCATTGCTCCAATCCACTCAACAAGTGGTATGTTCAGCATGGCAAGCACTTTTTTTAAATGTGTTAAAGTTGTGGTATTTGACTACCTAATTGTACCACACAAAACCAATGCAGAAATTTGCAACAGGTTTCATGGAAGTTCATGCCACACTTGTCTGACTACTGATGATCCACAAGAATGTAAATTTTATTTCCTGTGTGGTTAGGGATGAGTTGGAATCTGAATCTGGCCTACAACTGCTTTTTAAGAGTCATTGAGTCATATAGCACAGAAACAGACCCTTAGGCCCAACTCATCCATGTCAACCAGGTTTCCTAAACTGAACTAGTCCCATTTGTCTGCATTTGGCCCAAATCTCTCTCAACCTTTCCTATCCATGCATCTGTCCAAATGTCTTTTAAATGTTGTAATTGTACTCGCCTCTACCACTTTTGTCTGGTAGCTTGTTCCAAATACACACCACCCTTAGAGGAAAAAATGCCCCTCCAATCCTTTTTAAATCGTTCCCCTCTCACCTTTAAATGTATGCCCTCTAGATTTGGACTTCCTGGGTTAAATACCTTGGATATGCACTTTATCTATGCCTTTCATGACTTTATAAACTGCTAAGGTCACCCCTCTGTCTCCTACACATCAGGGGGTTAAAAAAAAGGTTCCAGCCTCTCCTTTATAACTCAAACCCTCCAGTCTTGGTAACATCCTTGTGAATCTTTGCACCCTTTCCAGTTTAATAACATATTTCCTGTAGCAGGACAACCAGAATTGTATGCAGTTATTCAACGACTTGTACAGCCGTAACATGACATCCCACCTCCACTACTCCGTGCTCTGACTGATGAAGGCAAGCCTACCAAATGCCGCCTTCACCTACCTTTTCTTAGAAATGTAAGCAATGACTATATTATATTCCTCTAATTTTCACTTATGTATAATACACTGAAATTCCCTTGTCCTCTGGTGATGTTACATTATGTTGATGAAACATTTTGGTTTGTATTTTTGTTTCTTTATTGATCAGCTGGTATTAGAAGATAATATGAACATTGCAAAAAGGAAGAATCTAAATTAGTTTATAACTGTAATTTATTACTCAAATCTCCATCACCCATCCTAGAAGTTTATTGCTTCTCTCTCTTCTCTATTAGCATGGGTGTTTTGTTTTATACTCTCAATCTTACATTTTTGTTCTTATCTGTTGCTCTTGGTTAATTTGTTGAACATGTTCAACATCACATTTCTGGCTACCACTGTCTCAAATTGGCAGACTAGAATGACAAAAGCAGAGATTTGGGAATCAAGCGTAATGTACAAAAATTGAAGATTCTAGAAATGAACAAGCAGGTCAATCAACAATTACAAAATGAAATGGCATGTTTGTGTACCACTGATTTTTAAAAAAAACTGCTCAAAGTTCTCAGCCTCTGTAAAGTTCCAGTTGCTTGTGTTTGTATTGAATGTAAATTTTATTTTTATTTTAAAATGATATACATGTTATATGCATCTAGATTATGATGAGATTCTTAAAACAAAGTTTCTACCATTGCTGACATCTGTACAACAATACTTTTTATGCCACCTTGTGCCAATTGAAGAATAATGTATTAGTCCTTTTTTAACATTTTTCAATGCAATTATTTCTGATACAGACTTAGATCAACATCTCTCTTTTATCACCACAGTATTCAAAGTGAGCTAAAAGTGAAAGATGGAATCAATTAAAATACATTTCATTATTACTAAACAATTACAATAACTATACTATTAATCATAGTTGGACCCAATTTAAGTGTCACTGACCAGATTTACTTTTTAATATTCCTTTTAGAAGGTAGGAATGTTTCTGTGTTTCAATTTGCTTTATAAAGAATGGAATCCCCATGCATACAGGAGTTCTCCAGTTCAGGCAGAATAAAACATTGGACTGAAGACTAGAATCCAAAAGAATGGTGATACACTGCCATCATGTTGATGAAATTTGGGCTGTAGCATTAGTTGGGAGTTAGATCACTTCTTTTATTCTTTATTTTTTGTACTGCAGTAAAATGTGGTAAAAGGAGACTGCTTTAAAACCAAGGAAACTGTGCAAGAAAATGTTGCAGTTTTAAAATTGATTCCAGTCACATAGTTTAAGTTGTATTTACACTGTTGCTTTGTGCAAGCAGTGGGGGAAGATGTTGCAGACTTGTCAGCTCAGTGGCTGTGTTTTAGGCTCACATTGTCCACCAGCCCAGAAGCCTGTGTCATAATACAGCAGGAGGAAGTGTCCCAACTTTAAAAAGACAACGTCCTGTCTGTTCTTAGAGTAACAAAGGATTGGAAGATAGCTCTCTCTCACTACTTGCCTGTAAGCTACTGCCTCTAACCATCAACATAGACTGAACCAATTGTGCTGTGTCTTCAGTTTAAAAAAAACTGTGGCACTTAAAACAAAGACGATCAAAAATCAGAAGAAACAAAAGAACCACTCATTGAATCCTGTGGATTCCTGCAAATCCTGTGTAGTATTGAATTGTGTTTGTGATTTTTTTTTTTCTATGTATAATATTATTATCATCTGTAGTTTTATGTTCACAATCATGATTTTGGGTTCAAGACAGACTGGTTGAAGAGAAAGCAAGATCAAGAACTGCCTCCAGACTTGGGTTTCCTTTAGCACTCTCTCTTTCTTTCAAATTAATGCTAAAACTGTTTCATTTGTAACTGTGATACATTGGACTCTCTCATTACTGTTACCTTATTAAGAGACTGTTCTCTGAATTCAATCTCTCTTCCAACTTCTGACTCTGCCAACCCCCATTTCTGATGAAGGATTTAGGCCCGAAACGTCAAGTTTTCCTGCTCCTGTGATGCTGCTTGACCTGCTGTGTTCATCCAGCCCCATGCTTGTTATCCCTGTCCTATTTATGTTGGAAGTGGTTCAGCAACATTATCACAATGTGGCTCCAGGATGTTAAAGCTCTTACACAATTAACCGAGCTTTTCCCACTCCATTCCCCATTCTGAACATATTAGTGTTAATATAAATTAATAAATATTAAAAATTTATAAATATTTCCAAGCCCTCAGTAACAACCTGACCAGATGTGTTTGGGATTTGAAAGGCCTAAGAACTTTTGATTTTGACGAGTGGATATAGAAACTTTGAAAACGAAGTAGCTTAACAAAATCTCTGTTCTTGAAGCTAAATATTGATTAAAAGATGCTGTGAAGTTGTCAAATTAAATTTTATTTCTTTTTGTGCTATTGTCTTTGTAAACATGATGTTCTTCTCAGCTAGTAGATAAATATACTAACCTGTTCTACATTTGGTTTGGTGACCAATCCTCGAGCTGTTCAAAATCTCAGGAAGTGTTTTAACCACAATCTGCCAATTTTCTGATCTATAAAGTGGATCTGATAGCTTAACTTTCTCTGGAAAGATCAGAATTGGTGAATTTTGTTGAAAGGCACTTGAAGGCCTTGATTTATCTTCTTGACTTGGAAGATATCCATCAGAATTTCGAACTTGTTGCATGATTCTCATTGCATTACTTTTTTTTTGTTTTGTATTCTTTAAGTAAAGCTGTTATTACAGTTTTGTTGATGTAGGACCAAAACCAAAAGTTGTGCAAGCTTGTGCTGTTGTTATTTTCAATGTAGCATATGGTTCTCCTTCACCCATGTAGTGTCTTCATTCATCTGTACAAAGGCATTCCTTATCCAGGATGGCTGCAGAATTTCCAAAAGATGTATGGGCAGAAACTTTATCAAAACTGATTCCATCAATAAGATTTTATTGACTGTATCAGATTAATTGCTGTGCAGTCATGCAGACTAAATTTTTTTGAGCCTGAAGAAATTTTTTGTTGCATCAAATTCACTGTTACGTGATCAAATTCTTACTCCTTTTCTTTATCTCTGCTTTTTTTAATCCAACCAATTAAATAATTAACATTTTCTTATTTGCTGAATAAATCTTGCATTTCTTGTGCAATCTTTTGAAATAAAGAGTAATCCAACTTCACTGTTAGGACGCTGAATCTTTTAAAAAAAAAAAAAAACTCCTCCCCTTGCTTTGTTAACTTCATGCACCTCAAGCCTGTTTCTGAAAGGTTTTGTGAACTTACTTATTGCTAATTTTTTTCCACTGACTCTGATAATAATTTAGCAACTCT
The DNA here is from genome assembly GCA_024137785.1 of Ginglymostoma cirratum. Classification (NCBI taxonomy): domain Eukaryota; kingdom Metazoa; phylum Chordata; class Chondrichthyes; order Orectolobiformes; family Ginglymostomatidae; genus Ginglymostoma; species Ginglymostoma cirratum. The sequence goes on from JAHRHZ010000251.1 coordinate 1,450,721, forward strand.
TAGACTGAGTCTTAATTCTGTCTCCTAGCAGGATTTTTTTCAGAAGGCCTACCCATCACTCCCTCCGTGCCCCTTTTCAAGGGATTGTCTCTGATTCTGCTTTGGGTGTTGGATACAAAAGAATAAAGAACAAAAGAGAAGTACGGTACAGGAACAGGCCCTTTGGCCTTCCAAGCCTGTGCCAACCATCGTGCCCCAACTAAATTTAAAAGAACAAATCTCTGCCTTTATTCAGTCTGTATCCCTCTATTCCCTTCCTGTTCATGTAACCACCTAAGTGCCTCTTAAATGTTGCCAACGTGCCTGCTTCTACCACCTCTTCTGGCAGTGTGTTCCAGGCTCCTACCACTCTTAGTGTGGATTTTTCTTGCCTGCTTATTATATGGCTCTGAGACGTGGATTGTCTACAACAGACTCCTCAAAGTGCTGGAACAGCATCACCAATGCTACCTGTGCAAAATCCTGCAAATCCACTGGGAAGACAGATACACCAACAACAGCATCCTCAACCAGATCAACAACACCTGCATTGAGGCTTTGACCACCTTGATAAGCTACAATGGGCTGGGCACATCATCTGCATGACCAACATGAGACTCCCCAAGCAGGCACTCCACTCCCAGTTCTAAAAAGGCAGGCAAGCCCGAGATGCTCAGAGGAAACACTTTTTTGGGGATACCCTCAAGGCCTAACTGGTGATGTGCGGCATTCCCATTGACACCTGGGAATCAGTGGTCCAAAGTGGAGGAGAAGCAACGGGAAGGCATCAAGCACCTCGACTTGCCATCTGGAAAGAGTGGAAGCTGGGCAAAATCAGCATAAGGAACACGTTGCCACACCAATGCCCCCACCACCCCTTCCCAATACCACTGTCTATCTCAAGTGGGAAGCTACATTGGTCTGTACAGACTCCATCCTGAGAGTGGATGAGTGTCTTCCTTGTCTGCAAGGGACTGCCAATGATGAAGGATGATGATAATTGATCTGAATTTATCTCTTGGCTGCTAATAGGCTTTTACTGGTCTCTCCACTTTTATTCCCCCTTCTAAAGCCATGTTGCTCTGATTACGAGCTATAAAATGTTTTGATTTCTCTGCAGGTGTTTTCTGTTCAGGTATTTTTCCTTTCAGAGTAACTGTTCAGCTCTGTGGTTCTTCTGACTACTTGCTAGTCTTAAAGTTTTTACTGATGAATTTTTGAAGAGGTGATTTTTTTTTTGTGCTGCAAATGATTTCAGGTCTGTTTCTTAATTGTTCGCTGCTCATTACTATATATAACATTTATATTAATAAGGAATCTGAGATATCTCCATCTCCAATCTTGCTTTCATACTTCAGAGAACAGTTTCTTAGGTGTATCTAACTTCACCTACACCGTGATATTTCATGCCCAATGGAGAGCAGATCCATAACATCATAACAAGGATGCTTCAGGGTCATAAAACCCTTACACTGTAAAGTCATGGTTGACACTTGCTACCCACCTCTTGTTTTCCTCGCCCTGTAATTTAGATGACTGACATCAATGATCAGTTGAGTAGTCCTTCGATCCCCAATTTCTGTCCACCAGCACCCCCATCATTTCCTTTGGCTGCGTTTGGTAGATTAATGGCAGTTAGTTTACAATTTCACAATTTATGCCTCTTCCCTCTAATCTTTTCCTATTTCTTAGGACAAATCCTAACTCATCTTTTTCTGCTAATTCATCTGTTTTAATCGTTTACAAAGCCTTCCTTTCCATTGCCTTGTATTATCAAGAAATACTTTCATTTTTCTTCAAATCTTTGAATAATTTTCAATTTGGTCTTCAGACATTTACAAACTACTTGCTGCCATTTGAGAGATACTAGGAACTGCAGATGCTGGAGAATCTGAGATAACAAGGTGTAGAGCTGGATGAACACAGCAGGCCAAGCAGCATCAGAGGAGCAGGAAAGCTGACGTTTTGGGCCTAGATCCTTCAGAAATGGGGGAGGGGAAGGGGATTCTGAAATAAGTAGGGAGAGACGAAGGCAGATAGAAGATGGATAATGGAGAGGAGACAGACAGGTCAAAAGTGGGGGTGGAGCCAGTAACGGTGAATGTAGGTGGGGAGTTAGGGAGGGGATAGGTCAGTCCAGGGAGGGCGAACAGGTCAAGGGGGTGGGATGAGGCTAGTAGGTAGGAGTTGGCGGTGGGGCTTGAGGTGGGACGAGGGGATAGGTGGGAGGGAGGCGGGGACAAGCTGGGCTGGTTTTGGGATATGGTTGGAGGAGGGGAGATTTTGAAGCTTGTGAAGTCCACATTGATACCATTGGGCTGCAGGGTTCCCAAGCAAAATGAAGTGCTGTTCCTGCAACCTTCGGCTGGCATCGTTGTGGCACTGCAGGAGGCCCAGGATGGCCATGTCGTCTGCGGAATGGGAGGGGGAGTTGAAACGGTTCGCGACTGGGAGGTGCAGTTGTTTGTTGCGAACCGAAAGGACTTGAAAGGATTGAGGTTAGTAGAGAGGAGGTGTTATCAATCCTAGAAGGTGTGAAGGTAGATAAATCCCCTGGGCCGGATGGGATTTTTCCGAGGATTCTCTGGGAAGCTAGGGAGAAGATGGCGGAGCCTTTGGCCTTGATCTTTGAGTCGTCATTGTCTACAGGTTTAGTACCAGAAGACTGGAGGATTGCAAATGTTGTGCCCTTGTTCAAGAAGGACAGTAGAGATGACCCAGGTAATTATAGACCAGTGAGCCTTACATCTGTTGCAGGGAAAGTTTTGGAAAGGATTATAAGAGCTAGGATTTATAATCATCTAGCAAGCAACAATTTGATTGGAGATAGTCAACATGGATTCGTCAAGGGCAGGTCATGTCTCACAAACCTCGTTGAGTTTTTTCAGAAGGTGACCAAGCATGTGGAGGACGGTAGGGCAGTTGACATGGTGTACATGGACTTCAGTAAAGCCTTTGATAAGGTTCCACATGGTAGGCTATTGGAGAAAATGCGGAGGCATGGGATTGAGGGAGATTTAGCAGTTTGGATTAGAAAACTGCCGTCTTTCAGAAAGCCAGAGTGGTGGTTGATGGAAAATATTCAGCCTGGAGTCCAGATAGTAGTGGTGTGCCACAAGGACCTGTTTTGGGACCACTGCTGTTTGTCATTTTTATAAATGACTTGGACGTGGGCATAGGTGGATGGGTTAGTAAGTTTGCAGATGACACTAAAGTCGGTGGAGTGGTGGACAGTGTGGAAGAATGTTGCAGGTTTCAGGGAGACTTGGATAAACTGCAGAATTGGGCTGAAAGGTGGCAAATGGAGTTCAATGCGGATAAGTGTGAGGTGATACACTTTGGGAAGAATAATAGGAAGGCAGAATACTGGGTCAATGGAAAGATTCTTGGTAGTGTGGATGTGCAGAGGGATCTTGGTGTCCAGGTACATAGATCCCTGAAAGTTGCCACCCAGGTTGATAGTGCTGTTAAGAAGGCATACGGTGTGTTAGATTTCATTGGTAGAGGGATTGAGTTCCGGAGCCGTGATGTCATGCTGCAACTGTACAAAATGCTAGTGCGGCCTCACTTGGAATATTGCGTACAGTTCTGGTCGCCCCATTCCAGGAAGGATGTGGAAGCATTGGAAAAGGTGCAGAGGAGATTTACCAGGATGTTGCCTGGTCTCGAGCGAAGGTCTTATGAGGAAAGGCTGAGGGACTTGGGTCTGTTCTCATTGGAGAGAAGAAGGCTAAGAGGGGATTTAATAGAGACATACAAGATGATCAGAGGATTAGATAGGGTGGACAGTGAGAGTCTTTTTCCTAGGATGATGACGTCGGCTAGTACGAGGGGGCATTGCTGCAAATTGAGGGGTGATAGATTTAAGACAGATGTCAGAGGCAGGTTCTTTACTCAGAGACTGGTAAGGGCGTGGAATGCCCTGCCTGCCAATGTAGTTAACTCAGCCACATTAGGGGCATTTAAACAGTCCTTGGATAAGCATATGAATGATGATGGGATAGTGTAGGGGGATGGGCTTAGATTAGTTCACAGGTCGGCGCAACATCGAGGGCCGAAGGGCCTGTTCTGCGCTGTATTGTTCTATGTTCTATGAGTGTAGGTGTTCCGCAAAGCAGTCCCCAAGCCTCCGCTTGGTTTCCCTGATGTAGAGGAGGCCACAACTGGAACAGTGGATACAGTATACCACATTAGCAGATGTGCAGGTGAACATCTGCTTGATGTGGAAGGTATTCTTGGGGCCTGGGATGTGGGTGAGGGGAGAGGTGTAGCACTTCCTGCGGTTGCAGGAAAAAGTGCCGGGTGTGGTAGGGCTGGAGGGGAGTGTGGAGTGGACGAGGGAGTCACAGAGAGCGGTCCCTCTGGAAAACAGATAAGGGTGGGGAAGGAAAAATGTCTTTGGTGGTGGGGTCGGATTGCAGATGTCGGAAGTGTTGGAGGATGATGTGTTGGATCCGGAGGTTGGTGGGGTGGTACGTGAGGACGAGGGGGATCCTGTTTTGGTTGTTGTTGCGGGGATGGGGTGTGCGGGATTAGTTGCGGGAAATGCAGTAGACACAGTCAAAGGCATTCTCGACCACTGAGGTTGGGAGGGGGAGGTGGTGGTGATGTTGCGGTCCTTGAAGAACGCGGACATCTGAGATGTTCAAGGAGTGAAATGCCTCATCCTGGGAGCAGATGTGGCAGAGGTGAAAGAATTGAGAATAGGGGATGGCATTTTTGCAGAAAGGTGGGTGGGAGGAGGTTTATTGTGGGAGTCTGTAACTCTGGGAGTCAGTGGGCCTGCTGACATTTGAGTTGCTTTGTGAATGACAATTCCCTAGTCTCTTTTTGATGCTGCCACTAACTGCTCAACTGTTTAGTGCTTTTCTACCCAAACTGATAAGCCTATTAGCAATGTTGTAACAATCATCTATAACACTCATGAAAGGGAGAGTAAGGTTCCAAGTGTGAGGATAGTAAAAACATAGAACGATTCAAAGAGATTAAGAAACAATTTATATTAGGTCGGGAATTTTAAAAATGCCAAACAAGAGCATCTCCAGCCAATATTAACACATATTAATTCAGCATATTTAGAGATGAATGATACCTTAAATCTAATATTCTTGAGTAGATTTGTAGCTCGGGTTGTGGATACAGTGGTTGATTCACTCGCTGAGCTTATTCATTAGTTTGCAAATGTTTCATTGCATTGCTGGGTAAAATCAGCAGTGCAGTTTCCGATAAAGCGTTATTCTATTTTCCCGCTTACTATTTAAACTCTGGGGTTAATTGGAGTTGATTGCCTCATTTCTGGTTTTTCTTTGCAGTAGTATGTATGTAGGGTCTAATTCTGTGTTTATTGATAGCCTTCTTGGTGGAGAACCAGGCCTCCAGGAATTTCCATGCCTGTCTCTGCTTGGCTTGTCCTAGGATCCTGACATTGTCCCAATTGAACCAGTGGTTCTCCTTTTCTGTATGTATGGAGATGAGTGAATATTGGTTGTCTTTTTGTTGACGGTTAGTGTTCCTGTATTCTCCTAGCCAGTTTTCTTCCTGTCTATCCAATGTAATGTTTGTTGCAGTCCTTGCATGGAATCTTGTACACGACCTTGGTTGTGTCCATAGTGGGTAAGGGGTCTTTTGGTTCTCGTTAGCAGTTGGTGTAGGGTTGATGTAGGTTTGTGTGCCACTCTGCCCAGTGGCTGTAGGAGCCTTGTGGTCAGTTCAGATAAATTTTTGCTGTATAGTAATGTGACAAATGTCTCGGGGCATACACATCTTCCTGTTGTTTGTGTGACACACATTGTTGGACCCAGCTGTTCGGGTATCATCTGTTGTCTCTAAATACTTGGTGGAGGTATTCTTCTTCATTTTTGGCATAATTCTGGATTTCTGCAGTTTGTTGTGGCTCGTTTGAATAGTGTTTTCACGCAGCTCCATTTGTGGATGTTGGGGTGATTACTGTTGAAATATAGGACTTGTTCCGTGTGTGGCCTTTCTGTATACCTTGGTCAGAAATTCCCTGTTGGCCCTGCGTTCTACCATCACTTCCAGTAATGGAAGCCGTTTGTTCTTTTCTTCTCTGGTAAATTTGATGCCAGTGAAAATACTGTTTATAAATTGGTGTGTTTCTTCTAGCTTAATTTGCTTAATGATGAATAAAGTGTCATCCACATATTGGATCCATAGTTTGGGTTGGATCTGTGGAAAGGCCATGCTTTCAAATCTCTGCATCATTGCTTCTGCTATTAGTCCAGAGATCGGTGACCCCATAGATGTCATACTTGATTTTGTTCGTAGAGCTGGCCATTAAAGGTAAAGTGGGCCATGAGGCATAGGTCCAGTACTGTCAGTAAACCCCAGAGTTTAAATAGCAAGTGGGAAAATACAACAACACTTCATCAGGCTGCACTGATGATGTTACCCAGCAGGGTAATGAAACGTCTACGTACTAGTGAACCATCTCGGCGAGTGAGCCAACCATAACATCCACAACCTGAACTACAAATCTACTCCAGAATATTAGACACCTATGGGCGCAACATGCTCAAATTGGCCTAGAAATGGGAAACCTATGCCAAACAGAATGCTACCCACAATCAACTCCTAATTCCTACACGGATGCCTCACAAACCAGATACTACCGCGCAGTGTGAGATACAAACTTCCCATCACCAAACCACCGGCACATTAGGACAGCAGAGCACAATGGCCGCAGAATGGTGAAGTTAATGATTAACGATGCCCACAAGTGACTCCACAAATATGACAAGGAAGTTATGCGCCAAAAATCCCTATATCTAGATGCAAACAACCTACAATGGATAACAGATTTAGAACAAATCATTAACATCAGTCAACAGAAAACTAAAACTAAGAAAGGAGAAATCCTACAAGGAAAAACTAGCCAAACTAACCAACTAAAATGACAGCCAAAGATCAGACACCTGGATAAGAAATCTATTCGACAGAGAAAACTAACAGACACGGAACGCTGTGCTATTACGTGGACTCAGTTACAACCACAGACGCCAACAAGACCAAATTCCTAGCCACACTAGAATTCACACTGAAGGCCAACAGCATCAATGAGGAAACACACAAGCCATAAGACAAAGTGGTCCAGACACTGATCAGAGAGAACAAATACAACATGCTCATCAAGACAGAAAGGATGGCCCTAGAAAGAATTAACAAAAGAAAAAATCCTATTCCTACCAGCGGACAAAGGGCACATTCATGTATCTCTTAACAAATCAGACTACATTGCTAAAGCACAGCTGCTACTAGTGGACAGAAAAGTATACTGATAAGCGGAAACAAACCCAACACTGCAACTGGGAAACAAAGTGATTTACGTACTAAAGAGGCAAACAGACTGGAGAAATCAACAAAGCAGACTACCTAAAAATGAAACCTGAAGGGACAAACACGACACCTCCCTTTTTCCACACCCCCCCCCCCACCCCACCAACTTCCCCAGATTCTATGGCATCCCAAAGGTACACAAACTGGAAGTACTCCCCAGACTCCTAGTCTCCCTCCCAGGCACATCAACACTCTCATAGCCCAGGAATTACAACAATGACTAAAACACCTGTGCAATTCAACCCATTCAGCCCAGGAGCTCCCCAAATCCCTCCAAGGCATTAGAATAGACAAGGACGAAACCATGGTATCCTTTTGACGTTACTGCCCTATTCACATCAATCAACATATACCACTAGCAAAGAAAGACTAGTCAAACTACTAAAGGAAGTGAACCCAAATAACACCATCTCCACAGAGAACATGTTGAAATTACTGGACCCGACTCCTTTTGAGGAGTTTTAAAAGCATTCCAGGCTGAACTCCGGGTCAAGGATTGCAGCCGCTGAGACTAATGCAAGAGCCTCCACAACCCCCCACCAGAACCACAGCCTATGATCAGAGCCGGAACGGCTTAGGGTGAACCCAGGAGAGAGGGGGAGCAAAGGGCAGGGTGCAAGGGTAGCAGTGGCCCCTGACCTGAAGACGGTCCAGGCGCAGGATCCCATCCTTAACCCTCTCCTGAGAAAACTGGCTGGGGGGAGGGGGAAGAGAAAGAGAGAAAGAAAGTAAAGAGCCTGCATGATGTACTAAGGCAGCCAGGTAGTGTGGGACACAATAAAGGCGCAGGCAACCAGGCAGTGGCCCTGGGTGCTGGGAAACCCCCAGGGGAATCCCCAGTCCCACAGGCTACTGGGCTTGGGCAGGTGAACTGCCTCACAGGGAAGGTTAGCCCACCTATGGTTTGGGACTTGGGAGGTGCCTCAAAAATGGGTTAGTTCCAGCAGCAGGAAGCAAGGTAGCAGCCCTGGGATAGGGAGAACCCACAGGAAAGACCACAGGCCAGGCAGCAGCCACCGGCACTGAGGAGGTCCTGGGGGAACAACACGGTCCCACTGGCCGCAGGGCTAGGGTCAGCCAAGACACCATCGGGCAAGTTCAGCCTGCCCATAGTTTGAGACTCGGGAGGACCCTCTGTGAGTAAGGGGGAACACTGAGGAGAGCCTCCGAACCCTAAAGCTGAAGATGCCGTGGTTCCTAGTACGCTGGTTGACCAGAAGGCACAGAATCATCAGATTGTAGCCTGGCCGCCCGGAGACAGGTGGCATTGTACAGTTTGAATATGTGTAGAGTTTTTTGGGGCTAAGGTTTATGTGATTATGTAGGATTTTGGGCTGTTTTAATATGGAGCTGAGCCTGAGCACTGCTGAAGGACTAGGCTGTGTTTGTATTCAGGACTGTCAAATGGACAAGGTTTTCACTGCGGAGTTGCCCAAACAGGACGGGAGCAGGTGAGTCCTAGTGGTAAGGGGGATATTTCACCAGATGTGTCCTGCCACCCCCAGGGGACCAGGGTACGGTTTGGTACTCTTGAGGAGGAGTGAGGTTACTAGGCCGTGTGCGATTAAGTTTAAAATGAAGACTCACCAGTATGATTCCCACAGGAGACATAGCAACTGCTGGAGATGTTACAAAAGGTTCCACAAGCTAGAATTTGGGGAACACAAATCAAACCGACACGTGTACACTAAACACATTGGGGGACACTAACCCAAAGTGAGGAGCAATTGGAGCGCACAGTGAATGCATGTAAAATGTATTTAATTTTTGAATCTGATGTCCCATATCTACACTGTACCAGTACATTTTGATGATTTTCTCTCATCCTGCCTTATGTTTTCCTTTAACGATGGGCTGTGCACTGTCTTGGAGGGACAAAATAATTGCGTGGGGTTCGGTAATGTGGGGAGTTGGCTTTTAGTTCCACCCAAGGTGATATTCTAGTACGTAGAGTATCAAAAGGGGGATATGTGAGATGGGGCAAAAATCCCTATCAGTTGTTGGACATACCCTGGAAGTAAAACCCTCTGAAGGCAGAAGTTGTGGGAAGTATATCATATCTGATTAAAGTCACTGGAACTCCAGAAGCCATGGGCTGCAACTGAGCCAGGAAGAGACTGGCTGGGACAGACTGGGGAATGTACAGACCCAGGGGCAGATGTCTAGAATGTCTAACTGAAACTGAAGGAAGACCCCCATTCATGCCTCAGCTAAAAACAGCCCAAGCCAGTCTGTAGGAAACAAACAACTTCAACAACTTCAGACCCTTTGGAGCCTACACAGGTATCAACCCATTCACTTCCAAATCAGAGCTCAGGCACAAAGTTACTGAACTTTCCACGCCATTGTGCTACGTGCACATCTGTTTCACCTTGGATTTTAAAAAAAAACCTTCACACCACTACGTGAACTGAACAGTTACCCATCCAAGGGAAATGCCTGGACTTTCCAAACCCATTAAAACCATTCACTTCAATTGAAAAACTACTCACGCCAACTCCAGTGCTCAGGAAGCCCACTCAGCCCCGAGAGGAGGAACAATAACTCAACAGATTTGCACGGTGATAACGGAGCACACTGTCTGTATAACTGCTGGCCCTGATCTGGGAGAGAGCGAGCCATCCCCGCAGGTACCAACAGAAGAGGGATCCCAGACAGCTACTCTCCCCGAGAACTATCTGCACAGCTATCTCCCTGAAACCTACCGACACAGGGCTGTTTTGTAACCGGGTAACCAACGGCATTTGACCACGACCAGCAAATCTGACGACCGACATCCTCCGAAAACCACTGACACGACTGATAAGGCCCCGACACATCCTGACGTGAAAACCAGCTCATAAAACCACCACAAAGTAAGAAAACCCAAGTTCTCAAACTGGACTTAACAACACCAACTGAAGTCTTCAGTGAAGCACTGGCGGCGATAAGTTGGAACGGCCAGCTGTATTTCAAAATCGTGTTTATCCCCATTGGTGAGCCTATTTCCTTCAGACCCAAAGTACCCAATCTAGCTAGTAGGGAGGGGAAGATAGGTTGGTGACAGTGCAGGGCACCACAAGGTTAGGAAGGCTGATTAAAATGTCTGTGTTTGAATCTACTGTTTAGTTTCTAATGGTAATTAGCCTGTGTTAAGTTAATAACTGATGGTGAAACTGACCCTCTTTTGAATTTGCCTTTTTAACTCTTGTATTTTTATTCACCTTTGTTTTATTTCCCTGTTTATTACTTTTTTGTCTTTTTCTATTCTTGTGATTACTCACCTTTGCATTTAGTGCAGAGATTCTTTGCCCTGAAACACCTGTCCACTGCCTTCTTCACTTCACATTCCTAAATTAAGTCCAGTGTCATAGCCAGGGATCTGGGGGATCCCTGAAAATCAGCAGATCACTTATCGTAAACCAGAATCCCTACACGTAGATCCGATACATGGACGACACTTTATTCATCATTTTTAAAAAAAACTAAACTAGAAGAAACACACCAACTTATAAACAACATTTTCACTGGCATCAAATTTACCAGAGAAGAAAAGAACAAACGGCTTCCATTCCCGGATGTGATGGTAGAACGCAGGGCCAACAGGGAATTTCTGACCAAGATATACAGAAAGGCTACACACCAGTCCTATATTTCAATGGTAACCACCCCAACACCCACAAATAGTTGCATGAAAACACTATTCAAACGAGCCACAGGACAGTGCAGCAATCCAGAACTATGCTAAAATGAAGAAGAATACCTCCACCAAGTATTTAGAGACAACAGATACCCAAACAGCTGGGTCCGACTAATGCGTGTCGCACAAACAACATCAGGAAGGTACAGTACGTCCTGACACACTTGTCACATTACTATACAGCAAAAATGTATCTGAACTGACCACAAGACTCCTACGGCCACTGGGCATCAGAGTAGCACACAAACCTACATCAACCCTACACCAACAAGAACCAAAAGACCCCTTACCCACTATGGACACAACCAAGGTAGTATACAAGATTCCATGCAAGGACTGCGACAAACATTACATTGGATAGACAGGAAGAAAACTGGCTAGGAGAATTCGTGAACACCAACTAGCAACAAAACGACACCATACATACGGAAAAGGAGAACCACTGGTTCGATTGGGACAATGTCAGGATTCTAGGACAAGCCAAGCAGAAACCAGCATGGGAAATCCTGGAGGCCTGGTTCTCCTCCAAGAAGGCTATCAATAAACACAGAATTAGACCCTATGCATACCAGTGCAAAGAAAACCTGGAAATGTGGTAATCCACTCCAACGGATCCCAGAGTTTAAATAGTAAGCAGGAAAATACAACAACGCTTCATTAGAGGCAGGGTAATGAAACATCTGCAATCTAATGAACTAGCTTGGCAAGTGAACCAACCACAGATACTTGAAATCATTTTGTTATTATTTCAAGGTTTTCCTATTGAGATCAACCATTTGAAATAAGGGGTCAGCACTGGCCAGTAAGTACTCCTACGTGGACATCATTCAAGATACGTAAGAAAGAGGAAGGGGCAATGTCAACAATTGTGGATGATATCGTAAAATTCTAAGGATCTAAACATAATCCCACAATATCTTAATCTATCTGCTGTAGGAATCCACTCCAATTCATCTCCATTCATTAAATACTCCAAGTTATATCCCCATGGCAATACCCTAAACTTAAATCAATAGTTTTACAAATGCTTGCATTTGGGATAGACCCCTTACCCTTTGGGAGCCTGTGTTACATATTTGGATACATCTTGAGATTTATTTTTTGGAATATTAATAATTCTGTAAACTTAACTAAAATACATAACATCACAGTCTGTAAAAGCCAAAATCATTTCATTGGGCTGTAATGCCAAACTTCTATGGCTAAGTTTTTTTTTTTTGTTTTTTTTTTTTTTTTTTTTTTTTTTCTTAAGCACCATGGGACTGCTTATGAACAAGGGAGGCCAAGAGGCAGTACCAGACCAAGTTAGAGGCCCAGACCTACCAAACAGACTCCCGCTGTCCATGGCAAGGCCTAAATGATATTACAAATTAGAAAATGAAACAGTGTAAGATAGTAGACGATGACACATTCCTCCCTGACATGCTCAATGCTTTCTATGCTCAGTTTAAGCAGAATACCACTGGCATGGTGACGTCTGTGCTGACAGCCCCAGACACACCTGTTCCCTCTGACACCACTTTAGAAATCAGATCAATCTTCCTGGGAGTCAAGGAAAGCGACAGGCCTGGACTGTATCCCCAGCCAAGCACTTGGATCCTGTGTGGACCAACTGGCAGAGGTATTCACTGATGGCTGGTAGGAGCGAGAGGCTGAAGACTAAGTCCCCACCTGCTTCAAGAAGATCACCGTCACCCCCGTAACACCAGAAAACACATGCGGTATGGCTTAATGACTACCGCCCAATAATCATGAAGCGCTTCCAGAGGCTGGTCATTGGCCCTTATCAACACCAGTCTCCCAAACTGCCTTGACCACCTACAGTTTGCTAAGTGACATAACTGTACCAAAGAGAATGCCATATCCCTAGCCCTGCGCTCATCCTTGGAACATCTGGACAACAAAAACACCTACATCAGACTCCTGCTCATTGACTACAACTCTGCCTTCAACACTACTATCCCCTCCAGACTTATCTCAAAACTGCGTGACCTTGGTTTCGGCTCCACCCTCTGCAACTGAGACCTCAACTTTCTGACCCAAAGGCTGTAATCAGTAGGATAGGTAACTGCACCTCCTCCATAATAACACTCAACACTGGAGCCCCCAAAGATGCATCCTCAGCCCCCTACTGTACTCCCTGTACACCTATGACTGAGTTGCCAAATTCCAAATGAATGCCATCTAAAAGTTAGCCGGTGACACCACTGTAGTGGGATGGATATGTAACAACAACAATAAGGCAAAATATAAAAGGTAGGTGGGGGGATTCGTGATGTGGTGCAATAAAAACAATCTGTCTCTCGATGTCAGGCAAAACTAGAACTGATCATCAACTTCAGAAAGAAAAGAGGAGAACACATCCCGATCGACATCAGCAGAATTGAGGTTTGAGAGAGTGAAGAGCGCCAAGTTCCTTGGAATGATGATAACTCCAGGACAGGTCCTTGGTTAACATGTAAATGTAACAGTCAAGAAGGCATAACAACGTCTCTTCTTCCTCAGGCAGCTCAGGAAATTTGGCATGTCCATAAAGTCCCTCACCAACTTCTGCAGATGCACCATTGAAAGCATACTGTCTGGGTGCATAATAGCCTGCTATGGCAACTGCTCTGCCCAGGACCGTAACAAACTGCAGAAGGTGGTCTGCATAGCCCAGACCATTTTGCAACACAACCTTCTATCCATTTACTATATTTACATGGCCCACTGTGGAACGGTGGCCTGGTGGCTCAGTGGTTAGCACTGCTGCCTCGGAGTGCTAGGGACCCTTAGGTGACTGTCTGTCTGTGTGGAGTTTGCACATTCTCTCCATATCTGTGTGGGTTTCTTCCGGGTGCTCTGGTTTCCTCCCACAGTCCAAAGATGTGCAGGCTAGGTGGATTGGCCATGGTGGATTGGCCGTGCTAAATTGCCTGTAGGGTCTGGGTGGGATACTCTGAGGATCGGTGTGGACTTGTTCGGCCGAAGGGGCCTGTTTCTATACTGTAGGGATTCTATGATCTATGATCACCAAAGACCCATTGCACCCTGCTAATGACCCCCTACAACTTCATCTGTTAGGCATAAGATACAGAAGGCTGAACACACACACAAGCAGGCTCAGGAACAGCTTCTTTATGGCTGTTATCAGACTGTTGAATGGACTCTAGCCTCAAGTAATGTCACCTGTATGCCTCTAAGTCTTTTTGATCCGTACATCCTTTGTTTTCTATGATCTGCCTGTACCAGTTGTAAACAAAGCTTTTCACTGTATGTTGGTACACGTGACAATAAAATCAAAATTAAATCAAACAAAAGTTTGAATTTTCTAACTGTGTATATTAATAGCTTATGTTTTTTTTTAAAGTGGTTTAGTTACTAAAAAGTCTGTGGTTGTGTTCTTATTAATGCTGCTTTAAATCATTTCACCCCTGTAAAAATAAGACATGTAAATCGTAAATGAACCATTCAAACTCCAATCCGGTGACTGGATGTTAAGTATCTTTTCTCCTGGATAAATGATGCTCTCATTGGTATTTTTGTTTTGGGTTCTGTCCCAATTTGCTGTACGCCAATTATCCGTCCCTTCTGCCAACAGCATAAAAACACCATTTTCCTGCCCTTTTCAGTTCTGATAGGTACTCATATTCAAAACATTAGAATCCCTACAGTGTGGAAACAGGCCCTTCCGTCCAACAAGTCCACACCGACCCGTGGAACATCCCACCCAGACCCATCCCCTATAATCCACACACCCCGGAACACTATGGGCAATTTAGCATGGGCAATCCACCTAGCCTGCACATCTTTGGACTGTGGGAGGAAACCAGGGCACCCGGAGGAAACCCACACAGACACAGGGAGAATGTGCAAACTCGACAGAGACAGTCACCTGGGGCTGTGAGGCTGCAGTGCTAGCCACTGAGCCACCGTGCCACTGTTATGAAAACATAACTTTGCTTCTCTCCCCATTAGATGCTACCAGGCCTTCTGGGATTTTCCAGCATTTTTTCCTTTTTTTTAACATCACAAATTTATTTCCTTTGTCTGTTTGTTTGTTTATTAGTGAATATTTAATTAAATAAATCTTAAATACTAGGACGCGAGCTAAAGACAATGAGGTTGAATCCTCAACTCCATGTTTCTAAAAAGGAAAGTGATTGCGCACATACAGGCATTATGACTCAAGAATAAACAGCAATGTTCATAGAATCCCTACAGTGCGGAAACAGGCCACCTGGCCCAACAAGTCCACACTGACCGTCCAAACAGCATCCCACCCAGACCCACCCCTACAATATATCCCTGCCACCGTGCATTTCCTATGACCAATCCATCTAACCAACACTATACACAATTTAGAACATAGAACAGTACGGCACACTACAGGCCCTTTGGCCCACAATGTTGTGCCTACCTGCTATCCTACTAAGATCAAACTATCCTGCATACCTTACATTATACTATCATCCATGTGCCTATTCAAGAATCGCTTAGAAGTGTCTAAAGTATCGGACTCAACTACCACTGTTGGCAGCGCATTCCACACATTCACCACTCTGTGTGAAGAACCTACCTCTGATATCTCCCCTATACCTTCCTCCAATCACCTTAAAATTATGCCCCCTCATAACAGTCATTTCCGCCCTGCAAAAAAAAGTCTCTGACTGTCCACTCTATCTACGCCTCTCTATCTATACCTCTCATCATCTTGTACACCTCTATCAAGTCACCTCTCATTCTTCTTCGCTCTAATGGAAAAAACCCTAACTCCCTCAACCTTTCCTCATAAGACCTGCCCTCCAGTCCAGGCAGCATCATGGTAAATCTCTGCTGCACCCTCTCCTAAAACTTCAACACCCTTCTAGTAATGAGGCAACCAGAACTAAACACGATATTCCAAGTGTGGTTTAACCAGGGTTTTACAGAGCTGCAGCATAACCTCACGGCTCTTAAACTCAATTCTCCTGCCAATGAAAGCCATATGCCTTCTTTACAACCCTAAAGCATAGCCAATCCACCTAACCTGCACATGGACACAGGGAGAATGTGCAAACTCCACACTGACAGTTGCCTGAGGCTAGAATTGAACCTGGTCCCCGGTGCTGTGAGGTAGCAGTGCTAACCACCAAGCCATCGAGATCACCGGTTTTGTCAATCTGGGATCATTGCAGGTAGGGTTCCATGTTGTGAGCATCCTGGTCATTTTATAGCTTTACTTTACTCCTACAGACTGTGCTATCTTAGCAATCTACCAATGAACTCTTGTAACTCACTCCCAGAAGTATTGTAAATGCTGTCTTGAGCTATGCTGCTCTCAGCCCATTTAAAATATGAACCGATGTGATTGAACAAACTAAGTAAACACCCCTAAATTATATATTACTGGCTCTAATTTATAATAGGCTTTGAATCATAGTCTTCTAGAACTGAAATGCAGGATAGTCATGTGTGTTTCAATAACATTTATAAACTGAAGATGAATTATTTAAAATCATAGATTTTAGTCATTAATTATAATTCCTGGAAAATGAATAACAATCAGATTAAACTTGACATCAACAACCAATAATGTCATTGCAGAGAATAGGAGTTTAAAAAATAAAATTAAAGGTCTTTCACAAAGCAACTGCTGGATGACAGATGAACCTAGTCATTCAAATAAAGGTGAATGATTTGGAGCTCCTCACCATTACAGTGTCAGGCAGCAAAAAAATACACATTGGTAGAGAATTTGACCCCTCTTTCTCCTACACACACCATACCACACACGCATCTCACACCACACACTTGACCCTTAAAGATTTATCTTCATAATCATGCTTGGGCCATGATTTGAGCACTCATAATATGATGGGTGAGTTCGTAGATTGATGGGAAGGTGTGGGCTCGCTAGCCACCGCTGATACTTTACATGCCTCTAAAGTGAGAACACACCTGGTGGAGACATTAAAATTTACACCATGGTTACAAGGTAACCAAAGTACACAATATCTCAAACTCAGCTGAAATGGTATCATAGGAAGGATAGCTGTGATAGTAAAGGAGGCCATAAGGGGACATGAGAAAGGAAAGAATCTGGCTTCCAGACATCAAAAAGAATTATTATGGGTGAAAATTAGAAATAGCAAGATTCAAAAAAACACTGGTGGGAGTGGTTTTAAAACTCCCTAACTCGAGTTATGCTATTGGAGACAACATCAAACAAGAAATTATCGGGGCTTGTAATAAACGTATGAATGACCAAAAGGTTTATCTCGGGAAATAGATTAGAGCAGGCGAGGAAGCTAGTTGTAAATGTAGGAACAGATAGCAAGAGTGTCTACAGGTATGTTAAAAAAAAATTAAATAATGCAACAAAAACAGAAGTTGCCGGAAAAGCTCAGCAGGTCTGGCAGCATCTGTGAAGAGAAAATCAGAGTTAACATTTTGGGTCTGGTGACCCTTCCTCAGAACCGTTCTGTGTCACCGGACCCAAAACGTTAACGCTATTTTCTCTTTACAGATGTTGCCAAACCTGTTGAGCTTTGCCAGCAACTTCCGTTCTTGATCCTGATTTACAGCATCCGCAGTTCTTTTGGTTTTCATTAAATAATGTGATTCTTAGTCGTCTGGAAAGTGAGAATAGAAAATTCATTGTTAAATAATAAAGAGATAGTAGATGTAATGAAAAAATATTTTGCTGCTTTCCGCACTAAAAAGGAGACAAGAAACATCCCACTAACACCAATGATCAGGAGGTGAAGGAGGTATGGAATCTTGGTGAAACTATAGTCACTAATGAAGTGATACGAGGCAAACTGGAGCCTGGACACTAATTTTGGATCTGAGAAGAGTTGTTTATGGTAGCAGCCAATGTGATGACCAAGACTGTTTGTTGGGGTTGGCGTAAGGACATGGGAAAAGGTGCTCAGGCCCTAAAATTACTGAACTCAATATTCAGTCCTGAAGGCTGCAGGATCCCCAAGCAGAAAATGAAATACTGTTCTTCCAGTTTACACTGAGCTTTGCTGGAGCACTGCAGCAAGCCCGAGACCCATGTGGATCTTCAGCTACGTTCCAAAGACTTATGAACCTGCATATCACTAATGTACTTAGTTGTGTGCTTTACTTTGATAGCCTGTTTTTCACAAATTTTAGTATATATTAATATATTAAGAAGTGACCTTTTATAGAATTTTATAAAATCATGAGGAGCATGGATAGGCAAGGTGAATAGCCAAGGTCTTTTCTCCTAGGGTGAAGGAATCCAAAACTAGAGGGCATGGGTTTAAGGTGAGAGGGGAAAGATTTAAAAAGCATCTGAGTGGTGAGGTTTTCACTCAGAGGGTGATGCGCGTATGGAATGAGCTGCCAGTGGAAGTGGTGGAGGCAGTTAAAATTGCAACATCTAAAAGGCATCTGGATGGGTATATGAATAGGAAGGTTTTCGAGGTTATGGGCCAAATGCTAGCAAATGGGATTTGGTCAGATTAGGATGCCTGGTCAGCGTGGATAAGTTGTACTGAAGACTCGTTTCCATGCTGCATGAGTCTATGACTGTAATTGCTGTGGACTTTAATTTTTACATAGATTGGGAGCAGTCCAGAGGTGAGTTTCTAGAATGTTTTTGTGGCAGTTTCTTGGAGCAATGTGTTGAAGAACTGACTCAGAATAAATACATCTTAGATCAGGTATTGTGTCATTAATTTAATTGGCAATGTCATGGTAAAAGATCCATTGAGAAACAATGATCCATTGAAATCCATGTTAAACTTAAAAGTGACATACTGTAGTCACAGGTAAGAATCACAAACTTGAAAGCCAATTACATAGGTATGAGGGGAGAATTGGCAAAGCTTAACTGGATAAATAAACTAACAGTTATGACTGCCAGTCAATAATGGGAAGCCTTTCAAGAAACTTCTCAAATATTCAACAAAAGCATGTTCCATTGAAAACAAGAACTCCGTGTCTCACTAAAGAAGCTAAGAATGTTATTAGATTAATAAAAGGTTATGTTGCCAAGAAAAAAGTAAAAAGTCTGAGGTTTTAGAACCTGGCAAAAAGATACAGGAAATTAATGAAAAAAAGGGAAAAAGTAGAGTAGGAGAGTAAACTAGCCAGGAAATAATATCTAAAGTAAACACTGGTCTGTTAGAAGCAGACACAAAATAACTTACTATGGAGAATGAGAAAGTGGCACAGGCATTGAACAAGTATTCTGTGTCTGTCCTTACAGTAGAAGACATGAGTTTCATTCCAAAAATAGGCAGTAGGCTAGTGGCTAAAAGAATAAGGAAACCAACAACAGAAAAAAAAAAGTATTCCAGAAATATAAGGAACTAAAATTCAACAAAGCTCTAGGCCCTAACAACCCATACTCCAGTATTCTATTGGGTGGCTGTGGAGATGGTAAATATGGTAGCTATAAGTTTCTAAAATTCCTTAAATTTTGAGAAGGTCCCATCAGATTGGAAGTTGACAAATGTTGTATTGCTTCAAGACAAGAGTGAGAGAGAAAACTTGGAACTGCAGGGCAGTTTGTCTGACATCCATGTAGTTGGGAAAACACTGGAACCTGTTGTTAAGGAAGCCTTAACAACGTTGGAGACTGAGGGCTGACCTTCTACAGGTTTATAAAATCATGAGGGGCATGGATAGGATAAATAGACAAGGTATTTTCCATGGGGTGGGGAAGCCCAAAACTAGAGGGCATAGGTTTATGGTGAGAGAGAAAAGATTTAAAAGGGACCTAAGGGGCAACATTTTAACACAGAGGGTGGTGAGTTGTATGGAATGAGCTGCCAGAGGAATTGATGTAAACTGGTACAATTACAACATTTAAAAGGCATCTGGATAGGTATATAAATAGGAATGATTTGGAGGGATAAAGCTGGCAAATGGATCTAGATTAATTTAGGATATCTGGTCGACATGGACAAGTTGGACCGAAGGGTCTGTTTCCGTGCTGTATAGCTCTATGACTCTAATACACATATCAAAAGCATGAGGCTGGAACAGATTAACAGAGTTTTACTCAAGGAAGTTTGTTTACAAATGTTTAAACGTTTTTGAGGAAGTACCTGGGGCAAAAGTGGAATCAATAATGACGTATAGCTGAATTTGTAAATGACATTCAATAACAAGTCATACAAAAGGTTAATAAACAAGTTCATAGAATCCCTACAGTGTGGAAATAGGCCATTTGGCTCAACAAGTCCACACCCCCCCTCCAAAGTGCATCCCACCCAGAACTACCCCCCTACCCTTTCCTTGTAACCCTACATTTCCCATGGCTAATCCACCTAATTTACATACTCTGGACGCTGTGGCAATTTAGCATGGCCAATCCACCTAATCCACACATTCTTTGGACTATGCGAGGAAACCAGAGCACCCAGTAGAAACCCACGCAGACATGGAGGGAACGTGCAAACTCTACATGGACGGTCACCCGAGGCTGGAATCAAACCCGGGCCTCTGTCTTGGTGAGGCAGCAGTGCTAACCACTGTGCCACCATGCCAGGAAGCACAGATTCCTTCGAGCCAGATTGAACCAGTGACCTAAGGATGATGGATTTACAACACACTACAGTCCTCCGCTCTACCAGCTGAGCTATTGAAGGAGAGCCCTAAGGGTTAAGAATTAAGCGTTTGTAATGTTAAGCATTTTATTAGCATGGATAGAAGATTGGATAATGGAGAAGAGGCTAAGTAAAAAGTCTTGTTGCAATTGTACAGGGTTTTGTTGAGACCATATCCAGGGCACTGTGTGCAGATTTGGACTCAACATTTAAGAAAAGATCCATTGGTAGTACAGTGAAGGTTCACTAATTTAAGATTCTCCTATGATGAGAGGCTGACCAAATTGGATTGATATTGTTTGGAGTTTGTACAAATGAGTGGCATTCTCAAATGTATGATGTTTTGACAGATCAGTATAGGGTAGATGCTGAGAGAGTTTGTGCTGGCCTAGGAGTCTCAGAGTGTGGCGTTGCAGTCTTAGGATAAGGATCATTTAGCCCAACATTAGCCATTATCATATTGAAGGTGACACAGGTTCAAGAAAATGCATTGTCTACTCCTCATTTTTCATTTATGCCTATGTTCTTATATCTCTTGAAAATTTGACTTTATTGTTTCTTGCATAGTTCCAGCTGTGGTTACCATTGCATTAAATAATCCAATAAAAAAAATTCTGCATTTTCTTCATAGCCAAGTTTCAGTAGGCAAATGTAAGAGAAAGAAGCCAGTGTGAGTTGATGACTGTTGCATGTTTTATGGTTTGATAGGAAGATCAATTTTTTATTGTAATTTTAAGCACTTACAAGCAGAACATTGATCAAAACAGTTTTTAACAGCAATGAATTATGTCATAGAATTTACAATAGACTGTATATAGTGGAAGTCGGAAATAAAATGAATATCGTGGAAATGTGCAGCGGGTCCTTCACTGTCTGATAAGAGAACCACGTTGTTGTTGTCAGAAGAGATATATTATAGGAATTCTGCTTTGCTATTGGATCTCTGTACCAAAGCTCTTTTCAGATGCTAATGTTCTTTACAGCATTTTCTGTACGTGCCTTTGAGTTGCAGTAGGTCAACATCTAGGGTATGCTGCTTTCTTCAGGAGATAGTTAAAGTTAATTTCTTCTTAGTCAACTTATTCAGTGATAATTTGCAATTCTCAATAATTACAAAGATGATATCAACTGCAAATGGTAAATAAAACTGTACTTTGAAATAAACACTGAGCTATTATAGATATCTATGTATTCATTCAGAAAGTGTGGGTATTAGTTTGATCCTATTAACCTTGTTATAGAGGTTTACAAGATCATGAAGAGCATGGATAGGGTGAACAGCCAAGGCCTTTCCCCTAAGATAAAAGAGTCAAAAGCTAGAGAGCATAAGTTTAAGGTGAGAGGGGAAAGATTTAAAAGGGACCTGAGGCGCAACATTTTCACGCAGAGGGTGGTGCATGTATGGAACGGGCTGCCAGAGGAAGTGATGGAGGCTGGTACAATTACAACATTTAAAAGACATCTTGATAGATTAATGAATAAGATAGATATGGGCCAAATGCTGACAAATGGGATTAGGTCAGGTTGAGATAACTGGTAGGCAAGCACGAATTGGGCCAAAGGATCTGTTTATTGCTGTATGTTTCAATGACTATTATTTAGTCTTCAGTCTTGGACGGTAAACGCCCATTGGACATTTTTTTTTTTATTTTGTTCTCCGGATAGGCAATTCTGTCAAGGCCACATGTGTATCCCATCTCTAATTGTCTTGAGCAGATAGTTGGGCCAGCTCCTTGAAACCAACAATTCACCTAATGGTGGTCCTCTTATATGAGTGTTGAGAAACAAATTCCAGGTTATCAACAATGATGAAACATGTTACAAATGTTGAATATGTCAACTTAGAGCATGCAGATATTGACGGTGTTTCCAAAGCATTGCTGTTATGCTTCTTGGCAGTTGGTGTTATGGTAGGAGGGTGACTATTGCAGTAATTCAAAAGAATTGCTGTGCTCATCCCATGGGTCAGATTTACTAAATTCACAGAGAGCCAATGTTGATATTAAGTTCAGTGGCTCAATGCTGATTGACCTACTTTGTCCTGTATGACATGAAGTTTTTTGGTGTTCCAGTAATACCCATTCAAATATGAGCATTTGATTAGGCTCCTAATTTTTGTCTCGTGTTGGAGGAGATGTTTGGTGGAGCTTAGAGGGGAGAAATTAGGAGGATAATCAGTCATTATGTATAGCCACCCTGTAACTCGCAACAGTAACAGTTGATGTGAATGTACATTTTGAAAAGTTAAATTTCTGGCCAGTGATGATCACTAGTATGTTAATGTAATTCATTAATTCTAGCAATGGGAACCTAGGTGATGGCAGTGCCATTGAAGGACAGGAAATAGAGTTGGATTTTCATTCTTTCAGAGGCTGAAATTATCTGTTATTCATATGGTGAGTGTTCCTTGTCATTCATATATAAAAAATTGTTAATGGGAATGTGAACATTGCTGACTAGGCCACCATTTATTGTCCATTTTTAGTTGCCCTTAAGAAAGTAATGAGGCGCTACCTTCCTGAACCACTGCAGTCCTTGGGCCACAGGAATGCCCATGGTGCTGTTGGGGCATAGCTCCAGGATTTTAACCCAATGACAGTGAAGGAGCACTGATATAGTTTCAAGTCAAGGTAGTGAGTGGCTTGGAGTAGAATGTGGCAGTAGGTGGTACATACTGCCCTTATCCTTTTTAAGTGATCAAGGTGATCAGTTTTGGAAGGTGCTATCAAAGGTGCTATCAAAGGTGAGTTACTTTAGTGGCATCTTGTCAATGATGCACATGGCTGTCATTGTGTCAGTGATGAACAAATTGAATATTGAAGTTGTGGATAGAATGCCAGTCAAATGGGTTGCTTTGTCCTGGATTTCTTCATTATGGTTGTAATTGCATCCATCCAAGCAAAGTAGAGAATATTACATCAAAGTCCTAGCTTCAGCCTTTATATATAGTGGTTAGGCTTTAGGGAGTCAGAAATTAAGTCACTTGCCATGCAATTGCTAACACATGACCAACTTGTGTAGCCACAGTGGTTATGTGGCTAGTCCAGTTCATTTTATAGTCAATGGTAACCCACAGGATGTTGGTGGTGGGGAATTCAGTGATGGTAATGTCATTGAATGTCAAGGGCAACAGTTAGATTCTCAAGAGTGATCATTATTGTTGGCATTTGTGTGGCATGAATATTATTTGCCACTTAACAGCCCAAGTCATTTCAGTATCTGAGGAGTCATGAATAGTACTGAACATTGTACAATCATCAGTGAACATTCCCACTTTTGACCTTACGTTGTAAGGTAAGCCATTGATGAACCAACTTCAGATGATTGGGCCTAAGACATCATTTTGAAGAACTGTCGCAGAGACGTTCTGGAACTGAAGTAATTTACTTTGACTTTAAACTTTCCACTGTTTGAATTCATACTTTGCATTTTTTTTTGCTGTGACGTACATTGACTCCAATTTCTACATGGCCCCTTGATTCACTACACAATCAAATGCTGCCTTGATCTCAAGGGTAGTCACTCTTGCTTTATATAGAGTCATACAGCATAGAAACAGACCCTTCGGTCTAACCAGTCCATGCTGACCATAATCCCAGACTAAACTCGTCCTGCCTGCTTGCTCGTGGCCCATATCCCTCCATACCTTTCAAATTCATGTAATTATCCAAATGTCTTTTAAATGTTGTTATTGTAGCCACATCCTCCATTTCAACAAAGTTCATTCCACACACGAGCCACTTTTTTAAAAAAAAGTCTTGGAATTCACTGTTTTATTCATATTTGCATTAAGGCTATGAGGAAGTTGGGAGTCAAGTGGCTCTGGTAGAACACAAACTAAGCTTCAATGAGCAGGTTATTACTTTGCAAGTGCCATTGATAGTATTGTCGAAGTTTATTTCTATCACTTGCAGATTATTGAGAGCAGATTTATGGGATGGTAATTGGCCAGCTTGAACTTGTCTTGTTTTTTTGTGCACTCAAAAGACTTAAGTGATTTTCATATTGCCGGTAGATACCATTGTTGTAACTGCCTGGACCAGCTTGGCTAGGTGCATAGCTAGTTTTGGAGCACAAATTTTCAGTACCATTGCCAGAATGGCATCAGGGAGTATAACCTTTGCAGTATCCAATGTCTTCTGCTGTTTTTGACATGACAAGGAGTGAATCAGATTGGTTGAAAACTGCCATTATAATGCTGGGAACCTCAGGAGCAGGCTGCAACACATCAATCGCTTGGAACTTCTGTACTACAACAACTGTTCCTTTTATTTTTCATGAGTAGTTCACAACCAACTTTTGATTCCACTCAATGTCATTACACACGAAAGATCCATGACTATCCACATGGCTCAAGATATGAGATTGACTTTGTTGGAGCTGTTGCCAGACAGCAGATTTTGGATCAGTACTCCTGCACAAGATAGATATGCTGGGGCTAATGAAAGTGGCAGACTTCTCTGCCTGGAGCTTTTTGGAGCAGAAGAGCAGCAGGATTTCATGGACAGCCAAGTGTCTGCTGACTCTGTCTCCCTGGGATCATAAATTTCTCAGAAAATCCACATTTTGCCTGATCTCTATCCCTTTCAATAGACTACCAACACCAGATACAGGAGAATCATTTAAAAGACATAGCTGCATTACGCATCCATTGGTAATGTCCATGCTGGAGAAGGAGCATAAAGATCTCTTGGACACTATTTTTGCATGTCTCTTTATTCTGTTTGGCTGTGAATTATCGGCACTGATCTGTAGTGGCAAAGGGTGTGATGTTGCAGACATAAACTTCCTTTTTATTTTGGCTAGACACAGCAATTCTACCAGCAGTAGAATTTGGGGCAGCACAGTGACTCAGTGGTTAGTACTGCTGCTTCACAGCAGGACCTAGGTTGATTCAAGTCTTGGATAACTATCTGTGTGGAGTTTGCATGTTCTCCCTGTGTCTGTGTGGCTTTCTGCCAGATGCTTCAGGTGCTGCACAGTTCAAAAATGTGCAGGTTAGGTGTATTGACCATGCCAAATTGCCCTGTAATTTGCAGCCATGTCAAATACCCAATGGTAAATGTAGGATTACAGGGATAGGGTAAGGGGGCTAGGTCTGGGTGGCTTTCTCTTTGGAGGGTCGGTGCAGATTCAACGGGCTGAATGGCCTCTTTCCACACTGTAGGGATTCTATGTGAATTCTGGGAACAGTGAATTTCTGTAGGGAACCAAAAAATGTAATTCATATGGAGTATAAACCTTTGTGGAACATTCCCATTGTGGAATATTCTGACAATCTGATATAATTGTGGATTTTGGAGGTCATACACTAACCATATGAATCTATACATGTAATTAGAGCTATGGAGAGTTTCTTACACTACCCCTTATCATTTCAGTTGAATACTGAAATCAACAATATTGTTTCTGTCTGTTGATTCTGAAAGGCCAATTGACACTAGTATGCTAACAAGACATTTGACTTTCTGTACAACCAGTCGCAAATTCAGAATTAAAGTATCTACTGTTTGGTTATTATTAATCTATTTGTGCATCTTCCCTCTCTCAAATTAAGATAACTGGGATTGCAGTCATTCAGATCGAATTCAAAATCTTCAATTCAGCTAGCTCAATTTTCTTCAAATTCTGCTTAAGTCATGTTTTCTCAATGTTACTGTCAATTTTATTGTGCATTTTTAAAAAATTATTACTTTCATTTTATTTTCCTCATTTCACTGCTGCTGACAATTTTTTTGGCAGGTCCTACCACATTTGAAACTGTCTGCATTTTAGCATTATCAGTTAAGTTAGTTACTATGAGCTGCTCTAACTTTGGTTCAAGGCCTTTTAGGATCCTATAAAATGTCTATTATTTTGATTTTGTGTGGATACAATGCATTATTGAAAGAACACACCAACTTAAACATATGTTAGAGTTTAATCCTAGATCTTTCTACATTTTATTTAATTATTTATATATGTGGGAATTACAGTTACGGCAAGGATGTATTGATTATTCCTGATTCTCTTTTCAAAAAATATTGTTTGAGCAAACTCTTGACCTGCTACAGCCCTTATACTGTAGGTACTCCTGTCGTGCTATTAGGACGGGAGTTCCAAATGTTTTGTTACAAATCTTCCTTCTCTATCAGGATTTTATATTTATTATACTTATTCCACACACAGCATTTGGTTGGAGACCAGGAGTTCTGCTCTAGCGTTCGGAGGAAGCAGATGCATCCATTCTATCTCACTAAAGTCAGTGTTTCCCAGAACATTGTGGGAAGCTAGGGAAGGGATTGTTGGACCCCTTGCTGAGATATTTGTACCATCAGCAGCCATGGGTGAGGTGCCAGAAGTCTAGAGGCTGGCTAGTGTGGTGCCATTATTTAAGAAGGCGTTGTAAGGGAAAACTTGGAGTCGCATGGTGGCTCAGTGGTTAGCACTGCTGCCTCACAGCACCAGGGACCCAGGTTTGATTCTACCCTCGGACAACTGTGTGGAGTTTGCTCGTTCTCTGCCATGTCTGTGTGGGTTTCCTCTGGGTGCTCTGGTTTCCTCCCATAGTCCAAAAATGCGCAGGCTAGGTGGATTGGCCATGCTAAATTGCCTGTAGTGCTCAGGGATGTGTAGCTTTGGTGGGTTGTAGGGGGATGGGTTTGGGTGGGATGCTCTGATGGCTGGTGTGGCCTTGTTGGGCTGAAAGGCCAGTTTCCACACTGTAGGGATTCTATGATTAGATTATACCTGACCAAATATTGTACTTATAGTTATAGAGTCATAAAGCATTGAAACAGACCCTTTGGTCCAATTCAAATTGATAAGGCCACTTACTTTTCCCAGCCTGTGTAATACAAAAATAGTGATTGTGACTTCATTATTAATTTAGGTCAGAAGTTGCTGTAGTACAAAATTTGCAAGCTGCAGCAGGTGCCCTACACCACATCAAAATAAATTTAGAAATGCATTTCCACTGGTCAATTCTAAGGGCAAATAAAATATTTAATCATACAAATTATTATTAAAAAGAAACATTTTTACAAGCAGTAAATCTGTCTTAATTAGCTATCTTCAACTAATAATGTCTTCAGAGGAAATTGATGAATGAGTACAGGTAATAATTACTGCTAGAAATGTCTTTGTAGACTGTCCTTTCAAATTCTTTTATCTTGTTTGCGTGTCACAAGAACAATTAAACAATTTAGCATAATGGCGAAAGGACCTATGTTGTGACTTGAGTAGAAAACATTAATAGGAAGACGTACTCTGATTAAAGTTTGCATGTTATAATAATGTTGTCAGAGGCAAATATGAATAATAAGAATGACCACAGTGATCAGACTTTCAAGGAAAGTTGATACAGACTTTTCACTAAACTGCCAAACAATTTGATATACACACTCCATGTGACTGAGGAAGTGTGTTCAGTGTAGTGCTTCACTTAATCAGACATTTGCTTACATATCCTATACATAACACAACTACATTACTTCTCCTGCTCTTGCCTCCATGAGATTGATCTGCCCATCTTATTTTCAGAGAAAGTGTTTATGATGATTAATCTTCAGTCACGTTGTTAAATGATTTTGACATAGTGGGAAATTGCTGTTTTTGGCACAGTAAAATTATTAAGAAGTAAATGGAAGAAAGAGATATGTATTTATATAACACCAGTCTCAGTATATGCGACAGCACAAACCACCTAAAGTATCATCACTGTTGTAATGTAGAATATGACAATGTAGAAGTTTCAATTGCAGAAAACAATTTCTCATGAATGACAATGAGATAAGTTCAGAAAATCTATTTTATGATGTTAGACGAGGGCTAAATATTGGGCAGGTTTTTTCTGAATACTGACTTAGTATCTTTTATGTCTAAATGATAAGTTATATTGTGGTTCAGTTTAGCTTCTCATTCAAAATGGACAGTAATAAGAATCAAATATGACAATACCTTTTTACAGTTAGCTCAGGGAAAGCAATGGTGTTATCGCTGGACTGTTAATCCAGAGACCCGGATAACATTCTAGGGACCTAGGTTTGAATCCTGCCACAGCAGTTGGTAGAATTTGAATTCAATAAATATCTGGTATTAAGAATCTAATGATGACCACAAATCTGTTGTTGATTGTTGGGAAAAACCCACCTGATTCACTAATGTCCTTTAGGGAAGGAAACTGCCATCCTTACCTGTCTGGCCTACATGTGACTCCAGACCACAGCAATGTGGTTGACTCTGAACTGCCCTCTGGGCAGTCAGGGATGGACAATAAATGCTGCCTAGCCAGCTACATCCTCATCCTGTGAATGAATAAAAGAAGTTGGCTGGGTGGCTGGTTTGTGATTTCAGTGATGCCAATAGCACGTGTTCAATTCCTGTAATGGCTAAGGTGTGGTGACCCTCAGGGTAAACCACCACCAGTCATTTTTTATCTATTGCGAGAGCAGCCTTTGGTCTGATAAGATCATATGAAATAGGAACAGAAGTACACCATTCAGCCCCTTGAGCCTGCTTTGCCATTCAATAGGATCATGGTTGATTTAACACTCATCATATCCATTTTCCTGCCCTTTCCCCATAGCCCTTGATTCAACTACTGATCAAGAGTCTATCTATCTCAGCCTTACATATACTCAAGGACTTTGCTCCCACAACTATCTGTGCCAAGAAGGTCCAAAGGCTCACAACTGTCTGAGAGAAGAAATTCCTCCTCATCTCAATTTTAGCTTTGACTTAGAATGAAGGGATTCCATGCCCTCTGGTCCCAGACTCTTTTGAGGGGAAACATCCTCTCAGCATTTACCCTGTCAAGCCTCTTAAGAATTGCATTTGTTTCAATGAGATCGCCTGTCATTCTTCTAAATTCCAATAATTAGAGTCCCAATCTGTTTAGCACTTGCTCATAAGACACTTCCTCCAGAGAACATCCTAGTGAACCTTCTCTGAATGGCGTCCAATGAAATAATATCTTTTTTAAATGGGGACCAAAATTGCTCAGAGTACTTCAGATGTGGTCTCGCCATCATCTTGTATAGTTGCAGTAAGACTTTCCTACCTTCATACTGTAACCCTCGTGAAATCAGGGTCAACAGTCCATTAATTTTCCTGATTACCAGCTGTAGGGGCTTAACAGTTCTTGGGATTATGACAATTACAAAAAAAATGGTCTACTCTGCAGTTAAGTTTCTGAAACAGTAAGACATGGAGAAATCATGTGACTGAAAACATTTAAGAAAGTATTCTTCCAAAGAAAATTGAGTCATGGCTCAACTTGGCATGTACCTTTTGAACTGAGTACCCCTTTGAGAAAAAAATTCCAATTTGCAAGATTCACAATATTTAGATTAGACTAATATTTTAAATGCTGATAGCATCACTTGATGAGTTATGAAAACCACAGATTTTTTTGAAGTTTAGTTTTAGAATATTTGTATTGAAGAGGTTCCCTGCATTCACCATGAATCCTCACTTTCATTATTCTTGCAGACGATTAATTTGGTTTTCTGGTTTGAATTATACATTTTGTCTGCTCGGGGGCGCAATAACATGTAATGTTAAACTAATCTGTTACTTTTAAAAGGGTTGGCACTTGAATTGAATGGCATCGTTTTACTTTCAACCAAGTACATTGGGTGCTTGTGTGTTAACTTTACACTGGAGAGCCTTGTTATTTACTACTGTTGGTCTGTTAATTGAATTTCAGGTAACCATGAAGTACTCTCCTTCTCAACCTCTTCTCTTGCCCAAGGCCTGGTGACCTTCAGGTTAAACGACTACCAGTTGTACCTCTTTATTGAGAGAGCAGCCCAATGGTCTGATATGACTAGGCCAACTTTACCTTCCCTTTTTGAGGCTTTATGGTGGATTACCAGTATCTCTCTCAAACGTAGGACTGAATTTTACCAGAAATTGGCTTAGTGCCAACTTTGACAAGTTTTATGGAGGGCTTCTCTCTGTGAATCCTCACAAGTTTTCTTATATTCTGTTCCTAGCTTTACCTCTTTAACTGCGCATCGTGTGTAGTGATTGCAATGAGGTCTGCCAGGTGGACCTCATAGAATTTGAGTTCCCTAACTGAAGCTGTTAACCTAGTCCATCAGGGGGCCCTGGCTGGTGGATAAAAACCAGAAGTGTCAGATATCCTGACACTCTGACAGCTGAGTCTGAAGGAGCTGGATCAGTGTTAAAGACTTCCCACGTATAAATGAAGGGTGACTCAGTGACAGGATACCGGCCTCCATGGAGTTATTCCAGTGGCAATGAGAGTAAAACATGCCCCTAAAGAAATTTGCTCACAACGATCGTCTTTGATTTGGGCTAAGCACTTCTGACATCATGCCATTATTTGGGAAGATTGACTCATTCGATCGTGCCATAAGAGATTGGGCAAATGGCATTGGGCAAATAAAAAGTGATGAGTAATTCTCCTGACAGCTTGTGGACCCATAGCTTTATCAGTTATTAGGAGACTAATGTTCCCTAAGGCACCAGATACTAAAACCTTACAAGAATTGTTGGATTTAGTTAAGAAGTATTATGACCCAAACCACCTGTAATTCTGAGATGCTGTTGGTTTTTACTTGGCAATTCACAAATCAGGGGAATCCATAGTGAGATTTATGACTAGTTTAAGATGACTGGCACAGGAATATGGCTTTGGTTTAATCCTTAATGAGATGCTGAAAGACTGTTTGTTTGGTATGTGGGACTAATGATGTAAATATGTAAAAGCACCTACTAGCTGAAGCATAATTGAACTTCAAATAGGCACTACAACTGGCTTTATCATTGGAAAATGCAGCAAGTGGAGTAGATGAGTTGCAGGCCATTCCGATGAAAGTGGACAGCCTTGCCAGTCCAACTGAGCCTGGGGAACACCAGCTGAGTGAAGGCAAAGCCTCACTCTGGATATATCCTGAACGGAAGGATCCCAGGTCAGCCCACAGCAAAACTCTAAAACCAAGCCAAATGTCGGCCAAACTGTTAAAATTTTCTTAAGGATCTGGCTGGCAAGACATTTTAGTTGCTGCAGGCATGTGGACTTAAGACAGTAAAAGAGTCCAACTAGATCTAAATTTAGTAAGAAAACTCATAGGCCAGTATCCAGCATGGCCGTTTTAGTGATTTGCAGAACCAGTCTTCAACTAAATTTGCTCAGGACTCCAACCCTTAATTTGTGCAAGACTTTAGCCAGACTGAGAACCTATTTTGGGGAGACTTTACAGATTAAGGGTGCAACTCCGGTTTCAGTCTCCTATGAGAAGCAGCTGATTATAGTAAAAGTCTTGGGCCTAAGCTTCATGGCGAAATTGGTTGAGAAAGATTCACCTAAATTGGCTCAAAATTTTTAAGTCGGAAAATGGCTGCCTGAGTGAAGTCCTATTTAAATATCAGGATATTTTTCAGATAGTACTAGGGACTGTCAAAAGAACCAAGGCCACCTTGCATGTTGACTAGGAAGCAATTCCATGATCCTGCAAGGCTCACCCAGTGCCATTTGCTTTAAGGCAAATGTGGAGGCAGAAATCAAAAGGCTATAAAGCCAAGTTAATCTTCAAACCAGTCCAGTTTGCAGAATGGGCAGTACTAGTCATATTGATCGTGTAGCCTGATGGGTCGGTTTGCTTCTGCGTGGATTTTAAATAAACTTTAAATCACGTTTTGCAGCTGGGTGAATACACAATCCCTCGCGTAGAGGATTCATACGCAAAGCTAGCAGAGGCAGTGGTCTTTCATGAAGCTGGACATAAGCCATGTGTACTTGCAATTGTGGTTAGATGGGGATTCCCAGAAGTATGCTATAATTAACATCCATAAGAGTTTGTACCAATATAAGACACTATCATTTGGGGTATTGTCAACCTGTACCATTTTTCAGCTGGCAATGGAGAATATTTCGTAAGGTTCACCCCAGGTCACCATCTATCTAGATGACCTGCTAATAACAGGGAAGACCAATAGGAACACTTAGAGAACTTGGACATGGTCTTTAGACATTTCTACCAAATGGCACACACCTTTTTAAAAGAGAAAATTGTGTGTTCCAGGCAGCACAAGTACCGACTTGGGCTACGGAGTCAACAAAGCTGGGTTACACCAATTGGAAGATAAAGTAATCAAATGTGCTCCAGCTCCCATATTTCTACCTGAGTTTAGGTCTTTCCTTGGGCTGGTAAATTGTTATGGAAAGTTCATCTGTAACCTGGCCTCCATCCTAGCACCTTTGGATGAACTCTTTCAAAAAAAAAGGGCCAGCCTTGGAAGTAGTCATATAGCCAAGCCATGGCTTTCAAGGAAGTGAACAAATAGCTATCATCCCGAGAGATGTTGGCACACTATGATCTCAAGTGAGATCTTGTGTTGACGTGCGATGCCACCCCATATGGTATTAGTGTAATATTAGCTCATAGATGGCAAAATGGAAAGGAATGCATATGCATTCTGGACTTCACTAATACAGAGTGTAAATGCACTCAGATAGAGAAAGAAGGTTTAGTGGTCATTTTTGGAGTCAGGAAATTCCACCAATACCCTTACCGACATAAATTTGTAATAATAACACCACAAACCCCTGCTAGGTCTACTTAAAGAGGACAATACAGAGCTGTCCAATGCCTCAGGCTGAGTTCAGTGGTGTGCTGTAAGACTAAGTGTGTATAATTATAAAATGGAACACCATCCAGGAGGCCCAGTAGCAAATGCAGATGCATTGAGCCGCCTCCCACTGGTTGTAACCAGCGGTAGCACCACTGGAAGAGTCCCTAGTGGTTTTAAATTTTATGGTCAAATTTACAGTCACAGCTGACAATATCAGACTATGGACTCAGAAAGATCTGGTCCTGGAAATAACTGAAACAGCTGGTGCTGTTGGGTAAACCAAAGTACTGTCATAACCAGAATTGAAACCTTTGGACCCGAAGAGATCAGATCACAGTAGAGGACGGCATATTAATATGGGGAGTACAAGTGAATGTCCTGAGCAAAGGTTGCTGCTCGATAGTAGCTGAACTCCACCAGGGTCATCCAGGGGTGTCCAAAATGAAGATGTTGGCGAGAGGTTATGTCTGGTGGCCAGGATTGGATGCAGACATAGCTGTGTTGGTGGTGCAATTCCCCAGAGTGCCAACAAGGACAAAAATTAATACCACTAGCTCCCCCATGTTCATGGGAGTGGCCGGGTAAACCCTGGACTCAGTTACAAGTTGGCTATCCGGGTCTTTTCATGGCCTCAATGTTCTTTTGTCATTGCAGATACCCACTCAAAGTGGCTGGACTTGCATAGAGCTCATTTGTCAAACACAGGAATGATTATAGAAAAACTGTGTCCATCTTTTACAATACACAGACCCCCGGACATGTTGGTCACAAATAACAGGCCATCATTTACAAGCAGAAACTTTGAGTATTTCCTAACCTCAAATAGAATCAGAATCCCTACAGTGTGGAAACAGGCCCTTTGGCCCAACAAGTCCACACCGACCCTTGGAGCATCCCACCCAGACCCATCCCCCTATAATCCACACACCCCTGAACACTATGGGCAATTTAGCATGGCCGATCTACCTAGCTTGCACATCTTTGGACTGTGGGAGGAAACCGGAGCACCCAGAGGAAACCCACGCAGACACAGGGAGAATGTGCAAACTCCGCACAGTCACCTGGGGCTGGAATCAAACCCGGGTCCCTGGCACTGTGAGGCTGCAGTGCTAACCACTGAGCCACCGTGCCGCCCTAATAGCATTCGATATATAAGGATAGCTCCATATCATCCATCATCTAATGGTCTGGCAGAGAAAGCAGTCCAAACTTTGAAGGCAGGCTTAAAGAAACAGCTGACAGCTTCATTCCGTACTAAATTGCCCCAGTTCTTATTTGATTATAGGACCATCCCTCATACAACTACGGGGATAACTCCAGAAGAGTTGCTAATGGGAAGAAGACTTTGTTCCAGGTTAAATCTTATTTTCTCAGACCAAAGGTGGGGAAGAAGGTTGAAACCGCTTCAGGAGCACCAATGCCAGACACAAGACTCCACTAGGTAAGAGCGACAGTTTATTTCAGGGAATGAAGTTTAGTGTAGGAAACATGTGAATAGCCCAACATGGGTAAGAGGTATGGTCAATCCAAGATCAGGTTTAGTGACATATAAAGTTCGGGTTAATGCGATGATGCTGAACAAGCATGTTGTCCGTTTGAAAGCTGCAAACTCACAAATGGGGTCAAAGCAAAACATGCCCAGCTCCTCTAAATAGTTCAGAAGGCTGTCGGAACCTGTGGATTCTCCCTCTCTGTAAGCGTTGAAGAGACCTCAGAACGTGAGATGACACAGCAGATGTCAGCACCTCAACATCTTTGCCGCCTAAAGAAGAGAATCAAATTCTTCCAAGAATCTCTAGGTGCAAAAGGAAAGCTACTTTGTGTTACATGCTGCCTATATCTGAGGCAGGTCGGAGGAACCGAACCTGATGCTAAATGCCCCAAGAGGAGCTATGAAAGAAAGAGCTGGCCTACGTCATGGGATTCCAAAGGGGAGGGATGTAGTGTTCATAATGAGGTCAGCCAGGTGGACATCATAGAATGAGTTCCATGATTGGGGTTGTTAATCTGGTCTAATCAGGGAGCCCTGGGTGACAGATAAAAACAGAAGTGTCAGACATCCTGTCACGCTGAGAGCTGACTCTGAGAGAGCATGATTATATTCAAGGCCTTCCCATGTGAAAATAAAGGGTGACCTGGTGACATGATACTGGGCTCTCTGGACTTTTTTCACTGTGCACCTATAGCTCACCCACTCATTATGAATCTCTTGGCATGACACTGTCTTTAAAGCTCAGCCATGTACCTGTCAAGTGCTTGCAGCCCCAGCTACCCTGCATGGTTCCTGTCAATTGCTTCAAACATGTTGGATGGGGGAAATTGGTAACCTGCATTTCTGAAAGATGTAGAATTCCTGGTGGACAGCGAGTGTACCTTGATGGCATAGAGGAGCTAGCAACGAGTTGGAGTCACCAGATTGCCTTCATGTCATGAATTGTTGCTGTCTCGTTTCTACCCAGCAGTTGGGAGATTAATATGAAGCTACCCAATGAGGTGAGATGGCACAATAATGAGGAAGTTAATGCATACAAATATGCATTTCACTGCCGACTGGCAAGAATCTTGTCTCACAGTTCAACAGTTAGTTAGAAAAAGTGGTTTTAGCTCTTGATATCCAGAAACACCTGACTACTTCTCTCTTTCAGTTCTCACAACTTTTCTTGTCGTTGGATGTACTGTTCAATAGCTGGGAAAATTCCATCCCTAACTTCTCTCTTTCAACTCTTGATTCTTGTCTCTGAAGTAGCACAGAGGTAACATGGAGACTAGTACGCATATCAACAAAGCTTTTCTTTTCTTTCAAAAAAAACACATTTGCTTTCAGACTGCATTTTATTTGCAGCTTTTCTTGAAATTTTCCTTTTTTAAATTACTGTGCTTGCTCTTTGTCATAAAGATAGGTTTTCTTTACAGCTACCTCTGTGCACTGCCATTTGAAAAGTTCGATTAATTTTGATGGCATCATTTGATTTTTAACCTTAGATGTCATCACATCCACTTGCAATATATTTAACTTAAAACTCTACTTACCATAGGCCAGAAACGAGCTCTATGTAATAAGATAAGCTTGCGCTTTTGTTTTCACAAAAAATAGTGCAGGATGTAGAAAGTGCAAAATGAAGTCATTTCATTTTCTCCTTGGAATGGATTAATCAGAACAGGAGGCACATTCACAATGTTTGCTGTCAAGTATTGAACTTGTGTATATTTGTTTGCACATCACTTGCTCATAGCTCCCGTGTGATGCTATGCCATTTTACATTTTGTTATCACACACTGAAATATCTAATCACCCTGGCATTTGTGATATTGAAGACCATGGTTTCTGAAGATGATACAACTAAGTTGTTAGGTAAATCTACGTATTGTTTCACTTCCAATCAAAATGTCTCTATTTTAGTTTCCCTAAAGGGACCAGTTTGCCATGACATGGATCACTCTAGCAATCTGCTTAAAAATTCATACATACATTGTAAGAAAACCAGGGGAAAAAGAAATTGGCATTTGATGTGCTGAAACACCAGACATAAAATTTTACATAACCTTTGTTCTTAATTAGGTAAAGGGAAAATGTAAGATGTAATATTTTGCAGTTGCTGCTGTTTCCATTGACAAGTAGCCAATTATGTATGTACTTCATAATGTGAACTTTTGTAGAAGCATCTGCCTCTTTGTGATAACAGTGACATAAATGATACAGTCACTACTTTGCTACATTCAATTTGCTCACTATTTTATATTGGCCTACAATATAATCATGAAAAGATTAATCATTAAAATAATAAAATAGATATCCTTTTGCTTTATAAACGGCATCTTCTCTTTTCACTGATCAATTTGGTCAACACTCTCAATGTCATCAAACAAAATCAAACTATTCTAAAAAGAAGTATGCCGTTTTTTAAAGAGGCATAAATAATAACCATTCAAATTATAAAACAGCAAATATCAAATTGTGTTTTTTTTGATGAATATCTACTACAAACTTGAGCTGTTCACCAATCATGGAAGGCCCCAGATGTAAGGAAGATGGTGCACATTCCTTTTCCAGGACCAATTGAGGATAGACAGATAGACAGGCAACAATAGGGACCATCCCCGCCGGCCATATCCAATCTGGATTTGTTGACAGCCACCTTGATGAAAACTGGAGCAGACCTAAAGAAGTGTTCCAACTTACCCACCCCATCCTCTGCATCTGATGACCAATAATGTATTTAAAACTTTGCTGGCCACAGCAGAAGTACCATTGCCTAGAGGATAGCTAAAGTGGTTTCTTTGTTCAAAAAAGGCAGTAAGGATAGGCCAGGTAATTACAGTGCAGTTAATTTGATGTCAGCAGTGGGAAATTATTGGGAAATTTTAAAGGGCAGGATTAATCAATGCTTGGAAACTTGGGGATTGATCAGGGATAGGTAGCACAAATTTGTTGCAGGGAGATCCTGTCTGAGTAATTGAGTTTTTTCGAAAAGGTGATTAAATATATTGAGGATGGTATAGTTGATGTTGTTTACACAGACTTCAATAAGGCCTTTGACAAGGTACCTATTGGACCAAAAAAAATTCCCAAAGAACTGCAGATGCTGTAAATCAGGAACAAAATCAGACGTTGCTGGAACGGCTCAACAGGTTTCACAGCATTTGTGAAGAAAAATCAGAGTTAACGTTTCGGGTCTAGTGACCCATTCTCAAAACTGTTCTGAGGAAGATTCACCGGACCAGAAACGTTAACTTTGATTTTTCTTCACAGATGCTGCCAGACCTGCTGAGATTTTCCAGTAACCTCTGTTTTTGTACCTTTTGGACCAGCCTCCTATGAGTTAAAAGCCATGGGATCCAAGGCAAGTTGCCAAACTGGATCCAAAATTGGCTTACAAATAGGAGGCAAGAAGTGGAGAATTGCCTTTGTAATCAGAAGTATGTGACCAGAAGTGTACCATAGGGATCAATGCTGTGACTTGGATGTGAATGTAGAAGGTATAAGTAGTAAGCTTTCAGATGACACAAAAATTGCTGGTGGTTGTTAATAGTAAGGAGGTTGCTTCAGGCTATGGTTTGGTATTGATCAGCTGATAAATTAAGTGGACAATATCAGACAGATTTTAATCTCAATTAATGTAAGGTGATGCATTTTGGAAGGTAAAATAAGGGAACGATATACACAATAAATGGTAGGTCTTAAGGGAGTAATCTGCCAAGCAGCCCCTGCTTAGCGCAAAGGACATGTGGACCTTGTTTTTGTAGTTACTGACCTTTTGTGTTGCAGAAATGATTTTCATGACCATTAGCAAAAAAAGCAGCAGTTAGTGAAACAGTGCACTAACATTGCATAAGGCTAAGGTTAGGTTGCTCTTAATGTTGTGTTGGATAGCATATCCAAGCGTTGTGCATAATAGCCAGCAGGTTGAGATCAATCCTGAGGAATCTTCTTTTGACATTTCAAACATCAGTAAACCTTGAATGTTTCATGGTGCTTGGAGATTGCCTGAAACAATTGATCATCCTCTAGGATGATCACAAGTTATTGAGAGAGGCAAGAGAGGAGATTGCTGGGGCCTTGACCAAGATCTTTGTATCCTTGTTACCCACTGAAGAGATGCCAGAGGACTGGTGAGTAGCTAATGTTTTTCCTTCCTCTGTTCAGGATGGAAAATAGGGATAATCCCGGAAACTATAGACCAGTGAGTATCACATCAGTGGTTGGAAGCTATTGCAGAGAACTCTGAGAGATTAGATTTATGTGCATTTAGAAAAGCATGACCTAATTAGGGACAGTCCACATGGCTTTGTGCAGGGCAGGTTGTGTCTTACTAACTTGATTGAATTTTTCGAGAAGGTGCCAAAGGTGATTGATGAGGGTAGAGTAATGGATGTTGTTTACATGGATTTTAGTAAGGCTTTTGACAAGGTCCTTTATGGTAGCCTCATCCAGAAGATTACGATGCATGGGATCCACAGTAACTTAGCCACATGCATTCAGAACAGGCTTGCTCATAGAAGGCGGAGGGCAGTGGTGGAAGGATGTTTTTCAGGCTGCAAGTCTGTGACTGGTGGTGTTCTGCAGGGATCTGTACTGGGACCTCTGCTGTTTGTGATATACATTAATGACTTGGATGAAATTGTAGATGGATGCATTAGTAAGTTTGCAGACACTACAATGATTGATGAAGTTGTGGATAGGGTAGAAGGTTGTCAAAGGAAGCAACAGGATATAGATCAGTAGTAGATATGGGCAGAGAAGTGGCAGATGGAGTTTAATCTGGGCAAGTGTGAGGTGCTGCACTTTGGGAGATCAAATGTTAAGGTAAAGTATACACTTAATGGTAGGACCCTAAATAGCATTGATGTACAGAGGGATCTTACATCATTCATATCATAGTATCCCTACAATTTGAAAACAGCCCTTCAGCCCAACAAGTCCTCAACAACCCTCAGAGCATCCCAACCGAACCCTAATCTACACATTCCTGAACACTACGGGCAATTCAGCATGACCAATCCACCTAGACTGCACATCTTTGGACTGTGGGAGGAAACCAGAGCACTGGAGGAAACCCACACAGACACAGGGAGAATGGAAATCTTGGGGTTCAGGTGTCCCTGAAAGTGACCACACAAGTAGGTAGGGTGGTAAAGAAGGCATATGGCATACTTGCCTTTATTGGCCGGGGAATTGAGTACATAAGTCAGGATGTCATGTTGCAACTTTATAAGACTTTGGTTAAGCCACCCTTAGAGTATTGCGTTCAATTCTGATCACCATATTACAGGAAGGATGTGGATGCTTTAGAGAGGGTGCAGAAGAGGATTAGAGGGTATAAGCTGTAAGGAGAGGCCAGAAAAAACTCATTGTTTTCTCTGGAGAGGTGGATGTTGAGGGAAGACGTGATAGAAATCTATAAAATTATAAGAGGTATGAAAAGGGTTGATGGTTAGAATCTTTTTTCCCCAGAGTTGAATTGTCTAAAACTAGGGGCATGCATTTGAGGTGAGAGGGGGCAAGTTCAGAGGAGATGTGAGGGGCAATTTTTTCACAAAGTGGTAAGAGTCTGGAATGCACTGCTAGGGGTAGTGGTGGAGGCAGATATGATATAAGCGTTTAAGGGGCTTTTAGATAAGCACATGCATGTGCAAGAAATGGAGCCAAGGGCAGGCGGAAGGGATTAGTTTAATTTGGCGTCATGTTCGGCACAACATCATGGGCCAAAGGGCCCGTCCCTGTGTTTTTCTTATGTTCTATGTTCAATGTTTTAGGACAGCATTCAACCTGTGGGAGGTAATGCTTTGGGCCATTTTTGCTGGCAGACAAATGCAGTATAGAGAGAGTGGACCTATGAGCTGCCCATCATAAATCTTCCAGTATGCTTCTTGAAATGCTGATATAGAGTGTGAGGCTTTCCCTGCAGAGATGTGTTAAATGCTACTGATTCTGTATTCCACAGTCCTAGACTAGGTGTAATTGTGTACCTATGAGTGCAGAACCGGCCCTTGCACTTTCTTTCAATATAATGTTTAACATTGTGTTCACTGTAATGCCTTGGCTTCATGGTTCAAGAATCCCTGGTGTCTGAGATTATCAGAAGTCAAGGTGTTAGTTGTTTGTGAGAGATGGGCGATTCTTCACCATTTCAACTGCTTTTATCCTTGGGATGTCAGAAGATGCTCCTCGTGTTTCAGGTGAGAGTCTGTTAAGATCTGACAGCAAAAATTATATTATAACATACATATTTACAAAATTGAAAGGTGATTTACCTGTGGCATCTATGTGCCTTCAGCATGGTTTCCCCTTTCTTTTTCTCCCACTACCACCACTCACACCCAACTTCAGCAGCTGGTAGGGAGAAAGCCTATGGTTAACTTCAAAGATGGAAGCAATCATCCCCCGGTACTATGAACCTAAAAGACACGGGTATGCTGATAGCCTGCCATCTAGATACAGGGTCACCTTCCTCAGCTTGAACGGCTGCAGACGTTGGAATCACAGGCAAAGGAGAGATACAGAGGCCAGACACCTCTTGAGTGTCCTGTGAAGAAGCTTTTGAGATCTTGTATCTTGTTTCTTCTCACTATGCACTTTTACTGGCACCTTTTGAAGGAACACCTGGAGTGAGGTCTCGTATCCCTTTCTTGCCTTGACACAGATGTTGAGCACAAATGGCTAGTGCAGTAAAGTGCTGGTCTGTGCTCATATCTGGCAGACATTAAGTATGTTAGACCTAGTTATCCAAGTCAACAACCAGTCCATGCATGATAGCCAAAAGGCACATGGTACTAAAAATGTTGTTGGACTCCTCACCCTTTCATCCCACATACTGGTTGCTCTGACAAACTTACCTGATGTTCCTGTTCTTCTGTCTCCATTTTGGCCGAGACATTGGAAACAACTGGAAACAGTAGCTCTACTTCTGCTTAGACTTCAGCAGAAGCCTGGTATCTAGTAGTCCTGAGTGTCAGAGACCTGATGCATTTTTTCCTTGACCGGCTGTAGAGACCAGTGAGATGCTCACCAGATTGTGCAGATTTATAATGAGTTAACACTGGTAGCAATAGGAGGGCAGCGCCGCATTTTAAAATGGAACTTACTGGGTTAATTGCTAATTCTATATGCTGACCTTATGAGTACAGTTTAGCAAAATGAAGACAGAGCACTTATTTTCACAGACCACAGAAGATCACTGATTCTTCTATACTGCTGTGTGCCCCTTTTCATCTGGGACACAGCACCGTCTACAGTCTTTAGTCTGAAGCTTTTACAGTCTGTGCCCAGGCTGGCTATATCCTGTGGCATTCCACTGGGAAAAGGGTCTTTCCTCCTCTCCCCATGCACCAAAACTTCCAGTTCCCTGTCTGCAAAGTGGGGAGCTAACTTGCCTTTCTTCCATGTCATGTCTTGGGTGATAACAGTCAGAACACCACAATGTGAGAGTTGTCACTAGTTTGCAGCATGAAGTAAAGCTGGTCTTTAAATATGGCACCAGAGGCACGAATACCTGAAGGTCTCACTTCCCTGAGAAAAATGCCAAAGAACTCAATTGCATAAATATTAAGGAGACTATCAGAGGATTGCTTGAAAAAAGTCCACTCAAGGCCATGGGGAAACTAGACATGACAGATATCACTTGCCAAAACATTTTTTAAACCATGAATAGGAAAAGACTTTATGGGCAGAATCTCTGAAGGGATGATTGATACAGGCTGGGGTGAGAATGATAAAAAAGGAGAAAAGATATAAAAGAGAAATACAGCACAGGAACAGGCCCTCAAAGCCTGTGCCGATCATGCCCTAACTAAACTAAAAAACAAACCTTCTGCCCTTCTTTGTCCGTATCTCTCTCTTCCCTCTCTATTCATGTAGCCATCCAGATGCCTCTTAAATGTCACCAATGTGCCTGCTTCGACCCCCTCCTCTGGCAGTGCAATCCAGGCTCCTACCACTCTCTGCGTGAAAAACTTTCCTCGCACATTTCCCTTAAACTTTTGCCCTCTCACCTTGAACCTGTGCCCCCTTGTAATTGAAACTTCAGCCCTGGGAAAAAGCCTCTGACTATCCACACTATCTATGCCTCTCATAATTTTGCAGACTTCAATTAGGTCTCCTCTAAGCCGCCATCCTTGCAGTGAAAACAATCCTAGTCTTTTTAACCTTTTATCATAGCCAGTACCCTTGAGACTGGGCAATACCTTGGTGAACATTCTCTGCACTCTCTCCAAAGCTTCCACATCCTTCTGGTAATGTGGCTACCAAAACTGCACACAATACTCCAAATGCAGCCTAACAAGGGTTTTATATAGCTGCAACATGTTTTGCCAACTCTTATACTCCATGCCACTGCCGATGAAGGCAAGCATGCCGTATGCCTTCTTATTCGCTTTGTTGCCACTTTTAGGGAACTGTGGACCTGCATGCTCAGATCCGTCTGTACGTTAATGTTCCTAAGGATTCTGCCATTATCAGTATAATTCACACCTAAATTTGACCCTTTAAAATGCATCACATCACGTTTGTCTGGATTAAACTTCATCTGCCTTTTCTGTGGCCAAGTCGCTAATCTATCTATATCCTGGTGTATCCTTTCACAATCGTCAGCACTATCAGCAACTCCACTAACCTTCATGTCATCTGCATACTTACTAGTCAGGCCACCCACATTTTCCTCCAGATCATTTATATATACTACAAATAACAAAGAACGTAAGACTGATCACCACTAGTTACTGGCCTCCATTCTGAAAAACACCCTTTCACCGCTACCCTCTGTCTTCTATGACCAAACCAGTTTTGTATCCATCTAGCTGGCCCAGTCTGAATCCCATGTGATTTTAGTTTTTGTACCAATCTGCCATGTGGGACTTTATCAAATGCCTTACTAAAGTCTACAGCTCTTCCCTCATCAGTTATCTTCGTCACCTCTTCAAAAAATCAGGTTGGTGACACATGACCTTCCCCGTATGAAACCATGCTGCCTGTTGCTAACTCATCCATTTTCTTCCAAATGTGCATATATCCCGTCCCTCAGTATCTTCTCCAAGAGCTTCCCCACCACAGATGTCAGACTCACCATCCTATAATTTCCTGGATTATCTCTGCTTCCTTTCTTAAATAAGGGAACAACATTGGCTAATCTCCAGTCCTCTGGAACTTCACCTGTGGTCAAGGAAGGTGTCAACATAACTGCTAATGCCCCAGGTATTTCTTCCCTTGACTCTCACAGAAACCTGGGATTGATCCCATCTGGCCTTGGGGACTTGTCTACCTTAATGCAATTTAGGATACCCAAACCTTCCTCCTTTAATGTATTGACATTCTCTAGAGTATTCACACATTCATCCCTGACCTCAACATCACTCATGTCCTTCTCCTCAGTAAATACCAGTACAAAGTACTTATTAAGGATCTCTCCCACTTCCTGTGGCTCCACGCATAACTTCCCTCCTTCGTCCTTGAGGAGGCCTACTCTTTTCCTTGCTACCCTCTTTCTTCTAATATATGCATAAAAAGCCTTAGGATTCTCCTTGACCCCGTTTGCTAAAGACATTTCATGGCCCCTTTAGCCATGAAATACAGGAATAATCATGTGATAATTCAGACAAGACCTTTCTTGACATCATAAGCAATCCTTTCATCAGAACTGTTTCATCTCAGATTATCAGTATCTGTGGTATTTTGTGTATGTGTTATTGTGTTTATATGTTAAAATAATAAAAGTAATGTGATTTTGCAGAGATTGGCAAAATGCAATCTCGATTTAGATTTAAAGTCAAAAGAGAGAGAAAGTTAAACCCAAGAACATTGTTTCCCTTCAAGTTACCAAGAATGTTTACAACTGCCTCATAAACTACAAAAACATTCTCGGTAAATACATAAGATTTATTGAGAGCCTGTATGATGGCCAAATGTTGAACATCAGCTGGAATATGGAAAATCATAAATGTTTTGAGTAAATAGAGGTGTGCGACAAGTTTACCACCAAAATGATTCAATCTATACAGAGAACAAAGATTCAGAATTAGACGGAGTTTGAGGGGTACTGAACTGAAGGCTAGAAAATGAAAAACGTGGTAGGCTGACAATGCAGCACTGACTTCGGAATCTGAAGCTGCCTTACAAAACATTGTAAATCAGGTAAAATCTACAAGTTTAGGATGTGGATCGTGTATCAACACCAAAAAGATAATAGCCATCGGTCTTTGGAAAGAATGTTTTGG
This sequence comes from Ginglymostoma cirratum, assembly GCA_024137785.1. Taxonomy (NCBI): domain Eukaryota; kingdom Metazoa; phylum Chordata; class Chondrichthyes; order Orectolobiformes; family Ginglymostomatidae; genus Ginglymostoma; species Ginglymostoma cirratum. The sequence continues at coordinate 1,495,568 of JAHRHZ010000251.1, forward strand.
AAGACACCAGAGTGATATTTGATGTTGATAGTGACACTGTGGAACAAAAGTAGATTGTTTATCTATATAGAACAAAGGATTCTAGAACATAATACATGCAATGTCAAAAACTGAAGGAGGATAACGATAGTCAAAAATGGCTTAGTGAAGATGAAAGTCATGTTAACTGGAAGAAAACTCAAGTTTGTTGCAAAGTAAAAACTGGTAGACCTATATTTTTGCTCTTGTTTCCATGCCAAGACTTGGAAAAAAGTGCTTAGGGTGTTCTAATTTGCTTTTGGATTTGGGGGTGGGTGCGGTCAAAGTTAATGGGATTTGGACCTGCTGTTTCCATCAACAGTTTGGAGGTAGCCCCAGTTGCAGTGGCATCCTGTGTGAAAGACCTGCCTCGATGATTGAAGTGTTTCTTTTATGACTCTTTTTCATTTGTTCGTGGTATGTGGGCATCACTGGTTAGGCTAGCATTTATTGCCTATGCCTAATTAGCCAGACAGCAGTTAAGAGTCAACCATATTGGTGTGGGTCTGAAGTCACATGTAGGCCAGACCAGCTAAGGATGACCGATTTCTTTCCCTGAAGGACATTAGTGAACTAGATCTGTTTTCCCTGAAAATTGGCACTGATTTCATAGTCATTTGTTAGACTATTAATTTCAGATTTTTAATTGAATCTAAATTCTATCATCTGTCACAGCAGAATTCAAACATGGATACTCAGATCGTTAACAGGATCTCTGGATTAAAAATCTAGTAATCATGCCATTAAACCATTGCCTCCCCTAGCTATGACAATCAATAAACTTAGTTTTACCTGAAATCTGCTGAGTGAGCTTCATGGCACAGTGGCTCAGTGGTTAGCACTACTGCCTCACAGCAACAGTGACTCAGGTTCGATTCCAGCCTCCGGCAACTGTGTTTGTGGCAGTTGCACATTCTCCCTGTGTCTGCGTGGGTTTCTTCCAGTTGCTCTGGTTTCCTCCCACAGTCCAAAGATATGCAATTTGGGTGGAATGGCTGTGCTAAATTGCCCGTAGCGGTCTGGGATGTGTCAGTTAGGTGATTAGCCATGGGAAATGCAGTGTTTTAGGAATCAGGTAGGGAGGTGGGAGTGGGAGTGGGTCTAGGTTTAGGTGGAATGCTCTTCAGAGGGTCACTGTAGACTAAATGGGCTAAATGGCCTGCTTCCACACTGTAAGGATTCTATGGCGAGATTTCTCTCTGAGCCCCAGTAAGATTTCTCACACTATTCCATGAATCTCACCTCATCAACTCTGCTGTGGCACTCTCTGCTACAATGGCGGTTACACAGCTGACATGTCGTTACAAATACAAATGCAAATTCATAAATAATTGCTGCTTAAACTATACAGGTTACATATTCCCCTGAAGGGGTGCCCAATTTCGTCTGACATATTCTCATTATTCAATATGGGACTAGCACATATTGGAAAGTGTTCAAATATTTGAAAATCTGTTCCAGCAAATGGTATAGTTCTGTAACAATGTCCTGGGACATCCTCAGCTTGTGTGGGAACACTGACTGATCTTTGTGCAGCTTGTTGACTGATTAACATGAGTCCCCAGATTGGCTGCAATAACTCTATAAAATTGATCATGACCCACTTCCAGACCATAGTGATACAGACCCATTGGCCCTGGTACCACCAGTTGAATAACTATGCCCAAGGCTCTTAACTGATATTGGATGTTGCTCTTGACCTACTGTGCTGGGTCCCAAAAGACTGTGTCCCTTGATCTGACTGAGGACTACTCCCCTAGGACTTTGAGACATGGCCATTTGGTTGAAGCACGTGTGTTTGCTGCATAAGCTACTGGTATATGCTTTAGGTGTGATTTCAATATAGCATGGTGATGGACAGGAACATGTCCACAATCTTGACTGATTACTGCAAACAAGCATGACAAGCTGCCTGGCTTTGTGTTTGCACTAAGAGGATAGTTAAGAAAGAAGGACTGTGAAACTTTATGCCCTGGCTGAGAGCAAAGCACAAAGTGACAAGGCAAGGCAGAGATGCTGTGACCATTGAAGTAAGCTTAAAGCACGTCAGTGTTAAGAAATAAAGCGAGAAGTCCTGAGAGGAACCCTGGTTCAATCCAAGAGTTGGGTGCCTGTCCCTCCATGTAAAGTGTCCTGACAGCAGCATTTCAGTGACTGTTGCACTTTGGCATGCAGCAGCACCTATGAGCTGCAGAACTGTAGTGTAAATGGGTCGGTGATTTACTATGAAGGTGCAGTGATAGTAGCATGTGTCTGAAGCCAATATCCATGGCTGGGGTAAGGGGTAAAATGGCTCCTCCCTGCATAGTGTGCCTTAAGATATTGGTGACTCTCCTCCATGCCTTGATCATGGACAGCAAAGCGGAGATGTGGGGTCAGCAGGTGACTGCTCGGACTTTCATGTCAGGAGTTGTCACCATCTAGTTTCTGTCTGGTGGATGGAAGAATGGGAAACTGCATATCAATGGGATGAGATTAGGTCATAATAGTATGTTGATGGATGCAACATGCATCTCTTTCCATTCAGTAGTGAGATTCTCATTGCATCAATCAAAACATGGTAGAAGAATTGCAGTTTTTCCTCCTCACATTGAGAATCTTATTACTGCTGACCTCGTTCTCCTTTTGCAGCTGACTCACTAAAGCCCATGTTGATCAGTGGTTGGGAAGATTCCACCCATAAACCATCAGCTTTGACTTCCCATGAATGAAAATCAGATCTGGCTGAAGGCAAATGCACTTTTACATGTGCAGTTATATCCATGAACCTATGGATGTGCAATGTCGAACTCACATGTATTTTCCTGTGGGGTAAATGATGCGGGTATAGAATTGGGTCTCTGGTACCATTTTGATTAACTCAGACTTCTCCACAATTGTGAAAATGCTGCATATCTCAAAAAATTAGAAAAAAAATAGAAATCTCTAGAAGAAATTAGAATTCTTTGGAAGGTGTGTGCTCAGTAATATTTTTAAAAAGTCCATATACAGAATATAAGATCAATGAAGAGGTGCTTGAAAGTGGAAGAGCGAAAGAAGCCCTTCAACAGTGACACGTAGATATAACGATCAGAGTCTTCAAGCTACAGAGAACTCTTTCAGATGGCAAAGTGGACGACAACAAAACGAGGAATCAACCTAGATATAGTTAGATAGTGGATGTGTGAAGATGAAGCAAGAGATAATAGGATATACAATCAACACAACAGATTGTCTGGTAGGAGTTAGTTATAAGCAGGAACAGCATGTCAGTGAGCGATACCATTTGAATAATGAAGAAGCCCACCAGATGTTACATCAATGCAAGGGAGGAGAAACCACTGAAGGTGACATGTCCACAATTAAATTTACAATAAATTTTCAACATCACAGTCACAGCGTGCTAACAAGTCATTTCCTTCTATCACATCAAGAATATCTTGAAATGTAATGCGTATTTAATTTCAACACAGAAATAAACCTTGCTTATTTAATAAATAAACATTATTAATTGTTGCGCATTGATTTTTGGCAATGTTCCAAAGGAAAATTGGATGAAAAATCTTGCCCAGAGCCAAGAAGAATTGCTTCCCTAGAAAGACAAATGATTTGTTGTGTCTCATATCAGAAAGTGATTTAGTACTTAAAAGAAAAATAAAAGGGTCAAGTGAATGTCCTTTCTAGAGGTCTATTTTAATGAGCACTGATGTCCTGTGCCAATGTCATTTATTGTTTTGAAATGTTAGGGCTTAATTTAGTATGCTATGCAGCTGAAATTGATCTAGTGAACTGGAAATTGAGTTAGAGAATGATGGAGCAGACACTTACATTTGTTTTTGAAGAACATTAATTATATATCTTGCAGTACATTCATAATTATATTTCAATGACCTTTATTAAACTAACAGTCTATTTTTGCATTTTTGATTGTTTGATAAGACTACATTGGGATTTCAACTTATCTGAATTGCATCGACATCTAGAATTTGTCATAAAGCATTCGCTGTTACATGAAATCTTTTACAATCCATTTATATTACAATACCTGACAACTTGTGTTAATTTTGTATGATCATTCAAAATATAGAGATAATTCATGAATCTATCACGTATTTAAAATTTAACTACAAAATCCATAACAAGCAGTGCTACTGCAATAAGTGTTAAAATATGTAACAGAATGACAGTAACCACCCCAGTGTCCACAAACAGAGCTGTGTCACAACACTGTTTAAATGAGTAATAACTCACTGCAACACCCCAGAGCTGCACAAAAATGAAGAGGAACACCTATGGAGAGATTTTGCAAACAACAGTTATCCTAACAGCTTCATCCACCAATGCCTGGCAAACAAACAAAACCAGGAAGACATTGTATACCCCAACACACTGGCCACCCTGCCCTATGTTAGAAACATGACAGAACTGACTACAAGCCTCCTACGATTCCCTGGAATAAGGACAGTACATAAACCAACAGCCACACTTCGCTAGTCACTCTCAAAGCCGAAAGACCCATACCCACAATGAACAAGACAAATGTGATATTCAAAATACCATGCAGCAACTGCGAGAAACACTAAATAGGACAGAACAAAGAACAAATAAAATTGCAGCACAGGAGCAGGCGCTTCAGCCCTCCAAGCCTGCACCAACATGCTGCCCGTCACAACTAAAACACTCTACCCTTCTGGGGACCGTATCCCTATATTCCCATCCTATTCATGTATTTGTCAAGATGCCCTTTAAAAGTCACTAAAATGTCTGCTTCCAATATCTTCCCTGGCAGCAGGTTCCAGGCACCCACTACCCACTGTGGAAAAAACTTGCCTCGTACATCACCTTTAAACCTTGCCCCTCACACCTTAAACCTATGCCCCCTAGTAACTGACTCTTCCACCCTGGGAAGAAGCTTTTGACTGTCCACTCTGCCCATGCCCTTCATAATCTTGTAGACCTCTAGCAGGTCGCTCCTCAACCTTCGTTGTTCCAGTGAAAACAAACCAAAGTTTCTCCAACCTCTCCTCATAGCTAATGCCCACCATACCAAGCAACATCCTGGTAAATATTTTCTGTACACTCTCCAAAGCCACCACATCCTTCTGGTAGTGTGGCGACTAGAATTGAACACAATATTCCAAATGCGGCCTAACTAAGGTTCCATAAAGCTGCAACATTGCCTGCCAATTTTTAAACTCAATACCCTGGCCAATGAAGGAAAGCATGCCATATGCCTTGTTGAAGACCTGCTCCACCTGCATTGCCACTTTCAGTGACGTGTGTACCTGTACACCCAGATCCCTCTGCCTATCAGAACTATTAAGGGTTCTGCCATTTACTGTCTATTTTCCATCTGGATTAGACATTCCGAAATGCATTACCTCACATTTTTGTGTATCAAACTCCATCTGCCATGTCTCTATCCAAGTCACCAACCGATCTATATCCTGCTGTATCTTTTAATGGTCCTCATCACAATCCGCAATTCCACCAATCTTTGTGTCATCGGCAAACTTATTAATCAGACCAGTTACATTTTCCTCCAAATCATTCATATATATTACAAATAGCGAATGTCCCAACACTGATCCCTGAGGAACACCACTAGTCACAGCCCTCCACTCAGAAACACACCCTTCCACTGCTACCCTCTGTCTTCTATGACCGAGGCAGTTTTTTATCCATCATGCGAGCTCACCTGTGACCCTGTGCAACTTTACCTTCTGTATCGGCCTGCCATGAGGGACCTTGTCAAAGGTCTTACTGAAGTCCATGGAGACAACATCCATTGCCCTACCCTCATCAATCATCTTCATCACTTCCTCAGAAAACTCAACCAAGTTAGTGAGATACAACACCCCCCTTCACAAAACCATGTTGCCTCTTGATAACATGCCCACTTATTTCCAAGGGGGAGTAAATCCTGTTCCAAAAAATCCTCTCTAATAATTTCCCTACTATTGACATAAGATTCACCGGCCTGTAATTAGCTGGATTATCCAAGCTACCCTTCTTAAACAGAGGAACAACATTGGCTCTTCTCCATTCCTCTGGGACCTCCCCTATAGCCAGTGAGGATACAAAGACTTCCCTTAAGGCCCCGGCAATTTTCTCCTTTACCTCTCTCAGAATTCTGGGGTATATCCCATCGGGCCCTGCGGACTTGTATTTAATGCGTTCCAAGACCCCCCCAATATCCCCTCCCTTTTGATCTCAACATGACCCAAACTATCTACACACCCTTTCCCAGACTCATCATCCACCAAGTCCTTCTCTATGGTGAATACTGACACAAAGTATTTATTTAATACCTCACCCATTTCCCCTGGCTCCACATATAAATTCCCTTCCCTGTCCTTGAGTGGGGCAACCGTCTGCCTGGATACCCTCTTGCTCTTTATATGTGGATAAAAAAGCCTTGGGATTTTCCTAAATCCTGTTGGTCAATGACTTTTCATGACCCCTTTTAGCTGTCCTGACTCCTTGCTTAAGTTTCTTTTGACTCTCCTGGTATTCCATCTTTGCTTCGTGTATTCCCAGCCTCCTCGCCTTGATAAATGCTTCCTTTTCATTTTTGATTAGGCTCACAATATCACTTGTTATCCAAGGTTCCCTAAACTTGCCATACTTATCCTTTATCCTTACAGGAACGTGCAGATCCTGAGTTCACGGCAACTTACACTTCGAAGCCTCCCATATACCATATGTTGATTTGCCCTCAAACATCTGCCTCCAATCTACATTCTTCAGTTCCTGCCTAATGTTGTTGTAATTAGCCTTCCCCCAGTTTAGCACCTTTACCTGATAACTACACTTGTCTTTATCCATCAGTGCCTAAAAGCTTGCTGAGTTGTGATCACTGTTCCCAAGCTGCTCCCCGACTGAGACATTGACCGCCTAGCCAGACTCATTCCTCATACTCGGTCCAGTACGGCCTCTTTCCTAGTTGGACTATCCACACACTGTTTCAAGAAGGCCTCCTGGATGCTCTTTATAAACTCTGTCCCATCCAAGCCCCAACCACTCAGTGAGTCCCAGTCGGTATTTTGTAAATTAAAATCACCCACAACAACAACCCAGTTACTTTTACATCTTGGCAAAATCTGCCTACATATCTGTTCTTCTACCTCCCGCTGGCTGTTGGGAGGCCTATAGTAAACCCCAAACATCGTGATTGCACCCTTCCTGTTCCTAAGCTTTACCCATAATCCCTCGCTATATGAGCCATCTGAGATGTCCTCCCGCAGTACAGCTGTGATAAACGCCTTAACAAGTAGTGCAACTCCCCCACCCCTTTTACATCCTCCTTTATTCTGCCTGAAACATCTGTATCCTGGACCGTTAAGCTGCCAATCCTGGACCTCCCTTAACCAAGTCTCTGTAATAGCAACAACGTCAGAGTTCCAAGTACTAATCCAAACTCTAAGTTCATCTGCCTTACCTGTTACACTTCTTGCATTGAAACAGATGCACTTCAAACTACACAGCACTGATGATGTCAACTAGAAGGGAGACAAAATGTTTGCATGTCAACCGGTCAGTTTGATGAACCAACCAACAAGTCCAACTGCAACCCAAGCTACAGGTCTCCGGTAAAACATGAGCATAAAGAACAAAGAAAAAAGAAAATTACAGCACAGGAACAGGCCCTTCAGCCCTCCAAGCCTGCGCCAATCCAGATCCTCTATCTAAACCTGTTGCCTATTTTCCAAGGATCTGTATCCCGTTGCTCCCTGCCCATTATTGTATCTGTCTAGATACATCTTAAATGATGCTATCATGCCAGCCTCCACCACCTCCGCTGGCAACGGGTTTCAGGCATCCACCACCCTCTGCGTAAAGAACTTTCCACGCATATCTACCTTAAACTTTTCCCCTCTCACATTGAAGTCGTGACCCCTAGTAATTGAGTCCCCCACTCTGGGAAAAAGCTTCTTGCTATCCACCCTGTCTATACCTCTCATGATTTTGTAGACCTCACTCAGGTCCCTGCTCAACCTCCATCTTTCTAATGTAAATAATCCTAATCTACTCACCCTCTCTTCATAGCTAGCGCCCTCCATACCAGGCAACATCCTGGTGAACCTCCTCTGCACCCTCTCCAAAGCATCCACATCCTTTTGGTGATGTCACGACCAGAACTGTACGCAGTATTCCAAATGTGGTTGAACCAAAGTCCTATACAACAGTAACATGACCTGCCAACTCTTGTACTAAATACCCCGTTCAATGAATGAAAGCATGCTGTATACCTTCTTGACCACTCTATCGACCTGCTTTGCAACCTTCAGGGTACAATGGACCTGAACACCCAGATCTCGCTGTGCATCAATTTTCCCCAGGGCTTTCCCATTTACCGTATAGTTCGCTCTTGAATTGGATCTTCCAAAATGCATCGCCTCACATTTGCCTGGATTGAACTCCATCTGCCATTTCTCCGCCCAACTCTCCAATCTATCTATATTCTGCTGCATTCTCCGACAATCCCCTTCACTATCTGCTACTCCACTAATCTTAGTGTCATCTGCAAATTTGCTTATCAGACCATCTATACCTTCGTCCAGATCATTTATGTACTTCACAACCAACAGTGGTCCCAACACAGATCCCTGCGGAACACCACTGGTCACAGTTCTCCATTTTGAGAAACTCCCTTCCACTACAACTCTCTGTCTCCTGTTGCCCAGCCAGTCCTCTATCCATCTAGCTCGTACACCCTGGACCCCATGCGACTTCACTTTCTCCATCAGCCTAGCATGGGGAACCTTATCAAACACCTTACTGAAGTTCATGTATATGACATCTACAGCCCTTCCCTCATCTATCAACTTTGTCACTTCCTCAAAGAATTCTATCAAGTTGGTAAGACATGACGTTCCCTGCACAAAACCATGCTGCCTATCACTAATAAGCCCATTTTCTTCCAAATGTAAATAGATCCTATCCCTCAGTATCTTCTCCAGCAGCTTCCCCACCACTTATACCAGGCTCACTGGTCTATAATTACCTGGATTATCCTTGCTACCCTTCTTAAACAAGGGACAACATTAGCAATTTGCCAGTCCTCTGGGACCTCACCCGTGCTCAAGGATGCTGCAAAGATGTCTGTTAAGGCCCCAGCTATTTCCACTCTCGCTTCCCTTAGTAACAGTAAGAATGGCTTGTATCTTTAGGCCTCTGGATATTTGGAGACTGAGCGTATCCAATCAAGATGAATTTCATGTCCTCTAAGATCGGAATACAATGACTCCATGAGAATTACTCAGGAAGTTTGAACTTCCAACTGCCAATTCCTCTGTTCCCTGGGATCTTTTGAAAAAGTCGCTAAAGTCAGAGGTTTTGAATAGAATGACTGTTCAGAAAATGTTAAGCAGAAAAATCCTAATATAACTTTCGGCAAACAACACTTTTTCTGACATTTGCTGATGGAATTCAAATTGTGAGGTCTAGCTTGGGAGTGTAATCGTTACTCTCTGAGGGACCTGTAAAGGACAGTAATTGCACTTTAAACAGAGACTGTACTTTTAAGAGGGCTGAAATAAAAGTTGGATGTAACTCCTTTAGAAAATTTAATTTTCCAAATAGAACTGAGCCATAGAGGTAAACCTCGTGCGGTTATTTTCTAGGGTAATCATTGAAAACATTACATGAGGTGCTGATCATTCAACCTGATTGCAAATTCTATTTTTACTTTAAGAATGCTAATAATGATCATTGGAAATCATACTGGAGTTTCACATTTTTGCCACTCCCATTGTGTCATGGCAGCTCAATCCATTATCAATTGACGTCCCTAAGACAGAACAGAAGAAGGCAGCTACCCTCATTAGATTTCTTTGGATTTGCAGGAAAAGCTGAATAAATATTACCATGCAAGTGCAGAATTTAGAATTAACTATTTTTAATTCTGGTGCATTTATTCTTTACACAATACAGCTGGGTGCAGAATTACTTGATTCACGAGGAACTTCGAATGTGTTTATGATGTTTAACAATAATACCTTACAAATGGTGGGTCTATTTTACAGAAACAAAGGCACAATCATATTGTTAACATACCACAAAATGTTTAATAAAGCTCACATCATTTCTCAAAATGCTAAACTTTTAATCATACCGAGCGATCACTATGTTGTACTTTTAATTAACCTACTTTCTGGCTATCCACCTGTTTGAAGATTTGTTTAATTCTAAACTGTTATACTATGGGCTAAAGCTATCTCAAGCAAACATTCAAACAACCGGGGTCAATAGTAGGAGCAAACTACTGCAGATAGTGGAATCTGAACTGAGAAAAGGGATCCTGGAGATCACAAAGGGTCAGGCAGCATCCATGGAGAGAAAACAAGTTAATGTTTTGAGTCTGGATGACTCTTCAGGGCTGAAATGAAGTGTGGAATGGCATTTATGCAATATTTGCAGGCGTGGGGAGTGGGTAAGTGGTTGGAGTGCTAGGAGAAAGCGTGTTGTTAGTTCAGATTAAGTGATCGGAATGCGAGAATGGCAGAACAATGGTGTGTCTAACTGCCACCTGGGGTTGGGGAAGGGGAGACAGGGTGACAGAGAATGTAACAAGCAAAACTACAAGGAAGGGAAGGAATGGGTTCACAATTTGAAGGTGCTGAACTCACTATTGAGCCCAGAAGGTTGGAGGAGCAACATCTCATCTTCAAACTAGGCAGTTTACAACCTTCTGGGCTCAATATTGAGTTCAACACTTTCAAATTGTGAACCCATTCCTTCCCCTTTTATTAGCTTTGCTTGTTACGTTCTCTGTCACCCTCTCTGCCCCTCCCCCCACCCCAGTGGAACTGTCTATTCTTTCTAGTCCGGCAGTTCAACAAACTATTGTGCTGCCATTCTCACATCCCAGTCTCTTAATCTGAACTATCAATATCCTTTCTCCCCCAGCACTCCAACTACATTCCCTTCCATTATTACATAAATGCTGACCCTCCACACTTCACTTCAGCTCTAGACTCAAAATATTAGCTTGTTTTAATTCTTCAGATGCTGCTTGACCCGCTGTGACCGCCAGTAATTTTTGTTTTCAGGGTCAACAGTAGGTGCTTCAGGATTTCAAAAGCTTATCTTTGATTCATACATTTATCAGAATGTGATTATCAGAAAAGCTTTGTAAACATTGATTTTTTTTAAACTAACATATGACAAAAATTATACATATTTTTAGGTAGATGCTTACAAGTTTGGTCAATATTCCAACATAACAACTAATTATGGTATGTTCATTTACATTCAGTAAGCAGTTTTATTAGCAAATAGCTAGATACCACAGATCCAACAACATTAGGACCTGACTGTTGGAGTTACCTTCTACCAAACAAAATGGTAACCCATTAATGGGAAGCAAGGTGTTAAAATTTGTTGCAAAAATGTACATATCTGTTTTGGTATACCTTCTATACATACTTTATCTCCATAGCTTTTCAAAGAAGATTTAAATTTACCTGAATATGGCAGCTAGTGCTAGAAAAAAAGGCTATGACTCATGCATGAATTCTCTCCACTGCTCCCTCTGAAAATTTCTGTCTTGAAAGTGTTTGGAAGGGCCTTGGATTAGAAGATCACAGAGAAAAATCAGGACTTTTTTTGAACTGGTCAACATCAGAAAAAGAGGTTCCAAATCAAATTGAATGACAGAACAGTCTTAATGGGCTGAATGGCCTCCTCCTGTTCCTTTTTTTATGGTTTTATAAAACTAGTAGTTAGGGTATGGAATGCAAACAGTGAGTAGTTGGAGTTTTGAATATACTGTCTGGAAATGTGGTGACAAAAGTTCAATTGAGGCATTCAACAGCACATTGGATGATTATTTGGACAGAAATGATGTGCAGGGATATGGGAAAAGGCAGGAGATTGGCACTGGGAAAGAGAACCTGTACAAGCACAATGGACTGAATGGCCTCTGAATAATTCTGAGATTCTTTGTAGCTCTGTAGTGTCCATGAAAGAAAGGCCATGTCACAAAATGTCTGTGATATTGGGGTTATTTTATCATGGACAGTCACTTATCCCATGCCACCAATTGATATTCTACTTTTAAGTAACATTGGGGTTAATTCCCCTTTATTCCTGAAGTTAAGACACATGCCTATACAGTTGTTAATATATGTAATCCTTAATCCCCATCCTCAATGGATATTGACGCAGCTCCCAACCACAACCACCCTCTCGAGGTGTACTATTTGAGAAAATTGACTTTTATTTATATTTTCTAATCTCTAACCTTGTTTGAGGCTTTCATAATTTTGTGCTTGTCTCCTCCAATGCTGTGCTTATTTTATGACGAATCATTTGTTTAATTCATCTTTATTCCTATATTTCCTTATTTTAAAGACCTGTGTCATGTCTTCCCTGAGGCTTATTTGTCAAAAACAAAGTTGTTGAGTCTTCCTAAAGTGTCCACTCAGCTATAATTCTGGTGAAGGGTGTAACTTGCACCAACTGCACAGATAAACTGCTGACCTGCTGCATCATAACACTGCCAACAATCTCAATTCTGTAATTAAAGACAAAATTGTCAATTGACAAACTAAATTACAAATTTTGTCCATTTGCATTTTAAATAGTCCCATTGCAACACCTGGACGCAAATTGGAATCCTTTTTTTCCAATGTTATAAATGCAAATGACATGTGACATCTATGCACATAGTTTATGTACTTTGTCATGGGCGTAAATATACTTATTTCTCAGTAGAAAAATCTCATAAATGGAAGGGGCAAACTAATACTTGAGTACAACTCCAACACATCAGCCAAGCCTAATTTTTGTCAGATTTTGTTGGCCAGTTGTCTCTCTATGCTCAATTGAACTGAAAATTTTATTCTCTAAATATTTCAAATTGATGTTTTGTTAGAAACAAAACTGGGTTCTTCTATTTTTGAACTTGACCTCACCGTGTTTTTCTTCACATTCATTTTAAGACTGTGAAGAGCAGAAATGCAAAACCCAGTTCAGTATTTATGAAGAATGTATTATGAAGAATTATTTTGTGTTGAAGGTACTGCAGCAAAAATGACCTTAAGTTTGGTAGCTGCTAGAACCTTCAAAATAGCCAATGAGGACGAGACTTCAACACCAAATGCATGAGTATAAAACAAGATTAAGGATTTAGAAAATTGATTTTCTCAAGTGGGAATGATGATGAGTACAGAGTGTCAGCGTGCAGGTTCAGATAATCAAAGCCAAAAACCAATTAAGATAATTGGAAAGATGGTAAACAAAATGGAAATTCACAAAAAGCTTAACCTTTTTGTTTTCACAGTTCTAACTTCACTAAAGTTCCATTTGCCTCATGATAGATGTAGGATTGTATATTAGTAATCCTCATTCACACTCTGTATGGCCAGGATTTTTAAATAGTGCCACTTCTACCATGGATGTGGGGTAATTGTACGATCAGCCACTTTACTGCTCAGTTCTTTATGCAAGCAAGTTTGGTGACACATAGGGTAAATCACATGTGACTAATGGCATCCTTTGGAGTCAAAAGTAATGTCACCAAATTTGAAAGCCACTTGTGCAATCTGTAATATTTTTTAGTACGCAGTAGATATCACTTGCACCAGCCACCTCCTGGAGCTATGTCTGCAAAGTTTTGGAAGATTATGTTCACATTGCAGCATGTAAGCCATTTCAATCAGCTGCCTATTCCCCATCTGGTTTATGGTTTGCTCTGGTTATCAGTGACTCAAAATTTGGAATTTGCTCAATTGTTCATTTGTTTTTATGTTATGTACACAACCATTAATACTTCAGATATGAGATTCAACACTCAACCTGTACCCTACTTATTTGGTTTCTCTAAGATATAGACAATTGGGTGGTCAGTGCACCTTCTGCTGCTCTTTTCTTTGATAGCTGACCAAGCAATGTCTTTCCTATGCCTTTTAACTGCAGCTCAGAGTTCAATGAGCATTGTGCTGAAATAGGTCTCTGTCTGCTGTCTACACTACCCTGTACACATTTTCAAATTCACACAGTTCTTTGATAGGAACAGTCTTTGGTCAATTTTTAAATCCAGAAACCCCTCCTAGAGCAGAAAGGTCTCAATAATATTGGCCAATCTCCTGCTTCATCTGTTGACTGGGAATTTCACTGTCTTCTGGTGTACATTTTGTTTCAAGTCATATTTCGCTCATTATCATAGATTCCCCACAGTGTGGGGACAGACCTTTTGGCCCAACAAGTCAACACCAACCCTCAGAGCATCCCAACCAGACCTATCCCCCTTTAACCCACATTTCTCCTGAACCCCTTTGGGCAATTTAGCATGACCAGTCCACCTAGCCTGCACATCTTTGGATTGTGGGAAGAAACCAGAGCACCCAGAGGAAACTCACACAGACACGAGGAGAATGTGCAAACTCCACACAGTCACCCGAGGTTGGAATCGAACTCAGGTCCCTGGTGCTGTGAGGCAGCAGTGCTAATCACTGTGTCACCGTGCCGCCCCCCTGCACAAGTAGCAGCAGTGGTTTGTTGTGACAGACAAGATTCATCCCCTGCCTGTCCCGATTTCGCCAAAATACTACTATGTCAGGTCAAATTTCAATTGCATCAGTTCTATTTACTCCACAATATTTTAAGCAAAACAGTCTGACCTTTACCATAAACTCAAGATGGTAGCGTAGTAGCAACGCTGCATTCAGGCTCCTGGCCTGGAAATTATTGGCTCCTGTCTGCTTTCTTTGTTTCTTTTCTTTTAACCTTTTTACTTTTGCTCTTTTCTTTTGCTCTGCTTTCAATTTTTTCTTTTTAAAAATCTTTTTCAGTGTCTTTGGCAGAACGAGAATGGTTCCAGTTTCCTATACATGTGCGGCAGCAGTGGCAACAGAGGCAGCTGTTCCTGACGCTCGGTGGTGACAACAGCAGCAATAGAGGTGTCTCATCCTGGCAATTGGTGACAGCATCTACAACAGCAAAGGAGATCCGTCTTTCCGCAGTTTTGTTTCTGCATGCCAGTCGGTTGGAGACAGGACCCATGCAGCGCCCGAACCCTGACCGAATTCGCTCTGGTGCTGAGGTCACAGAGACTTCAGTGTCGGCTGTGGAGGAGGCCGGACCCAGGACCCTGGAGACTGATAACCAGCGGGAGCCTCGGGGAGCAGGAGATATGGGACCAGGCTCATGGCTCCATCTTGGAAGCAGCGGTTGCAGGAGTGGCAGCGACGGCGGAGGCAGCTTATAACTGAGACCCTGGAGGCTGCTACAGAGACCCTGGCCGGTATCGAGCAGCAAACAGAAGAGTAGCAGATGGCAACAAGAAGAAAAGAGAACGATGAACTCTACGGCAGTAAAATATTACATAATGTTCAGTGTTTCAAGATGGCGCTGAAGCATGGCGACACATTGTGTTTTTCCATTTTTTCAATGTACATTTTGGCAATAAATCTAAATCTAAATAAACAAAAATTGAGCACATCCTGCTTGATAGTACTGTTGATTATACCTTTCATCACTTTCCCGATGATTGAGAGTTGGCTGCTGGGTTGATAGTTGGCCAGATACGATTTGTCCTGTGATTAGAATGTGAGATAGCTCCCACATTTCAACACTGACCACCAGATACTGACAGGCCTATGTTTGCTGTTGTCATTTCTCTTGCCTAGGCCATTGCCATACGGTCCATCCAGTAAAGTCTGTACTTTTTGAGACTTCCCAGTAATTCATACAACTGAGTGGGAAAACGCAATTAAGAGTCAAACACATTGTTGTCGGTTGGAGTCACGTGTAAGAATGGAAGACTTTTCCCCTAAAGGACATTAATGAACCCGTTGGGTTTTTCCTGAGTATTGACAATGGTTTTGTGGCCATTATTAAACTTAATTCCAGATTTTTTTTTATCGAATTTATATTCCACATGTGTTGGGTGCAATTCAGATCTGGGTCTCCAGAAAAGCATATGCATCTCTGGATTACTAATCCAGGAACTACACTGTCGCCTCGCTTTCTCCATATCTACTCTGTCCAGATTTCTCGTGGTTTTGAAAGCTTCTATGAAGTTATGCCTTAGTTTTCTCCTTTGAAAAGAAATCAGTCTTTTTTCAGACTTCTTTAGTCTATGCGCACAAGTGAAGTTTCTCTTCCCAGACCAATTCTCATTATTCTCATCTGTGCTCTCACCAATGTGTTTGCATCCTTCCTGAAGTGTGGTGGCCAGAACTTTACACAATGCTGTTGCTGAGGTTTAACTAGTGCCATTTTTAAGTGCAACATAACATTTCTGCTCTTGTAGTTTATACTCCTAGTTATGAAGACTAGAATCCTGACTACTTTTTAAATCCTCTGTGTATCTGTCCTATATATAGACACGAATGTCGATCTGTTCCTAAACACCTTTTATAAGAGTACCCTTCACTTTTGTATGGCTCTCCAAAGTGAATTGCACACGCTTTACGCATTGAATCTCTTCTGCCATATATCTGCTCACTCTACCAACTTGTCAATATCCCCTTAAGGTTTTACCCCATCTTCATCACAGTTTACAATTCTCACTGGTTTTGTCTCATCGGCAAATTTTGAAATTGTCCCTTTCACACCTAAATCTACATAATATTTATCTATCTGTCAAAGAAACGTTCCCAACACCAATCCCTGGGAAACTCCAGTAGCAACCTTCCCCAACCCCACAAAAATATTCAGTGACCATTACTCTCTATTTCCTATCCCTCAGCCATTCATTGTATTCACAGTGTTATTATCCCTTTTATTCCAGGACATAACTTTTCCCTCAAAATTCTATTGTGTCATTGTATCAAGTGCCAGTTCTTCTGAAATTTCAAATACCAACAGCTTATCCAATGCCTCATTCTTATCAATTTTAAACCTTTCTAATGACTGAGTTTCTTCCTCTCCCATCGTATCCTTGGCAACATCTGCTTCGTAGGTAAAGACAGATGCAAAGTATTCATTTAACACCTCAGGCATGCCTCTTGCCTTTTTGTGTCAATCACCTTTTTGAGTCCCTAATTATCCTTCCCTACCTTTACCATCCTTTTACTATGATGTGCTTCTCAAAGACTTTGGGATTTCCCTTTGTTAACTTTTTTTTGTTTTCTTTTCATAATGTCTCTTTCTCTCATTTGCTTTTTCACTTTTCTTCTTAACTTTCTGTATTCAGCTTCGTTCCCAATTTTATTTACTATTTGCTCCAGGTTATTTTTTAATGGACAGAATGTAGGTGCTCTGCAAAGCGGATGCCCAGTCAGCGTTTCTTCGTATAGAGGCGATCACACTATGAACAGCTAATACAGTAAAAATAGTTTTCACAGTTGTCGATATTGAGTTCAATTTGCTGATGTCGCGTCTGTTTAATGATTCTGTCAGCATCACTTGGTAATTTGATGATTGTCTTGACACTCGGTGGTTAAGATGGCAGCAGAGTAGAATGCTCCAGCCAGAGCGTGTCTGCTCCACTCATTCTTGATCTTTTTTGTCCATCGTTTCCTCTCTTCTGTGGTTTTCTTCTCTTCTTCTCTCTTCTCAGACTCTTGGCCTCTAAGTGGCGTCATTGATAAAATATAGGTTATTCATTTTTGAATCCCTTCATCTGATCTTAATACTTGAAGGTTTAATCACAGAAAATCATTTTAGAAAGGTAAAACACTGACTTAAATGTACACAGCAATCAGCAACCACATTGGTTAGCCATGCTTCATGAAATCAATGTATAATAAAATCATCTGAATTGAAATGGACATTTTGTTTAAAGATCTAGAAACAAATCCACCTAGCTGCATCTGGAATAAATCCTCTCCTATTTTAGTTACATCTGTATGAGAATGTTCACATATTGGAAATGAAAGGTATCACCACCTGCAAATATCAAACTTGGAATTAATAGCCTCAGACAATGAAATACCCAAACCAGCTTGTATTTCAATGAACTGTTTTTGGCAGAGCAGGCAACATGGATTACCCACTGCAGAACTGGAGAAAGCTCTCTCCCTTGCCTTCTCAAAAAGAAAACGTCCCTGGAGACGGAACTGATTGCAGAGAGACATTAGAATACCAAGAAGTCAAAGGACAACTGAAGTATTGTTAGCTGAGAATATATGATAACAATTAAACAACAGTGGTCTTGGTGTGCCCTTGAGGTGTAAGGTTTTAACCGAAGTATCTGCATGCTTGATGTCCTACCTATTTTTCATAGTTAAAAGATAGTAATAGTTCTCGTTTTCACGTTTTTAAAATGTGGAATTGGCTCCTGAAGTTGCTATAGAGATGTATAGCCTTATGCAAAAGAAGAATTTTAAACATTTGTTGTGGCCAACTGAAAAGGTTGAAAGCTGGGTACCCATTCAAGAAGCTGATTGATCCCTCCTCATCTGATCAGAGCAATATCTGATTTTTTTTTTGCCCTTTGCCTAATTAACTTAATCTGCCCACCATATGTTTTGCTACTTGAGATACTGGAAAATCCTACATATGTCAAGAGCAAACTATACAGTAAATGGAAAAGTTCAAGAGCAAACTATACAGTAAATGGAAAAGTCCTGGGGAAAATTGATGTACGGAGAGATCTGGGTGTTCAGGTCCATTGTTCCCTGAAGGTGGCAACGCAGGTCAATAGAGTGGTCAAGAAGGCATATGGCACGCTTCCCTTCATCGGACGGGGTATTGAGTACAAGAGTTGGCAGGTCATGTTATAGTTGTATAAGACTTTGGTTCGGCCACATTTGGAATACTGCGTACAGTTCTGGTCGCCACATTACCAAAAGGATTTGGATGCTTTGGAGATGGTGCAGAGGAGGTTCACCAGGATGTTGCCTGGTATGGAGGGCACTAGCTATGAAGAAAGGTTGAGTAGACTAGGATTATTTTCATTAGAAAGACTGAGATTGAGGGGGGACCTGGTTGAGGTCTACAAAATCATGAGGGGTATAGACAAGGTGGATAGCAAGAAGCTTTTTCCCAGAGTGGGGGACTCAATTACTAGGGGTCATGAGTTCAAAGTGAGAGGAGGAAAGTTTAAGGGAGATATGCGTGGAAAGTTCTTTACGCAGAGGGTGGTGGGTGCCTGGAACATGTTGCCAGCACAGGTGGTTGACGCAGACACGTTAGTGTCTTTTAAGATGTATCTGGACAGGCATATGGATGGACAGGGAGCAAAGGGATACAGACCCTTAGAAAATAGATGACAGGTTTAGACAGAGGATCTGGATCGGCGCAGGCTTGGAGGGCCGAAGGGCCTGTTCCTGTGCTGTAATTTTCTTTGTTCTTTGTTCTTTGTCTTTTTCCAGGTTCAGCAGAAATCAAATGCCCACGATGAGTGAAAAATTGTACAATATGGAAGAAGACATCCTGTGTAGTATCTTTGTTTACTTTCAACAACTGGTAGAGAGATTTTCAGGAGAGAGCGATCTCTTGTTCAAAGTGTTGCTGTTGCCCATCATTACTACATTAGCATTGAACAGCCAGAGAAGTATTTTTAAAGTTTAGTCGTTACTTAGAGCCATAAAGATGTCCAGAACAGAATCAGACCCTTCAGTTTAATTCCTCCATGCTGACTAGACATCCTACATAAATCTAGTCCCATTTGCCCGCATTTGGCCCATATCCCTCTAAACCCTTCCTATTCATTTACCATCCATATGCCTTTTAATGTTGTAATTGTACCAGCCTCCTCCACCCTCTTGCAGCTCATTCCATACACGCACCACCCTCTGCATGAAGGTCCCTTCTAAATCCTTCCCCTCTCAATGTAAACCTATGCCCTCTAGTTTTGGACTCTGCCAGCCTGGAGAAAAGATCTTGACTATTCACCCTGTCCATGCCCCTTATGATATTGTAAATTTTTATAAGGTCACTGACCAGCCTCCATCACTCCAGGGAAACTAGCTCCAGCCTCTTCAGCCTCTCCCTGTAGCTCAAACCCTCCAACCCTGGCGACATGCTCGTAAATCTTTTCTGAACTCTTTTAAGTTTAACAAAATCTTTCCTCTAGCAGGCAGACTGGAACTGAATGCAGCATTCCAAAAGTGGCCTGACCGATATCTTGTACAGCTGCAAATGACCTCCCAATTCTTACACTCAATGCACTGACCAAGAAAGACAAGCATACCAAATGCCTTCTTCGCTACCCTCTCTATCTGTGATTGCACTTTCAAGGAACTATGAACCTGCACTCCAAGGTCTCTTTGTTCAGCAATACTCCCCAGGTCATTATTGTTAAGTGTATAAGCCCTGCCCTGATTTGCCTTCTGAAATGCAGGCACCTCACGTCTATCTAAATTAAACTCCATCTGCCACTCCTCAGCTCATCTGATCAAGGTCCTCATTGTATTCTGAGGTAACCTTCTTTGCTGTCTACCAAGCCGCCAATTTTGATGTTACCTACAAACTTTCTAACTATATGTCCTATATTCGCATCCAAAACATTTATATAAATGACAAAAAGCAGTGGTTTCCACACCAATCCTTGCTGCACACCGCTGGTCACAGGCGTCCATCCCAAAAAGTAACCCTCCACTCTTTTAAACGAGATGTATAAAAAGTAAAAAACCAAGATGTCTCGACTCTGCCCCCATCAATTCTCCAGGGACAGGAAACACAGAGCAAAGGCCACTCTGCTCTTTCAAAACAGAAAATAAAGCTTCCTTGACTGTGTCAAACAAAAATAAAGACACTATTACTCTAGAAAAAACAAAAATGAGTAAACAAAAATGGCTCTCCCCTGACTCTGTCCTATCAAGCTCTTTGGCAGGGACCGCAAGGAGCCAAAGTAAAAAAGAAACTCAAGCAAAATCAAAGAAAACAAATAAATAAACAAACAAATAAACAACTAACTAAATAAATCCCCTCTGCTCCATTCATATCAAATACTCCTGAGACAGGGACAACAATTGTTTAAGATCCAGAGGGAGCTGCCCCACTCATTTCAACAAAAAATGACGTTCCCCTCTCAACAACCTCCAGCAAGCGCATCTGAGATAGGGACAGTATGGGGCTAAAATAAAAGCCTCGTTGGCTCTTCCGAGGGTCCAAAGTGGGAACAAAGGGAAAATAGAAAATAGCCATCTTCCTGGGGCACTAAACCGAAAACAAACATAAACTCTAAAGGCAAAATAGAAACTTATACCACAGAAACAATTAACTAAGTCAGAATAGCATTATCCAGGTCGATAATACACTCCGGCCCCACGACATCCAGCAGTCTTGACCCATGCCAGTGAGCACTGTATGCTCCCTCTCCAGGGACACCCAAGCGTGGACGTAACCACGAAAGGGAGACAGACAGTAAGGAACATTGAGACCCTCTTTGGCCTGCTGTCTGGGCCTGTTTATGGCCAGACCTAAGAGCAAAGCCATGAGAAGGCTCATAGAGTTGTCTGCCCCTCCCCACACCGGGTGCCTGTTAATTAGAAGTATGGGGCTGAAGAGCAACCAAAATTTTAAAAGCAGACCCTTCAAACAAAGTAAAAAGGGGCTTCAGATGAATTCACTCGACATACAAGTGGAAGACCATCTCCTCCACGCCACAGAATGTAAATATGGTCTGGCACCCAATATGCTTGCTCAGTTGCTGGTTGCATTGGACTGCCACATGCAGTACTCTCTGACAGTGAGCCTTGACATAAGATGTGAGGATCCCTTCATAGAGGGCCCTCCACTGGGGATCTCTGCTGCCAGCAGGCAAATATTGTGCCAAGGCATGTCCGGGCAGTGAGTGAAGGCACAGCAGTGGAGAGTGTACAGTATCAACCTGTACAAATAATACTTCTGTGCCATTCAAAGGGCATTGGGAGGATTTCCCTGAGACGGATCTGATTGTGGGGCACCGCGTCACGAGGAGGGGCCACAGCGTGGAGCTATGGTTCAATTCCGGACAGATAAAGGGCAGTTCATCCAGAAGCCCACCGCATACCTGAGCCTTTTTGAATGTAGACGAGGTGTCGGGGCCAAGTGCCTTGTCCGTCAGGCTCTGGACAGTTCAGGTCACGAACTGGGGGTGGATTGACATTCTTGCAGTCAACTGTACCAGCGTTATCCAGCACAATCCCCTGCCATCCAATGTTTTCTTGACTCTGGTCAGCCCTGCATCCCAAGCTCTGTCCTCCCTCAGCCAGCGCAAACCACACTCGAGGAGGAACTCGTTCCAGAGCAGTGACTCCCTGATGATAGCCACTATTCCCATAGCGAGAGAGCTCCACTGAAAAATGACCATATCCCAGAATGTGATCAGATTCAGATATAGCACTGGCAATTGCTGGAAAAAGATCTGAGGCTGGGACCACTCCATGAACAGGAACAGTATGTCGTAATGGAGGCTGCGCACCTGACAGAAGAAATGCATCATTAGGGCTCACCACCTTGGAGGATGCGCGATGCGAAGGTATTGCTACAGGGTCTGAAGGTGGAAAGTCACAACCTGGGTGCAAAGGCACTTGACTGCCCTCCTCAAGCGGGTGACACAGAACTGCAGCAGTGATCCAGTATTGCCCTGTGCCGCAGAAAAACTCACAAGCTTTTTCTGGATGGTGGTGATAAAGTCAGAGGAAGGGACCAAAGTGACCAGCCAGTAAAACCTTTTAGCCACCAGCTGGTTTATGACCAGCACTCATACCCTGTAGGACAAAACTTGCAACAATCCTGTCAGTCACCTTGGTTTCCAACTCGTGCCAATTTGTCGACCAGGACAAAGATGGACTCCCAGGTCATGGAGGTGAGTGGTATTCCATCTGAAACACAGGAGTTCCTCTGGTAGTGGTTCCATCTGCCATTGACTGAAGTCCCGAACACTTACTCCAGATGATCCTTGCATGGAATGTAGCAGAGTAGACCTCTTGGCACTCACGCATCCTCTGCAGGTCAGCTGGCTCTGTGAACATGACAACCATGTTGTCGACACATGCTGAAAGAACCACCTCCAGCTCTGGTACACACAGAGTCAAATGTGACAACTACTTATTCAAGAGATGCAGGAATGATTTCACGCAGAGAGAATAAAGATGGCTGGATGGGCGTGCCCTAGTGCACTCCTGCCCCAAAGCATGTGGGCACCATCAGGGACCTGTTAAATTTCATTAGGCACTTTGCAGCAGTGTACAAAAGTCAGATCCAGGTGGCAAAGTATGTCCCGAATGAAAAAACTCACAGAGTCCCGAGCAGATAGTCATGATCCACTCTGTCTAATGCCTTTTCCTGATCGAGGGAGAGCAAAGCATTTGATAGGCCAGCCCCCTGTTCCAGACCAGGTGGATGTTGTCGTGGATGCTGTGGCGCAGAACAGTGTAGGACTGGACCGTGAATCATATTGTGCAGCATGGTACCAAGCTGAGTCGAAAATGCGCAAGCAAAGATTTTGTAGTCCGTACTGAGGAGGGAGACCAGATGCCAATTCTTTAACAAACTGAGATCCCCCTTCTTAGACAATAGAGTGATGATGGCCCTCCGCCAAGAAAGGGGCATCTCTCTGGCTGTGATACATTCCTCCAGGATCCACGCATAATCACCCCCCAGGCCATCCCAGAATGCCCTGAAAAACAGTCAGACCATCCAACACGAGGACTTGCCCTCAACCATCTTTCCAGGGGCATCAGTCAGCTCCTCCAAGCTCAGGGGGATGTCGAGTCTCTTGGCACCTCAGACCTGACCTGCGGCAGGTCCTCCCACAGAACTTTGCAAGCTTCATTGCTGGATGGATCTGGAGAGAAGAGAGCCATATAATAATAATCCCTCACTTCGGCCCTGATGCCCTCTGGATCCAAGATGAGGGATCTGTCACCGGCCAGCAACACAAGGAGATGCTGGCGGATCCTGTGCCTTTTTTCCAGTGAGTCGAAGAAGGGGAAGCCATGGTCGAGATCCCAAAGGAATTGGACCCGCGATCTCACATATGCATTCCAGGATCCAGAGAGATGTAGATCCCAGAGCATAGCATTCTTCTCTTCATATGCCTACCACAGGGCCAGGTTCACATCAGGCTAACCAAGACATGACTCCAGGTCGAGCACCTCCTTCTCCAATCCCTCGATTTGATTTCCACCTCTTCGTCGACCCCCACGCATACTTTTTTTAAATTCAATCACAGGAATGAGAAGGTCAGTGGCTAGGCCAGGCTAGCATTTATTGACATCCCTAATTGCCCAGAGGGCAGCTATGTGTCAACCAAATTGCTGTAAGTCTGGAGTCACATGTAGCCCTGACCAGGTAAGGATGGTGGTTTCACTCCTTGAAGGACATTAGTGAACCAGATGGGTTTCTCCAACAATTGACAAATAGATTCATGGTTGTCATTAGACTTCTAATTCCAAATTTTTATTGAATGCAATTCAATCTGCTGTGGCTGACAGAAGGCACAGACATGTGTCTTGCCCACATCCGACCATAGCCTTAAGAGGGGAATACCCCTGCTTCCTTCTCCACCTGGCCCAGGTTCGACAAAATGGGTCCCGGATCCTCTCAACCTCCAGCAGCAGTTTGTTAAAGTGCTAGTACACTGACCTCGCCCTGCTGCTGAATGGAACGAGCTCTACCCACACCAGGTTGTGATTGGAGAACAGCACCTGCTGTATGAAGGCCTTCAGAACACAGGAGCCGTACAAGTGGAAGACCAGCCTCTGAGGTTTTTGGCCCAGTTGCGGTGGACTGCAGGGGTGGGTTCCTGTCCCCCTCCCCTAGTGAGGAGGGAGGGCGCCTCCAGGGGACATTACTCCCTCGTCCCTGGAGGACGTGTTATTAGTACTGGACTCTGCCCTGTTCTTCTGTTTCTGAAGAGTGGTGACTTTTCTGAGGGGTGTGGGAACAAGGGACAGCTCCATCTATCCACTGTCCTGTTGTCCCCCTGCCCCCCAACCGTCCTCCCACCATCACCCCCAAACTAGGACCACCACACCCCCTCACACAAAGCACAGAAAAATACCCTGAAAACGTCTTGTTCAGCCTCTCCAGTCAGCACAGACCCTTAGGGTGCCATGCTCTAACCCACAGATCCCAAGCAGCAGTTGTCCAAAGCCCAAAGGCAAGTCAGTGCCAGATGGTATAAGCTACATCTAGAAGTAGTAACAGGAAGAGGGCCCATGCTCCAACAGGTTCCAGACCCCAGACTCCAGATTACAGTTGCTTACAAATAAGTGTTCAGGCAGCGAGCTGTTAGTGTGCAGGCCTGAATCCCCTTTCTGAAGAAAAATTAAATGCTCCAGAAACAAGCATCCCCAGCAGCAGACAAAATAGAAAAGTCCAGGCTTCAGGAGCCAATACTCCAAGGCACTGGCACAGGCCACCAGACTCCTCAGGACAGCAGCAGCAGCAGCAGATGGTTCCAGGCGCAGTCCTTCCAGTCAGGCAAGCAGGCTGCAGCACCTGATTTTCCAGGCCCCAATCAGCAGCAGCTTCTCCCTGGTTCAGCAGGTGTTATTATAGCAGTCTTCAACTCACCAAGGAGAAATGCAGGCCTCCAAAGGCAGCGACGGCAACAGCAGCAACAAAGAATCCCAGGTTTGAGTGCCTCCAAACAGGCAAGCTGCAACACCGGAGGCCATAGGCACTTGGCCTCAATGAACTCCAGTAACTTTTCATTGCAACAGGTATTGCCACTTCAGTCACCGAGTTCCAATTATAGCAGCAGAAGAGTGCATCTCCTGATACACTGCCCTTTACAGTGAAAGCAACACTCCGCCACCATCCTCTGTCTCCTAGTTCGAGCCAATTTTGTATCCAAATGGCTAGTTTTCCCTGTATTCCACGTGATCTAACCTTGTTAACCAAGCTACCATACGGAGCCTTGTCAAGCCCCTCACTGAAGCCCATACAGACAATGTTCACCACTCCGCCTTCATCAATCCTCTCCATCAGTTCTTCAAAAAACTCAAGTTAGTGAGATACGATTTCCCACACACAAAGCCATATTGACTATCCCTAATCAGTCCTTGCCTTTCGAAATACATGTAAATCCTATCCCTCAGAATCCCTTCCACTGATGTCAGGCTCACCAGTCTATAGTTCCCTGGCGTTTTCCTTATCATCTTTCTTAAATAATGGCTCCATGTTAGCCAACCTCCAG
Source organism: Ginglymostoma cirratum (assembly GCA_024137785.1). Lineage (NCBI taxonomy): Eukaryota > Metazoa > Chordata > Chondrichthyes > Orectolobiformes > Ginglymostomatidae > Ginglymostoma > Ginglymostoma cirratum. Next base: position 1,521,594 of record JAHRHZ010000251.1, read on the forward strand.
TCTTTCCGGCACTTGATCCGTGGCTATTGATGATACAAATATCTCAGCAAGGGGCCCGGCAATCACTTCCCAAGCTTCTCACAAGGTTCAAGGTACATATGGTCCAGTCCCAGGAATTTATGCACCTTTACGCATTTTAAGACACCCAACACCTCCTCTTCTATAATATAGGCACTTTTCAAAAGATGGCTATTTATTTCCCCAAGTTCTCTAGCTTCCATATCCTTCTCCACAGTAAACACTGATGCAAAATTCTCATTTAGTATCTCACCCATCTCCTGCCTTCTCACATAGCCGGCCCTGCTGATTTTTAAGGGGCCCTATTCTGCCTCTAGTTACTCTTTTGTCCTTAATGTATTTGTAGAAACTCTTTGGATTCTCCTTAACTCTGTCTAACAAAACTATCTCATGTCCTGTTTTGGCCCTCCTGATTAAGTGTACTCCTTCTGCCCTTATACTCCTCCTGGGATTCTATTGATCAGACTAAACAAACATTTATTTATTTGTGAGACCAGACCTTGAACTTACCTGAAGGTTGGTTCTTGATCAAAAGGTTCTGCAGAATTTTGATCACTGGGGAACAGTGTAAAACAGAATTATGTTTGATTAGATAGCAGAAGTTATCTATTAATGGAGTCAGTAATATTATCCTTATTTTCAAATCTCTCTTATTGTCTCTCCCCTCCTTATTTCTAGAGCTCACTATAGCACAATTGACAACTGAGATCTTGGGACTCCTCCAATTTGCCACTGAACTTCTTCATCAGTCCAATCCAACCAGCTCTGCCTTTATTCCCTTGTAATTACCTCTTTTTAAGTTTAGCACATCTGTTTCCAAATCAAGTTGCTCTTTCAAATTGAATGCTAAATTCTACTTTGTTATTGTCGTTGTTTCCCCAAGGATATTTTGATCTGAGATAATTTATTAAACCTGCCTCGTTTCACATTACCAGAATCAAAATAGCCAATTCGGGATTGGAATCATAGCATATTGTGCAGGGAAACAGTCCCAAATACACTGTATGAATTCTATCTTGTAGCTAATTCTGCAATTTGAGTTTTCCAATCCATATGAAGATAAAACTCAACCATTATTAATGTACATTTTTTTTTAACAATTCTCATTCTCTTCTGATTTATTCTCTGTCGCACCATATAGCTACTGTTAAGGGACTATGCATTATTTGTAACAGTGTAATCCACCCTTTGTTATTTATTACTTCCACCTGTGTGAGCAGAAATAAATATAATAATTATTACTAGACACAAAAGTGCTAAGGCAACTACTGGACTAAAAGACAATAAGGTCTCTGGACTTGATAGATTACATTCTAAAACATTAGAGGAAGCAGCTATAGTGATAATGGAGTAATCTTCCAAGTAGCCTTCGAATCTGGAAAAATTCCAGAGAATTGGAAAACAAATGTGACACCATTATTCAGAGTGAGGCAAAGGTGAGAGGGAGACATAAAGCACATAATTACAGACCAATTGGTTTAATATTTGTCATTGGGAAAATGGTTATTGAGGGTTGGGCTTGTATCATTGGAGTTTAGGAGAATGGGGGGACATTATTGAAACATGTAAGACTTTTAGAGGGTGTTATGTCTGTACTTAGATGTGTATTGCCCCTTTAAGAGAGTGGGTCATATACCCAGAGGCAGGAGCTAGAGGGGCAGTCTAAGACTGATTGTGGAGTTGAGAGGACACACAATAAAGTATTCCTTGTTCTAATTTACCATCCATCTACATCGTGTTCTATTTATGATTTTAGCACACCACAAACATAGTAACTGACAACAAGAATGGAATCTGGCCCACAAACCTTTGTGAAAACAGTGTTTTTGAGGTCGGGAGAGAGGATGTTGCTCAGACTTCAAAAACAGCATAGAATTGGTGAGGGATGCTGTCGCAAGGGGACTTCAGCTGCAGTCAATGCCAGGGAAGAACGGTACACATCGGAGAGTGGACCAAGAATGACACTCATGAGGAGACTCAAACTGTAACCACAAGCTGAAGAGGGGAGTACTCACCCAGGAGGTTACCAAAGTCACTGCGGAGAGTGTTTGTGAGGGGACTCAGGCTATGGGTGATGCCAGGGAAGACTGACACGTTGACAAAGTCAGTGAGAGAGCAGCTAGCGCTGAGAGGACTTGGGCAGTGAATGGCCTCTGAACTCAAGTGGTGGGAAAATTCCAGCCAGCTGGAAAATAAAATGACAGGAGAATTTGGAGCAATGGGACCTTTTGATGAAGAGACAGAATGTTGGATACTGTACATTAGACATCTTGATGCATACTTAAAAGTGAATGAGGCGGCTGAAGACATAATGGTACTGGTTTTCTTGAGTATCACTGGGAATCACTTCATGATTCTAAGGAGTTTGGTGCAACCAGAGAAACCAACAGAGGAGACATACTAGACATATAATGCAAAGTGTTGGGAAGTTATTTTTGCACCAAAGGCACTGATTGCAGAATATTTCTGCTTTTGTAAAAGGGTAGAACACAAAGGACAGTCCATCATCCAATTTGTGACCATCTTTAAGAGGTTAGTGTAACATTGTGAATTCAGAGGGTTCGTCCAAGATGCCTTGAGGGCCCATTTGGTTTGTGGCTTCTGATATAAGGCCATTCAATAGAAGCTACTAACAAGGAGCGACCTAGATTTCAAAGAAACTTTTGAAATTCCTACCTTGATGGAATGGTCTCCCAGTGAAGCAACATGGTTGAGTGAGAATTCCTGGGTGCATAAAGTAGTGGAAAGTTGCAACTGTAGAATGTTGCCGATGTGGCAAGAGTGGGCACAAGAAGTCAATCTGTTGGACTTGAGAAGCCCAGTGCTGCAAACTGTAAGTGATTGGGCCATATTGCCCAAAATTGCCAAGTACAACTCAAGCAAGAGAAGGGACTTTTAAAGGAGACAATTCAGAGAAGAAGGCATAAGATATGTGCTACCAGCCAGGGAGTAGACTGGAATCAGCTGGGTCTGCAGGAGAAACAGAAGGCCCAGATTCAGCAGAGTTTTAGTTAAACAGTTTCAGTACGAGGTGAAGCTGATCATTTCTGGGTAATTCCCACATTAGTGGGGAAGACACCTAAGACAGAAGTGGATATGTTTGTAGCAGTGTCTATGAGCCCCAAATCAATATATAGGGAAAAGTTAAAGGCACTGCCATTGAAGTCTGCCAATATTATATTATGGATATACGTGGAACAAGTGGTATCACCAAAGGACTGGTTTCACTGATAAAAGAACAGATAAGGAATGGGTGTACCGAAATGCCTCTGCAACTTACTGGCAAGCAACTACCTTGCATCATTCAGATGCTCCGGGTTACAAAAATTGAAGTTAGGTTAGGATGTGGTTAATAGGCTTGCAGACTCAAAAACGAGAATCCAAGAGATTTTGGATAGGCATAACAATGTCTTCAAGAGAATCCCCAGACAAATATAAGGAAAAGAAATTAAACTTCAGTCAAAGCAAGAGGCCACCACAGACCATTGTGACACAGGAGAACTGTTCTGCGCCAAACAACTGCCTTTTGGCGTCATGTCAGTGTTGGGTCTATTCCAGAGCACCATGGACCAAATTTTGGGTGGATTGCCAGGTGTCCAGTGTTATCTGGATGATATTTTGGTTACTGGATCCTCCAAAGAGAGACATTTGAAAAACCTAGAGGAAACGCTAAAAAGTTTCAGGAACAAGACCTACAAGTAAAAACAGAGAAAAGCGAGTTTTTAAAGACTCCGTTGAGCGTCTGGGCCATTTCAGCCCAAATTCACCACTTCAGTAAGTCCACGACAATTTGCCTTATGGGTATGGCACTGTGCTGTCACACATCTTGTCAAATGGAGAGGAAAGGCTCATTGCATTCAAAGCGAAGTCATTATGAAGAAAGGAGGAGAAGTATGCCCAAGTGGAAAATGAAGAATTGGGCACAGTGTTTGGTGTTAAGAAGTTCACCCATTTCTTTTACAGCAGGCATTCTATTGTTGCTGCTGACAGACCACAGGCTCCTAACATCTATTTTTGGCTCATGTGTATGGGAATACCGTCAATGGAGTCAGCACACCTGCAGAGAAATAAGGATGTTTCTGACTGGAACTTGAAAGTTATGTAATTTTCCTGGGAAGACAAGGTATTGGTGTCACCAAGTCAGGTGTGGAACACTAACTAGAATGACCCGTCTTGAGCCAAATGGTAGACTTAGTCCTGAGAAGAAGGGTTTATCAAAGAAACCGCCCAGAATTACACCCTTATCTGTCCAGGAGGTAGGCGTTGTCTGTAACTGATGGGTGTTTAGTGCAGGGAATTACATTTGTTATTCCTCCCCAATTAAGGCACCCTGGCATGGTGAGAATGAAGGAAATAGCCAGGAGCCACTTTTGGTGGCTGACTGTGGTCTCCCAGATTGAGGAGAAAGGGGGATCGAATGAATCCTGCACTTTAATAGGAGGGTGGCACTGCTATAGTCACCTCTTCACCCATGGGAATGGCCTCAATCACTGTGGCAACAGATTCACATTGATTCCACGGGACCTGTATGTGAGTAGTGGAATGGATGTTACTAGTGGTCATGGACACCCAATCGAAATGGCCCGAGGTGGTGATAATGAAGTTGATATCAGCGGAATCAATGATAGATTGACTGGATAAAATATTTGCCAAGTTTGGGGATCCTAAACATGTCGTAAGTGACAACGGTCCACAGTTTGTAGTGCGAGAGTTTCAGGAATACCTGGAAAATCATAGAGTCAGACATGCGACATTGGCTCTGTATCACCCTGTGACAAATGGCCAGGCAGAAAATGATTTGTTCAAACCTTGAAGCAGGCCTAAGAGGCCTCACAAGAGGTGGGGTCACTAAGATGGCGAATCAACAAGTTCCTCAGCATGCGCAGGAACACATCACATGCGATAACCCAATGTTCACCAGTGTCCTTCTGTTCAACTGCCAGCTAAGAACTATGTTTGATTTACTGTGACTGGAAAAGACCAGAGTGATGGTAGAATGAAATCAAGACGACTAGATGGTCAGAAGGGTGGGAACCTCAAAGTCGAGGGTATTCCAAAGAGGAATGTGTTGCCTTGAATTATATATCTGGGGATAAATGGATCCCAGTGGTGGTTTTGGCTTAAACAGAATTATTGTCATATGTGGTGCAGGCTTGGGATGAATGTTCTGGAGGAGACACACAGAGCAGCTGGTCACCACACCTCACCAACGGAGGGATGTCATTCAGAATGCCAAGCCAGCCCAGATGGGTCCATTCATGTTGACTGAGTAATGTGTCTCCAAGCCAGGGTTAGCATATCCACGGAGGAGACAACAGCAGCGTTACAGGGCAACAACAAGCCAGTCAGAGAAGGATGTATCTGCAGAATGACAGGAGCTTCCAGAAGCTCAGGAGACTACATGAGAAAGGTTTCTGAGATGAGGAGATTGTCTTCGAGGAATCACCATCTCCCTGAGAGACTGATCATGTCAATACAGACTCCGGAAGGGTTGTTTTATTTTTCCTACCTTCTTATATATATTCCTGATGGATGTATATGTGTTAGCTATTATGCTTGTGTAATAGTTCTAATTATTGGATGAACATAAATAATGGGAGTAAGGAAATAAAGAGGGAGGAGTATTTATGTATGTAGTTGGGTGTGTGTTGTCCCTTTAAGAGTGTGAGTCAAGTGACCTGGAGGTGGGAACTAGAGAGGAAGTCTAAAACCATCTGTAGAGCTGAGATGATGCTGTTGAGAGAATGGACAACGAAGAATTCCCTTTTCTGATTCACCTCGTGTTCTAGTATTCAACATAGAAATGTGTAGATGAGGCAGTCAAGAGTTATGGGGAAGATGCAGGAAGTTGGAGTTGAGGGTTATCAGATCAGCCGTGATCTCGTTAATGGTAGAGCAGACTGAGTGGACTGAATGGCCTCCTACTGTTCCTGAATCTTATGGTCCTATGGGATTATTGCTTTATCGTCCCCCTCGGTTTTCCTTTTCTGTTATTATGTCTGCACCGGGTATCTAAGAAAATTAATGTAACACATCCATGTTCTGATTTCAACTGATCAAAATATCTAACAACAGTCTCCTAGATCAATTTTGCTTATAAAATTTGAACACCAGAAGAAAATGAAGTTAAATGTAAGTATAAAACTGAATGCAGTTTTGACTGTCTTTTTATGCTGAAAATATTCAGAAATGTAAATAGAACTGCATATTACAGGAAATTAATGAATAATTTGAGCACAAATCTCTCATTACATCCCAACATTTTAATCTTCAGGTCACTTCCATTCTGCCACAAAATGTAGCTTTGTGAACAGGGATTTTCCTTTCCCTCTATCCCTATATTAAAATGCAACAAACAGTGAGGGTCAATGATGACTTAATAGTCTTTAATGGTAAGTCAATATTACATTTATGTGCCCTATTTGTTGTTGTGTAACGGTGTAAGAAAAATCACTGTAATTCATACCGTTTACAAGGAAGAACAAATTGTCAGCAGAAATACATTGATGTATTTAGTCACTGTTTTAATACTGCGATCATTGTGAGCAAAGGACTTAGCAGTTGAAGGACAGTGCACCTCACTTGCAGACATCAATCCCTAAGGTGCAAGAAGACAGGCAGTGTGTGCACTCATTTTGTGTGGGAAGTATGTCACATACAATATCAATGAGGATGATTTCATGTATAACAATGTTCTGAATCTTCAATTGGTGTGGATGGAGGGGGGTCAGCAACCATCTTAATTGTACAAGTAATTAGCCCAAACCCTGTTTACAACTCTTTTGCCAAACTGATCTGCAAACGGACTCCATATAGACTGCTGCCAGTTTTTCTTTTCGCTCAACTACCAAACTAAATCTCCTACAAGACAGCACTGGAAATTGTTCTTGAAAAGGTACATTTTGTATTATAAGATTGCATAATTGTAATAGAAAACGTAGCACATACTGATGACACTCAGTTTAGGTGGAACTTAATGATACTAAGAACAACTTAAGCAGTGAAGCCAAATCTAAAATGAAAGTCAGACATAAAGGTACTCTAGATAACTGGATTTCTGATGTATACTTTCTATAGTATTTAATTTGTTTCCAACGAAAACTGTGACATACCGAATACAGGAATTTTCTTAGACAATATTAAGTCAACAATGTAAAAATGCTGAATAAGGAAGCACATAACTAAGTTTGCTTGAAGAGGCATTAATCCTATGTTTTGCTAATGTCACTTCTTTGACGTAGAAACGATGAATGAATCACACTTTACTGCAGCACTTGAACAGGATAAAGAGTGACTGCAGATTGCATCATTAGAACATCATTTCTGATAGCCAACTGAAGTGATGAATGCCAATGAGGTTTGCAATTATTCTGAATGCATAGATCTGTCTTCTGTCTTCGTAAATATGATGGTGTCAGGTTGAGGTATCAGTGAAAGAAATGTGCTATCTCTGTGTGATTGGACTTAATCGTACATACTAAAAATCAGCAAAAGCCAATCCCCCCCTTTTAAGAAAAAGCCTTGAGCTTATGTAGAAAATGCATTCTGAGATAAAGTTTTATTTTTTGCCATTGCCCTGTTGAATAAAATTTTCACCTGGTGTGAAACAGCAAGAGCAAGTCTGGCAGATGTTGCAATTACATAGTGTTATCTGATAAATCATAATTTACTCACTCCTGAGTTACATACACAATGATTCTCACTGCATGCGACATGATGGAAAAAACATTGCTGATGTAAATTGTGCACTCTTAATTTACACTTATCTGTTTGTAGTTCATTATAATGTAAAACAGGATAATTGAGAAACAAATCTTGTTTCAAATATGCAATTCAACATTACTATTTTCATGTTTCTTGGAGTCTGCACAGAAAAAAAACATTGCAACATCAATGTTACAACAGCATTCAAATATCTGCCAAAGAGGAAGGAGAGAATGGCAGAAGAAAAGATGAAGACCAACTCCATCAGGTCTCCAGCTTATTGACAATTCAGCTGCACAATTTATAAGTTTTCTTATATTGAGAAAGTTACGTTGTTCATATTGGAATTGAAAAAGCAACAAGTATATTGCATTGAATTGCTGACAACATACACTAAAGAATAGGCCATTTGGACTAATCACTCTGTGCTGTGCTTATATTCAGTGAGAACCAACAATTTTTTGAAAACTATTTATTTTTGTAAATAAACAAAGGTGGAGTTTGATGGAACGCTACTGTGCAACTTGGTGCCGTTTCTTCTTAATTGTACCCAATGTTGCAGTCCTTTAAGGTCATCGCAGGACATTCATTAGGAATATTTGAAGACACTGTAAAACAGTGAAAGCTGCATAGATGTTTCATGTGTACTGACATAGCCTAGCACACAGCTGGTCCTCTGCTGGTGAAGAATGAACCTATATGATTTCCACCCACTCAGTTGCAAACAAATCAACAACCAATGTTGTCACTGCTGCCGAAATAAGAATCAGGAAGGTAGCCGATGGCAGCAGAAAGATTAATGCAGACAAACAGAAGAAAAATGATACAGAGGAAAACCCAAGGCAAATGTTGAGACATTCTCAAACAAATCTTATTTGGGATGAGTTCTCCTGGTACTTGCACATAGCAGCTACAAAATCAGTTTGGCCCTGCCCCATCACAAAGACACCCGTAGCTAAAGACTTTTCGCTGTGCACATTAACTCATACAGCTCCAATTCATCAAACTTGAAGACATCAGCTTCTAATCTTGGTGGAAATATTGGCTGTAATGTCACGGTTAGTATTTTTGAAATTTATAATTGTAACCCAAACAATTTAATAATCAATTTCCCCTGTACACCAACCATTTGTGATTAGGGAATGTGGAAGAAAACTCTGATGATGATTATTGCACCATGATGTGAGGTTATAAAATGACTGGCTATTGTGTCTCAATATGAGCCTATAGGAGTGACCATCATCTAATCGATGATCAAGTCCTGGGATGAGTCTAGGGCATTGCTGCATTGAAAATCTGGCATCTTTCTATACCTGGTGCAGAATCTAAAGTGGCTTAAAGAGGTCATGTTTAAATCTCTATCGTGTAAAAGAGCAGCATGTGTCAGTCTAATAGTCCTAGTGCTACCTCTACCTGCCAACTGAATTGCTGGAGAACGATCATGACAGATCAGTGAATGAGATGCATGTTTCTTATAACAGTCACAGCTATTAAAGGGTATAACTGACTGTCTCATCCAATCTGACGCCCTAGACCTGTATGGTAATATTGCAGAACACAACACTGTTCTTATGGCTTTTGCTGTAAATCCTATTAGAGCTGTCAACTTGTATAGTACAATGATCCAGAGTCATTGAGGTAAATCAGAATTTTTTTTATGTTTGTATTCATTCTTGGAAAACAGGTTTCATTGACAAGGTCAGCCTTAATTTCCCTTCAAAATTGTGGTGAACCATTTCTTTAAACTGATGTAGTCTGGCTGATCAAGGTACTTCCTCAAATATGTTTGATAAGGCTTTCCAGGAATATAAGCTCACAATAGTGAAAGTGAGGTATATCTTTCCATAGTATATGATTTGAACAATTTACAGGTGTTGATGCTCCGGGGGCACTAGTTTCTGGTGGCTCATCCAATTTTATTTTTACATGCATTTTCATTACAGCTGGATATATAAGTGACTTCTTTTAGGCCATTTCAGTGGGCACTTTGTTCCTTTCGGTAATGACTCAGATATAAGCCAAACTATTGTGAAGAATGGTAGATTTACGAAAAAAAAATCAATGAATCAGATTTATTTTTACAACAGTCCACTAGTTTTGTGGACATGTTTTAACAATTTTTTTTTTTAAATTCCAGATTTATTCAATTTAACTGAACGTAGGTTCCTCAGTGCCAGGCAGAATTTTCACTTAAGTCTCTGAATTAATAGTCCATGTTTCTGCATTGCTACAAACGTAGCATAACCAATAACATTCATGCCACAGGGACCGATGCTTTTGGCTCAGCTATTTAGAATCTATATCAATAACTTTGATGAAAAGGCCAAGTACAATACTTTAATATTTACTGACAATGCAAAGCACAGTTGAACATCTGTTGGGAGGATGAAAAAAGGTAAAGAAGTTGTTGATATAACAAGATGTAGAGCTGGATGAACACAGCAGTCCAAGCAGCATCAGAGGAGCAGGAAAGAATTTTTCTGAAGAGGGGTCTAGACCTGAAACGTCAGCTTTCCTGCTTCTCTGATGCTGCTTGCACTGCTGTGTTCATCCAGCTCTACACCTTGTTATATCAGATTTTCCAGCATCGGCAGTTCCTACTATCTCTAAAGAAGTTGTTGAGACCAGTTAAGTGATTGGGCAAGGTGGCAAATGGAATATAATGCAGGTTTTACCTCCAGGGAATTTCACCTGATGTGACTTACTTATGTTATGCCTCATAACATAAGTAACTATGGTGTGGATAATGTAGAATAGAAGAATCCAATATACATTTATTTTAGCTCACTGACATATACATATATTAAATTCACAGGCACATCAATGTCTGGGCAGACTTTAAGCTATTAGGTTACAAAGAACAGCAAGCATCTATCAGTGTGTCATACTTCAAGTGGTTCAAAGTAACAACAAAGAACAAAGAAAATTACAGCACAGGAACAGGCCCTTCGGCCCTCCAAGCCTGCACTGATCCAGAACCTCTATTAAACCTGTCGCCTATTTTCCAAGGATCTGTATCCCTCTGCTCCCTGCCCATTATTGTATCTGTCGAGATACATCTTAAATGACAGTATCGTGCCTGCCACTACCACCTCCACTAGCAACGTATTCCAGGCACACACCACCCTCTGTGTAAAGAACTTTCCACGCATATCTCCCTTAAACTTTTCCCCTCTCACCTTGAAATCGTGACCCCTAGTAATTGAGTCGCCCACTCTGGGAAAAAGCTTCTTGCTATCCACCCCATCTATACCTCTCATAATTTTGTAGGCCTCAATCAGGTCCCCCCTCAACCTCAGTCTTTCTACTGTAAATAATTCTAATCTACTCAACCTCTCTTCATAGCTAGCACCCTCCACACCAGGCAACATGCTGGTGAACCTCCTCTGCATCCTCCCCAAAGCACATCCTTTTGGTAATGTGGCAACCTGAACTGTATGCAGTATTCCAAATGTGGTTGAACCAAAGTCCTATACAACTGTAACATGACCTGCCAACTCTTGTACTCAATATCCCGTTCAATGAATGAAAGCATGCCGTATGCCTTCTTGAACACTCTATTGACCTGCGTTGCCACCTTCAGGGTACAATGGACCTGAACACCCAGATCTCGCTGTGCATCAATTTTCCCCAGGGCTTTTCCATTTACCGTATAGTTCGCTCTTGAATTGGATCTTCCAAAATGCATCACCTCACATTTGCCTGGATTGAACTCCATCTGCCATTTCTCCGCCCAACTTTCCAATCTATCTATATTCTGCTGCATTCTCCGACAATCCCCTTCACTATCTGCTACTCCACCAATCTTAGTGTCATCTGCAAACTTGCTAATTAGACCATCTACACCTTCATCCAGATCATTTATGTATATCACAAGCAACAGTGGTCCCAACACAGATCCCTGTGGAACACCACTGGTCACAGTTCTCCATTTCGAGAAACTCCCTTCCACTACAACTCTCTGTCTCCCATTGCCCAGCCAGTTCTCTATCCATCTAGCTAGTACACCCTGGACCCCATGCGACTTCACTTTCTCCATCAGCCTAGCATGGGGAACCTTATCAAACATCTTACTGAAGTCCACGTATATGACATCTATAGCCCTTCCCTCATCTATCAACTTTGTCACTTCCTCAAAGAATTCTATCAAGTTGGTAAGACATGACATTCCCCGCACAAAACCATGCTGCCTATCACTAATAAGCCCATTTTCTTCCAAATGTAAATAGATCCTATCCCTCAGTATCTTCTCCAGCAGCTTCCCCACCACTGATGTCAAGCTCACCGGTCTATAATTACCTGGATTATCCTTGCTACCCTTCTTAAACAAGGGGCCAACACTAGCAATTCTCCAGTCCTCCGGGACCTCAGCCGTGTTTAAGGATGCTGCAAAGATATCTGTTAAGGGCACAGCTATTTCCTCTCCCGCTTCCCTCAGAAACCTGGGATAGATCCCATCTGGACCTAGAGACTTGTCAAACATTTATCCCTAACCTCAGCATCCATCATGTCCCTCTCCTCAGTGAATACCAACGCAAAGTACTCATTAAGAATCTCACTCATTTTCTCTGACTCCTCGCATAACTTCCCCCCTTTGTCCTTGAGTGGGCCAACCCGCTTGCTCCTTATGTACGAATAAAAGGCTTTGGGATTTTCCTTAACCTGTTTGCTAAAGATATTTCATGACCCCTTTTAGTCCTCTTAATTCCTCGTTTCAGATTGGTCCTACTTTCCAGATATTCTTCCAAAGTTTCGTGTGTTTTCAGTCGCCTAAACCTTATGTATGCTTTCTTTTTCATCTTTGCTAGCCTCACAATTTCACCTGTCATCCATGGTTCCCTAATCTTGCCCCTTCTATCCCTCATTTTCACAGGGACATGTCTGTCCTGCAGTCTAATCAACCTCTCTTTAAAAGCCTCCCATATATCAAATGTGAATTTACCCTCAAAAGGCTGCTCCCAATCCACATTCCCCAGCTCTTGCTGAATTTTGCTATAGTTAGCCTTCCCCAATTCAGCACTCTTCCTTCAGGACCACTCTCATCTTTGTCAATCGGTATTCTAAAACTTACTTAATAAGGTGGAGTATGAGACCTTTATACCCTGAGGTCACATGTTATGATACATAAGCAGAAATTGCTGAAAAAGCTCAGCAGATCTGGCAGCATCTGTGGAGAGAAATCAGAATTAACATTTTGTGTTGACCCGAAAAGTTAACTCTGATTTCTTTCCACAGATGCTGCCAGACTTGCTGAGCTTTTCCAGAAATTTCTGTTTATGTTTCTGATTTACAGCATCCACAGTTCTTTTGGTTGCTGTGATACACTGTTGATATCATGACCATGTGTCTTACAGGTGTACTGACTTACTAATTGCGAGACAAACCACAAAATCCGCCTTTCCTCTAAAGATATTAAAAAAACCCTAACAGGTAGTTGTCCGTATACGAACAGGTAAAACGAAGTTCACAACACAAACATTTCAAACTTCAATGACATGCTTTTGAAGTTTAATAACTTATTCTAATCTGATCTATGTGCATCATATATCTATCCATAGAGGCATATTTTTTTTTTGTCACACTTTTTTTGACAGCTTGTTTCTGTTGCTGGTTACTATCCCTCAACATCATGGTGTCATCATCATCATCAGTTTTCTTCCTCATTCCTAATCACACATGATTGGTGTACAGCACTTTGATCTGAGTTAGTTTGGCAATGTAGTACCATGTTCAGAAATGACTTCCTATGATCTGGGCTGGTTGCACGTTTTAGAAATCTTTTCTGCTATCCAAATATTTGTGTTTCGCACTGTTTGCCCAACATGCAGTTTTGGTATCTTTAGCTGCTCACTTTTGTATATTCTCAATCACCTCTGTTTTTGAAGAAGAATGTTGTGTGTTTCAGGGTAGTTAAACAGTTTATTGCTAAGCAAGTTCAATCACACTTGCATTTTGAAAAGAAATTCTTCTGGGCAGTGTGCTCTTCTCCATCAGTGATACACGAAAATTCAACAATGCAATGTAAAAATTTGCTTTGTTGCTTAACACTTAATGAACGTTGATATAATAACATGTACCTTACATTTGGCTGGACTGTTTTGAGCATGAAATGTGAGGCAATAAAATGGGTCACTCCCCAGTGGATGCACAAGTCTTGAATTAATTTGTCAGTGAATGTGGACCATTGTCAGACTCTAACTGTTCACTCATCATGTCAACATTGATGATGCTCGTGTTAAGTGATCAAACAATGAAAAATTGGGAGATATAATCCATCATGAGGATATAGCATTTCCAAAGTGCTGTGAATAGGTCTGTTGCTGCTTTCATCCAAGGAATATATATCGTAGAATTCCTGCAGTGTGGAAACAGGCATTCGGCCCAACAAGTGCACACCGACTCTCTGAAGAGCATCCCACCCAGACTCACCCCTCCTACCCTATCCCTGCAGTTCCCATGGCTAATCCAGCTAACCTACACATCCCTGGTCACTATGGGCAATTTAGAATGGCCAATCCACCTAACCTGCACATGTTTGGACTGTGGGGGGAAACCCACACAGACACAGGAAGAATGTGCAAATTCCACACAGACAGCCACCTGAGGTTGGAATTGAACCTGCATCCCTGGCGCTGTAAGGCAACAGTGCCAACCACTGAGCCACCATGTTAAATGCATGTCGAGGCTCCTTCTGCTGCTGGGATTGAAACATTTGGCATGCATCACATACATTCAGTTTTATTTTATGTATTCTGATTCTTCCCTGTCCACACACTGATTCACGTGCGAACTATATTATGTGTTGAATGCCCGTGTGTTTCTGGTTTAGCTTTGATTTGGTATTTTGGTGTGATACTTTTAGTATTAAGACTTGTTTGCCCTTGAAAATTACTTGTTGTGATATATAAATTTCATCTCTGTATGCCAAAATGATTGAGTATCTAAAGTAATAAAGTAAGGCAGATGACACGAAGATTGGGGGAGTAGCAGAAAGCATAGGGGATTGTCAAAGATTACAGGAGAATATAGATAGACTGGAGAGTTGGGCGGAGAAGTGGCAGATGGAGTTCAATCCGGGCAAGTGTGAGGTGATGCATTTTGGGAGGTCTAATTCTAGAGCGATCTATACTGTAAACGGAAGAGCCTTGGGAAAAGTTGATGAGCAGAGAGATCTGGGAGTTCAGGTCCATTGTACCCTGAAGGTGGCTGCACAGGTGGATAGAGTGGTCCAGAAGGCATATGGTATGCTTGCCTTCATCGGACGGGGTATTGAGTATAAGAGCTGGCATGTCATGTTAAAATTGTACAAGACTTTGGTTCGGCCGCATTTAGAATACTGTGTACAGTTCTGGTCGCCACATTACCAAAAGGATGTGGAAGCTTTGGAGAGGGTACAGAGAAGGTTTACGAGGATGTTGCCTGGTATGGAAGGTGCTAGCTATGAAGAGAGGTTGAGTAGGTTAGGATTGTTTTCATTAGAAAAAAGGAGATTGAGGGGGGACCTGATTGAGGTCTTCAAAATCATGAAGGGTATAGACAGGGTTAATAGAGATAAGCTTTTTCCCAGGGTGAGGGATTCAATAACGAGGGGTCACGCGTTCAAGGTGAGAGGAGAAATGTTTAAGGGGGATGCACGGGGAAAGAACTTTACACAGAGGGTGGTAGGTGCCTGGAACGCGTTGCCAGCAGAGGTAGTAGAGGCAGGCACAGTAGATTCATTTAAGGTATGTCTGGACAGATGCATGAGTAGGTGGGGAGCAGAGGGATACAGGTCCTTAGGAATTGGGCGATAGGTTTAGACAGTGGATTTGGATCGGCACAGGCTTGGAGGGCCGAAGGGCCTGTTCCTGGGCTGTAAGTTTTCTTTGTTCTTTGTTCTCTGTTCTCTTTAATTTCTTTAGGAGTTGGGAGGTCATGTTGCAGCTGTACACAACATTGATTGGGCCAGTATTGAAGTGCTGCTTGCAGTTTTGGTCTCGTTGCTATCGGGAGATTGTTGTGAAACTTGAAAGCTTTCAAAAAAGATTTACAAGGATGTTGCCAGTGTTGGAGGGTTTAAGCTATAGGGAGAGACTGGACAGACTGGGGCTATTTTCCTTGGAGCATTGGAGGCTGAGGTGTGACCTTATTGAGGTTTATAAAATAATGAGGGGCATGGATAGGGTAAATAGACAAAGTCTTTTCCCTGCGGTGGGGAGTCTAAAACTAGAGGCCTTAGGTTTAAGGTAAGAGGGGAAAGATTCAAAAGGGACCGAAAGGCAACTTTTTCATGCAGAGAGTGGTGTGTGTATGGAATGACCTGCGAGAGGAAGTGGTGGAAGCTGGTACAATTACAATCTTTAAAAGGCATCTGGATGGATACATGAATAGGAAGGGTTTAGAAGTATATGGACCAAATGCTGGCAAATGGGACTAGATTAATTTAGGATACCTGGTCAGCATCGATGAGTTGGACCGAAGGGTCTGTTTTCATGCTGTGTACCTCTATGACTCTACATGACACAAAGATGTACAGATTAGGTGGATTGGCCATGCTAAATTCCCCATAGTGCTCAGGGATATATAGATTAGGTGGGTTATAGGGGGATGGGAATGGGATGCTCTGGGTGGGATGCTCTGAGAGTTGGTGTGGACTTGTTGGGCCAAAGGGCCCGTTTCCACACTGTAGGGATTCTAAGATTCTAAGATTACTGATTTAACACTGTCAGCCTATTCTTGAATAATGCTTCTTTTCAACTCTTGCAGTTGTTTATCTTTGGCAGTGCTGATTACAGTTGTTCCTGCTTGTCTGGTCAAAATGCCTCAGATTAAACTTGAGAATGTCCTGAAAATTATAGTCAAGAACATCCACGTGTAGCTGCAGAGGATTAACTTGGTCTTATTGGGGGTTTGAGCTATTCTGCTCTGTGTGTCAGTGATAGTCATCTTGGTAACTGACTTATGTTTTACTTCAAAGTCATATCCTTACAGAACATTGATTCTTATGAATTATGTTTATTTTGAGATCTGGGCATACTGGGTAGACCTGTTGTTGTTATACTGTTGGCATCTACCAGGCAGATGATTTCAGAAAGCTAATTTGAGCTTGTGTATTGGTACTGCGTCACGAATATGCCAATACAAGGCATTGGTGAGCCATTATACATCACGAGAGTTCTCTCTTAAGCTTTACCAATGATATCCACTTGCTGATATATATCTCTTTCAGAATGTGTAGTGGTACAATGTTGGCACTAATTCTTGTGTCGATTTTAGCTTTTAAAGTCTGTCATCCTGCCTTTCAGGACAGATGATGTTAATAGAACATAGAACATAGAACAATACAATGCAGAACAGGCCCTTCGGCCCTCGATGTTGCGCCGACCTGTGAACTAATCTAAGGCCATTCCCCTACACTATCCCATCATCATCCATATGCTTATCCAAGGACTGTTTAAATGCCCCTAATGTGGCTGAGTTAACTATATTGGCAGACAGGGCATTCCACACCCTTACCACTCTTTGAGTAAAGAACCTGCCTCTGACATCTGTCTTAAATCTACCACCCCTCAATTTGCAGCTATGCCCCTTCGTACAAGCCGACGTCATCATCCTAGGAAAAAGACTCTCACTGTCCACCCTATCTAATCCTCTGATCATCTTGTATGTCTCTATTAAATCCCCTCTTAGCCTTCTTCTCTCCAATGAGAACAGACCCAAGTCCCTCAGCCTTTCCTCATAAGACCTTCGCTCCAGACCAGGCAACATCCTGGTAAATCTCCTCTGCACCTCTTCTAATGCTTCCACATCCTTCCTGTAATGGGGCGAACAGAACTGTACGCAACATTCCAAGTGAGGCCGCACTAGCGTTTTGTACAGTTGCAGCATGACATCACGGCTCCGAAACTCAATCCCTCTACCAATGAAACCTAACACACTGTATGCCTTCTTAACAGCACTATCAACCTGGGTGGCAACTTTCAGGGATCTATGTACCTGGACACCAAGATCCCTCTGCACATCCACACGACCAAGAATCTTTCCATTGACCCAGTATTCTGCCTTCCTATTATTCTTCCCAAAGTGAATCACCTCACATTTATCTGCATTGAACTCCATTTGCAGTTTATCCAAGTCTCCCTGCAACCTGCAACCTTCTTCCACACTGTCCACCACTCCACCGACTTTAGTGTCATCTACAAACTTACTAACCCATCCACCTATGCCTGTGTCCAAGTCATTTATAAAAATGACAAACAGCAGTGGTCCCAAAACAGATCCTTGTGGCACACCACGAGTAACCGGACTCCAGGCTGAATATTTTCCATCAACCACCACTCGTTGCCTTCTTTCAGAAAGCCAGTTTCTAATCCAAACTGCTAAATCTCCCTCAATCCCATGCCTCTGCATTTTCTCCAATAGCCTACCATGTGGAACCTTATCAAAGGCTTTAGTGAAGTCCATGTACACCACGCCAACTGCCCTATCCTCCTCCACATGCTTGGTCACCTTCTGAAAAAACTCAATGAGGTTTGTGAGACACGACCTGCCCTTGACGAATCCATGTTGACTATCTCCAATCAAATTGTTGCTTGCTAGATGACTATAAATCCTATCTCTTATAATCCTTTCCAAAACTTTTCCTACAACAGACGTAAGGCTCACTGGTCTATAATTACCTGGGTCATCTCTACTGCCCTTCTTGCACAAGGGCACAACATTTGCAATCCTCCAGTCCCCCTATACTAAACCTGTAGACAATGACGACTCAAAGATCAAGGCCAAAGGCTCAGCCATCACCTCCCTAGCTTCCCAGAGAATCCTCGGAAAAATCCCATCCGGCCCAGGGGATTTATCTACCTTCACACCTTCTAGGATTGATAACACCTCCTCCTTACTAACCTCAATCCTTTCAAGTCTAATAGCCCATTTCTCAGTCTTCTCCTCTACAATATTCTCCTTTTCCCAAGTGAAAACAGATGAGAAATATTCGTTTAGAACCTCTCCGATCTCCACAGTGTCCACACACAACTTCCCACTTCTGTCTTTGACTGGCCCTATTCTTACCCTAGTCATCCTTTTATTCCTCACACACCTCTTAAAAGCTTTAGGGTTCTCCTTTATTCTATCTGTTAATGACTGCTCATGTCCCCTCCTTGCTCTTCTTAATTCTCTCTTTAAATCCTTCCTAGCTAATCTGTAACTCTCCATCGCCTCATCTGAACCATCTCGTCTCAATGTCACATAAGCCTCCCTCTTCCGCTTAACAAGACATACAATTTCTTTTGTAAACCAAGGTTCCCTTACCTTATCACTTCCTCCCTGCTTGACAGGGACATACCTATCAAGGACATGCAATATCTGTTCCTTAAACCAGCTCCACATTTCGATTGTCCCCATCCCCTGCATTTTCCTACTCCATTCTATCCCTCCTAAGTCTTGCCTAATCGCATTATAATTGCCCTTCCCCCATCTATAACTCTTGCCCAATGGCATGTTCCTATCCCTTTCCATCGCTAAACTAAACGTAACTGAATTATGGTCACTCTCTCCAAAGTGCTCACCTACCACTAAATCAAACACCTGACCTGGTTCATTACCAAGTACCAGATCCAGTGTGGCCTCCCCTCTTGTCGGCCCTTCGACATACTGTGTCAGGAAACCCTCCTGCACACATTGGACAAAAACCGATCCATCCGACGTACTAGAGTTATCGCATTTCTGGTCAATGTTGGGGAAGTTAAAGTCTTCCATAATGACCACCCTGTTCCTTTTACTCCTGCCCAGAATCGTTTTGCCAATCCTCTCCTCCACATCCCTGGAACTTTGCGGAGGCCTATAAAAAACTCCCAGCAGTGTGACCTCTCCTCTCCTGTTTCTGACCTCAGCCCATACCACCTCAGTAGACGAGTCCTTGTCAAAAGTTCTTTCAGCCACCGTTATACTGTCCTTGACTAACAAAGCCACACCTCCCCCTCTTTTACCACCTTCCCTGATCTTTATGCAAGATCTAAACCCTGGAACCTGCAACATCCATTCCTGACCTTGCTCTATCCATGTCTCTGAAATGGCCACAACATCGAAGTCCCAGGTACCTATCCATGCTGCAAGCTCACCTACCTTATTCCGGATACTCCTGGCGTTGAAGTAGACACACTTCAAACCAGCTTGCTGTCTGCCAGCACACTCCTGTGACGGTGAAATCCTGTCCATGTCCTCCCTATTCTCATCCTCCTGTTTACTGGAACTACACCACAGGTTCCCATCCCCCTGCTGAGCTAGTTTAAATCCACCCGAATAGCACTAGCAAATTTCCCACCTCGGATATTAGTACCCTTCTGGTTCAAGTGAAGACCGTCCTATTTGTAGAGGTCCCACCTTCCCCAGAATGAGTCCCAATTATCCATATACCTGAAACCCTCCCTCCTGCACCATCCCAGCAGCCACGTGTTCAGCTGATATCTCTCTCTGTTCTTCACCTCGCTATCATTGTTACGGGTAACAAACCAGAGATAACAACTCTGTTTGTTCTAGCTCTCAGCTTCCACCCTAGCTCCCTGAAATCCTGCCTTACATCCCTATCCCTCTTTCTACCTATGTCGTTGGTACCTATGTGGACCACGACTTGGGGCTGGTCACCTTCTCCCTTCAGGACCCCAAAGACACAATCTGAGACATCACGGACCCTGGCACCTTGGAGGCAACACACCAACTGTGAGTCTCTTTCGTTCCCAACAAACCTTCTATCTGTCCCCCTAACTATTGAGTCCCCAATGATTAACACTCTCCTCCTTTCCCCCCTTCCCTTCTGTGCAAGAGGGACAGACTCTGTGCCAGAGACCTGCATCCCAGTGCATGCCCCTAGTAAGTCGTCCCCCCCAACAGTATCCAAAACGGTATCAAGATAATAGGTACTGCAGATGCCGGAGAATCCGAGATAACAAGGTGTGGAGCTGGATGAACACAACAGGCCAAGCAGCATCATAGGAGCAGGAAAGCTTGACGTTTCGGGCCTTGACCCTTCATCAGAAAATGGTATACTTGTTTTTCAGGGGAACGACCACAGGGAATCCCTGCACTGACTGTTTTTTTTGCCCCCCTTCTAACAGTTACCCAGCTTTCTTC
Organism: Ginglymostoma cirratum; assembly: GCA_024137785.1. Classification (NCBI taxonomy): domain Eukaryota; kingdom Metazoa; phylum Chordata; class Chondrichthyes; order Orectolobiformes; family Ginglymostomatidae; genus Ginglymostoma; species Ginglymostoma cirratum. The sequence continues at coordinate 1,542,420 of JAHRHZ010000251.1, forward strand.
GTGCCTCCGAGTAACCACTTCCCTGTAACTCTTATCTATCACAGACTCTGCCTCCCGAATGATCCAAAGTTCATCCAGCTCCTGCTCTAGTTCCCTAACGTGGTCTTGGAGGAGCAAGAGTTGGGTGCACTTCCTGCAGATGTACTTGGACGGGACACTAATGGCGGCCCTCACCTCAAAAATCCTGCAGGAGGAACATTCCTCTCCCTGCACTACCATCCCTGCTCGTCCCCTTATCAGAAAGTAAAAAGAAAGAAGAGAAGCTCGCCTGATTTGTCCCTGGTGTATAAGGTTAGAGGAGGTGGATGGGTGGAAGGCCCAACAAGGATAGGGTCTCGGGTTTAGAAAACACTCACTTATATAGCTGAGAGGGAAAAAAACAGTCCCTCCTTTCCCAGAAACCTCTGCTTTCCGAAGTGCTGCTGCTGCTTAAAGTTTTAAATCAGTGACTCACCCTTTCCCGACAGGCCCCTGGTCCAAGCTCCCGCTCTTCCTGCTGCTGGAAACAGAAATATTTATGTAAGCTGCTGGTCACCTTATACCATCAACATAATGTGTTAACAATATGGAAATCTTGGTCATCTTCTGCAATTTTCTGTTTGTTTGGCTCACCTTTGAACCACATTGACGTATTAGTGTACCTTCTTAATGCAGTCAGTGCAGTGCCTTTTCGGCTCTTGTTGGTCACCTTTGTTCTTTTCCGGGGTCTGACTTGGCCATAGGTTCAGATTTCCTGCACATGTGTGCTGTCCATTATCATTTAATGCCACATGCTCTAACAGATATCCAGAAAATCCGGACGGTTTTGTTTAGGTACAATAAACGCAACTGTTATAGGTTTTGCTGTTTCAATGCACTTTGCTGACTGTATCATTAGTCTTGGCTGCATTTGCACCTTGTAATCATTTTCAGACTGCCACCAGGGCTTCATACCAGTGTCGATCTCAACAAATGCAACAATAATATGGCCTTTTGTCTTTCACAAAATATTCTTTCTAACTGCTTTCATTGTTGTGGAGGTAATCCACAAATTCAATAAACCTCTTTGGCAGTTCCTCTTCAGAAAAGTCACATTTATGCTGTTTTCTGTGAACTCTTCTGACAAACTGGTCTTGAAGTTGCTATTTGCATGTCACGAGTTGGACATTGTTAATTCCTACCTTGAGCTGACATTCAAAGACTTTCCAAATGTTTTCTGAGTCTCTCTGATTGTTCAACAAAAGTCAGGACATATTAGTTCTGCAGTATCCCTCTTTGCCAAAGGCAAGCCAGATTTTCAGATTTTTTTTAGGAACGCTTGATCTAAAAATAGAACTGCGCGTGCTGCCTGAATAGTTGCCTCCTGTGGTCAGTGATCTATCTGCAGACCTCTCCAGCTATCTGTGCTCACAGAAACTGTTGCTGATGATTGTCAGATTTTCTGATATCCAAAGGTGTTGTTCAGTTGGTCTTCAATTAGTCTTCAAGATGTCTGTCACTGAGATCTTGAAGTCTTCTTTATGGATGGCCACAGTTGTTAATCATGATGTGTGGTGGCCACCAGCAGAACTTTTTTAACCTCATGCAGCAATGCTTATGTTATCCCTTAGTACAAAAGAAACTAGAACATGGACAATGTAGAATTGATGAATCAACAGACATGCGTTTCTGCTCACTAACATATGCAAATATTATATTCACAGGGACATCTGTGTCTGGGCTCACCTTAACCTATTAAGTTACAATGAACAGCAAATACTTCAAATGAATCCAAGTAAGATGATGCTTGTAGCCTTTATATCATCAGTTCACATGCTACGATACAACGATGACATCATGAACAATTTTATTAAAGCTATACAAACAAAGTGACCGTGTGATATGACACTTCAGAATATATGGGAAAGTATTAAATTACCCATTTCAGATCAATGTAAAGAAGCAGAATGGCTTTTGAAAACTCAGTGGCTGGTAAATGCTGATGTTTAAAGAGATTTGAACATCCCTATACATGAATCACAAACACATAGGTGAAATGAGCAATTGAATTGACAAATGATGTGTTTGATTTTTTTGCAAAGATGCTGGTGTATAAAAGTAAATAATTCTTTCAGCAATTATTCAGGACTTTGGACAAACGTGATCACATTTTGAATGTTGTGTCCAAAGGTGAGCAAGTTAGGTGGATTGGCCATGCTAAATTACCCATAGTGTTCAGGGATGCGTAGGATAAGTGCATTAGCCATAGGAATTGCAGGGTTACAGGGATAGAGCAGGGGGCTGGGTCAAGATGGAATGTTCTTCAGAGGGTTGGTGTGGACTTGCCTGTTTCCACTGTGGGGATTCTATTCTACAATTTTAGTCTCCTTATCTTAGAATAAATGTCTTAGAAGACATGCAACAAAGGTTAGTTTGGTTGATTAATTAGCTATGTGCTCACCAGAAAACAAAATTGAGAGGAGCTAAAATCTAGTTTTTAAACTTCTATTTTTTTAAATTCTAAAATGTTTAGATAATATAGCCCTAACAATGTAGAATGGGAATACAATCTGTACTGCCCAGAAGGGATTACAGTGAAACTGGCAAATCAGGCATACTGGCCCAACTCATGTTGTAAATTTTAAAATGTGCGAGTAGTACATTCATTTCCAAGCTTCACAGGTTTTCCCTTTAGGCTTTCGAGATGAGAAGAAACAACGGGTCGGGGAGGAGGGATGTAATGTCAGCCCTGTCTTGAAACCTGGGAGGAGTGGGGGAGAGAATTTTAAGGCCCACCAAAACACATGGGCTTTGTTCAGGTGGAAAGTAAATATTTCAGAAATCTTAACCCTAAGCCACCTCCAAATTGCTGACATGCAGCATTTTCAGAGGTGAGGTGTTTTGGAGCACAGAAACAGTGCCACTTTTGGGAATTGAATTGCTAATTTAAATTTCTTGTAAAGATTTGTAGCTGACATTGTGGATAAGGTTGTTGGCTTGCTCGCCAAGCTGGCTGATTAGTATACAGACGTTTCGTCACCATGCTAGGTAACATCATCAGTGCAGCCTCGGATGAAGCGATGTTGTTCTACTCCATTTGGTATTTATATGATCCATTCTGTTAAGTTGGGTTGTCTCATTTCTGGTTTTGTTCTGCATGGTTTGTGTATGGGGTCTAATTCCACATGCTGGTTAATTATGATCAAGATACACGAACAACAGCTAGCAGCAAAACGTCATGATGAACTTTCCGTCATCTCGGTGCACTAGGACAATGAAGGCCATCCATTTAACTGGTACAACGTGCCCATCCTAGCTCAAGCCAACCACAGACACGCACGGGAGTCTCTAGAGTTTTCAACTGGTAATGCAATCAACAAACATGTGGAATGAGACTCCATGTACAAACCCATGCAGAATGGAATCAGAAATGACACAACCCAACTTAACAGATCAGATTATATAAATACCAAGCGGAGAAGAACAACATCATTGCATTGGAGGCTGCATTGATGATGTTACCTAGCATGGCGATGAAATGTCCATACGATAATCAGGCAGCTTGACAAGCAAGCCAACAACATCTGCTAATTTAAATATTACAATCAATTTGTGTGCCTCAGATTTTCTTCTCCATTTTTGGTTTATCCCGGCAGCTGAAAGGGGGCATATGTTGTTGGATCTAGCATGAAAGTTCCTTGCTAAGTATTGTTTCTGGCTCAGGTGACACTTCCACCTTCAGTCAACTAATTTACTATAACTGCACTGTACCTCTAATTGGAACCCACCTGCACCCAAGTAATCCAAATTTCCCACCGATGCCACAATGTTTGCCCAACCAGGTCTTTTTCTTCTCTCCGGCACCCCAAGTCCTCTTGATCCAGCCTTCTAAATTCATCTGCTTTCCCTGGCTGTTGTTTTCCAACACTCCCAACCATTCGATAAATATCGGGACCACCAGCCATTTCAGTAAGCATGTTGTCAATTAATCAAGGCTTCCTCGGTTGCAAAAATGCTGATTCATTCCACTGGAAAGAAGAACTATTTCCAAAATCAATATGGTCAGATACACTACAAGAGTAATTTGAGATTCAAGACAGAATGTATTCTTTGCAATTATGTACTTGTCTACTCACTGGTCAGCTGATATAATTATACAGCCAGCCTGAGCCTCCTTGTCCTGGGTTAGTGCCAGTCAGGTACTTACTTCATTAATGACAGGATCCGTATCATTGTCAGGGTAGACATCATGCCTATGAGAGAAGCTGACAGTTGTCTAGCAACAGCAGTTCCACCAGTACGGCAATGGGCCCAGGCTGCAAGTTTGTTGCTGGAGTTTGGAGATAGGTGAGTTGGCTCAATAGGGTGGTTGCAGCAATGGAAAAATAGGGGGTTAATTTTAAGACCAGGCTATGGTTTTCATCCGTAAGCAGTCCTCACCTTCAGCAGGTCTCTCCATTTGACATGGCCTTCCTAAGCAGTAGTCGCCCCTGCTCTCCTTAACATGGTCATACAAATATGCAGCAGCTTGCTTACATAGCATGATCTTACCATCACTGATGGAATATTTTTGGCAATAGGATGATGCTTTTAATTGAGCAGTTTTGGGCCCATATCTAATGAAGAATGTGCTGGCCTTGGAGAGAGTTCAGTGGACGTTCTCAAGAATGTTCCTAAGAATTAAGAGCTCATCACATGAAGACCATTTGAGGACTCTGGGTCTGTACTCAATGGAGTTTAGAGCATGGGGGAGGACCTCACTGGAACGTACAGATCACTGAGACAGAGTAGACATGGAAAAGATGTTTCCATTAGTAAGAGATACTAGAACCCAAGAGCACAGCTTCAGTGACCAGACAACCTTTAGAACTGAGATGAAGAAGAATTTCTTCAACCAAAGGGTGATGAATCTGTGGAATTCATTGGCACAGAAGGCTGTGGAGGCCAAGTCATTGAGTGTTGTTAAGACAGAGACGGATTTGTACTTGATTAGAAAAGGGATCAAGGGGTATGGGAAGAGGCAGGAGAATGAGGTTGAGAACCATATCAACATGATGAAATGGCGAAACAGACTTGATGGGCTGAATGACCTAATTCTGCTCCTGTATCTCATTATAGAACATGGATCATAGAACAGTACAGCACAGTACAGGCCCTTCGGTCCACATTGTTGAGCTGAACTTTTACCCTAATCCTAAGGTCTATCTAACCTCCACCCCTACCTTATACTGTCATCCATATGCCTATCTAATAACCGCTTAAATGCCCCTACTGAGGCCGACTCCACTGCCCTTTCCAGCAATGCATTCCACACCCCTACCACTCTCTGAGTAAAGAACCTACCTCTGACTTCTCCCCTATATCTACCTCCATTCACTTTAAAACTATGCCCCCTTGTAATAGCTACCTCCACCCTAGGAAAAAGTCTCTGGCTGTCTACTCTATCTATACCTGTGATCATTTTGTACACCTCTATCAAATCACCTGTCATCCTTCGTCGTTCTAAAGAGAAAAGCCCTAGCTCTCTCAACCTTTCCTCATAAGACCTTCCCTGCATTCCAGGAAACATCCTGGTAAATCTCCTCTGCACCTTTTCCAAAGCTTCCACGTCTTTCCTGTAATGAGGCAACTAGAACTGGACACAATGCTCCAGATGTGGCTGAACCAGGGTTTTGTATAGCTGGAGCATAACTTCACAGCTCTTGAACTCAATCCCTCTATAATGAAAGCTAACACACCATACACCTTCCTAATACCTCTATCCACCTGGGTGGCAAATTTCAGGGAACTGTGGACATGAACCCCAAGATCCCTCTGCTCCTCCACACTGCTGAGAATCTTTCCGTTAACCCTGTATTCTGCTTTCAAGTTTTTTCTACCAAAATGAATCACCACACACTTTTCAGAGTTAAACTCCATCTGCCACTTCTCAGCCCAGCTCTGCATCCTGTCAATGTCCCTTTGTAACCTAGAATAGCTCTCTGCACTATCCACAACTCGACTCACCTTTGTATCATCCGCAAACTTACTAATCCACCCTTCCACTCCTACATCCAAATCATTTACAAAAATCACAAATAGAAGAGGACCCAGAACAGATCGCTGTGGTGCACCACTCATAACTGAACACCATGTTGAATATTTTCTGTCCACTACCACCCTTTGTTTCCTAAGGGTCAGCCAATTCTGAATACAATTATCTTATAGATCTTTATGAGGGCAGGAGCTATCTCTTTTCTCTGCCGTCAAAACTATCTTAAGCCTGAAGAAACCCAATTAATTTTAGCCTTAGCTGCAAGCTGTGTCTCCTAACAAGTAAGCCAAAGAATTTTTAAGTATGGAAAAAAACAAAATAAGTGTGGACGCTGGAAATCTGAAACAAAAACAGATATTGCTGGAAAATCTCCGCAGGTCTGGCAGCATCTGTGGAGAAAAATCAGAGTTAACGTTTTAGGTCCAGAGACCCTTCCACAGAGGCAGCAGACCAACCAGTTCAGGCAGAGGTCACAGCCACAGGACCCATCAGGATGCATGGGTGCACAAGATGATCAGAGATTTTCACCCTGTCTCCATTTCCTGGAGGTGAGACAGGCAAAGTGTTGACATGGGCTCCATATATCTCAAGACACCATGATAGAAATGTGCTGGATGCTGGAGCAGGATCTGAAGGCTGTAGGTCTAGGAGGCCATGCTCTCGCAATGGCTGTGAAGGTGACAGCTGCTTCAAACTTCTCTGATACTCTCTCCCTCCGGAGAATGACAGGTGACCTGTGTGAGATCTCTCAGTATTGCGCCCACAAATATATCAGTACAGTGACTGATGGAATCCATGTAAAATCATACCTTGTCATTTGGTTTCCCTCATGATGAGGTCAATTCTGCATCCCAGACAGTAGGATAGAACGTAGAACTGTATAGCACAGGGACAGGCCCTTTAGCCCATGATGTTGTGTCGAACATGACACTAAATTAAACTAATCCCTTCTGTCTGCCCTTGACCCATATCCCTCCATTCCTTGCACATTCATGTGCTCATCTAAAAGTCTCTTAAATGTCCCTATCCTATCTGCCCCCACCACCATCCCTGGCAGCGTGCTCCATACTCCTACCATTTCTCTGTGTAAAAATCTTGCCCCTCACATATCCTTTGAACTTACCCCCTCTCACCTTAAATGCATGCTGTCTAGTCTTAGACATTTCAGGTCTGGGAAAAGGTTCTGGAAACATTGCTGGCTTTACCCGAATACAGAGTTCCACCTCTGTAGGCATCACACTGAGACGGCCATATCACAATACTGCAGAGTCAATCAATGGAAAGGGGTTTCATGCTATTAATGTTCAACTGATCTAGGATGACTGATACCACTTTCTGGAGGTGTGTGCCAGATACTCTGGAAGCTCCTCCTACATGCTGGAGCACTCTTGTGTACCTGGTGTGTTTGAGGGTCCAGGTTTCTAACGGGTTCATTACTGTTGGATGATTCATGGCACCATTTCATAACAACCTGACTGATGCAGAACATAGATATAATGCCATCCATGCTTCAACCAGGACTATGGTGAAGCAGATAATAGGGCTTGTCGGGAGTGCTGCCTGACCCATTGTTTACCAGCTCCCTGGTTCTGACACTGGACCTATGTGTGTCATGTGGTGTGGTGGAAAGAAACATTGGAGGCAGATGTTTCAGAGGCCAAGAAAACTCTGATTTTATTAAACAAACAAGCAAAATTAATATATTTACATAACAAGAAAGTGAATATCAAATTGAACCTCCCCCCCCCCCGTCTCTGACTGAGACCGTCTCCCAGTTACCTTAAGGTAACTGAGGACAGCACGGTGGCTCAGTGGTTAGCACTGCTACCTCACAGTGCCAGGGACCTGGGTTTGATTCCAGCCTTGGGCGACTGTCTGTGTGGAGTTTGCACATTTTCCCCGTGTCTGTGTGGGTTTGCTCCAGTTTCTTCCCACAGTCCAAAGGTGTGCAAGTTAGGTGAATTAGCTGTGCTAAATTGCCCTAGATTAGGTGGGTTATAGGGGGATGAGCCTGGGTGGGATGCTCCAAGGTTTGGTGTGGACTTGTTGGGCCGAAGGGCCTGTTTCCACACTGTAGGGATTCTATTCTTAACCCCTAGTTACTCAATACAGTGGGTGCCTGTTAATACTAATAGGGAAAAGAGAGAGAGACAAAGAGAATAACCTGCTCTAATCCACTTCCCTTCCTTAGAGGTGCCTTACACCGCTAACCCCAAACCCCTCTTCCTTTTCTCTGACTAGCCCAGCTGGGTTAGAGATTTCGATGACCTTAGGCTCACCCCTGGTGTGAAAGCGGCAATTTCGACTGGCTCCGTCTGTAGTCGCTTGCCGTAGTTGGGACTCCGCAAAGGGCCACAGGTACCAATAATGGTCTGGCAGTGTCTGTCGATGCGGTTGGACACGCAGGCCTGGCCTGGTGAGTGCCCTGGTTTTTCTCCTGCTCCTGGCGGTTTTTGCGAGCGGGTTGTTGTTGCGGCTGGTGGAGAATTTTGCTGGTTGCCTCGGTTGGTGTGTCGTATCTCGGGATGCCTTCAGTTGCCTCTGGACATCGAGTGGCGGGTTGTAGTTAATTTTCAGTTGTTGGTCTCGCAGTACTGGCTTTGCGAAGCCCCACTCATAGAGCAGGATTCTCGCTCTCATTTCTTGCTTCTCTCTCTTTTTCCTTCGCTTTTCACTGTACCTTCCACTTCACTGCTGTGCTGGGCTCAGGGTTGAATGGGTTGATACTTGTGTAGGCCCCAAAGTGTCTGAAATTGTTGAGATTGTTTATTTCCTGTAGACTGGCTTGCGTTGTTTTAGCTGAGGCATGAATGGGGGATTTTCCTTTGGTTTCAGTTCGCTAACCCCTGTCCCAGACATCTGCCCCTGTGCTTTATTATTCCCCAGGCTGTTCCAGCCAGCCTTATCCTAGCTCAGTTGCAGTACATGGTTCCTGGAGTCCCAGTAACTTCAATCCGATATGATATAATTCCCATAACTTCTGCCTTCAGAGGGTTTTTAAGTCCAGGGTATGTTCAATGACTGATGGGAATTTCTGCCCCACTTTACAGGCTGCGAGCAGTGTGGCTGCTGTGACGTTACTTTCTTGGTGAGGGCTAATGCCAGATTACTAATGAATGTTTGGGTGCACAGCAACCTTTTACAGATGGTTCAGGCACAAAGGATGCTGGGCTTACAGTAGATATCCACTGCATAGTGAGTTCTGTTTGTTACGGTGGGTGGTAATATGTAGATATATTGTGCAAGAGGAGTGCCAGAGGAAGGGAGTAGGTAGTTAATGAGGTGGGTTTGGTAAGTTACAATGAGAGAGTTCACTTGGTCACGTGGTGGGAAACTCTTTAAAAAAAACTTGACAAATCCTGATGCTGATCAAAAAAAAGTGGAAAATTCAGCCCGCTGGCATTTTTGGAAGTGGCAGAGTGATAGTGCAATGTTCTGTGTCTTGCTTCCTTGAAATAAAAAGAAATGAATTTAATCGAAGAAACCAGTTCAGTACAATGCAGGCTGGAAGCTGGTACTTATATCTGCAGGTGTTAAAGGTTAATTCTGTATCTGTAGAATACACTTTTTAATAAATGATTCTTGTTTAGCTTCATAAAGTTGAAGTACAGGTTGCAGTGTCAAATAATGTGAAATATTAATGTTATAATTTTCAGTGAAATACTAATTCAAGGCAATGAACCTCCTGTTGGGAGGTACAGGTTGATCATCTTATTTTATTATTAAACACATTTTAAAATGTATTATCTTATAGTCGACAGCTATCTCTTCAGAGATAAGTCCATTAACACTAGTGATAAACTAATTACTGTGTCCATCAATTAATTGCAAAGTAATTGATATTGCACATTTAAACAGTCTTTCTATTGAATACCAAACTTCTAAACATTTATACAAGAAATTAAATCTAGAAGACTCAATTTTATTTTTAATTGTTTTGATTCGACCTCAGTACTTTCCATTTTCATAATAATTCAAAACAATTGACCTATGACAGATTGAATTCAACTATAGCAGATGTTCTTACAGGGGTCCATGCTGGTTGCTTATTAAGCACTCACTGCAAAAAATTCAGAAACAATTTTAAGAAATGTCTTACAGCAATATAGTTTATCAGTCTTTCAAAGGAAATTTCACTCTTATTCAACCCTCATAATAGCATGACATTGCTTCCTTTTGATTTGCCCAAACATATGCAGCTTGTTGCCAATTCTAATCAGCTTGCAATTGGGCCTTTAATTGTTAGCACATGGTGCAAGTACTACAGAGCCCGAAAGATATATTTTGCAACTGGGCATGTTCCACCAACAGCCTGGTGGACTGGAAATACCTATCACATCCCTATGGCATCTCTAGCATCCAATTCTATCCCTTTCTTACCAAGTGTTGTCGATTGAAGAACTTGCCACTTAGCGCGTACCCACAGAAAACCATCATCCCTGATGCCCAAGTCACATTTCACCCAGCTGGGTGCTGAAATTCTGAATCTTTCACACTCCGTGAGACACATTCATTTTGAAGATATTGAAGAAGGGGAAGATGGTGCCGTGATTTTTGACAGACTTGAAGGTCCTGATGAGGGGTATTGCAGAGGAGGAGCATCCCCTTACCACTGCTGTGGCCCCAGCAGTGCAGGGCCACAATACCAAATGCTGGAAACCTGATCTGAGTTTGCCACCCTAGTCAATGTGGTGTCTATGGTCCAGAGGATAAGTCAGCAATGCCACCAAAGTTTCACAATGACCTTCTCTGTTCTGCCAGGGTATGTGCCACACTTTTATCTTCGTTACCTCACACTCGCTCTGTCTGTGCTTTGTACCCACCTCCCATCAAAACACATGCTTGATACTCTCATTATTGCATGCAATATCTTTCTTCACTCATTCTCATTCCCCTCAATTGTCAGAACACTAATCCTACATGATCTCTGAACTGTCTGGAAAAAAGGTTGAAACAGTGCTCCTGAGAATGGAGCAGAAAATAGGGGCAGAAGTAGCTCATTTAGCCCTTTGACCCTGCTCTGCAATTCAATATGATCATGGCTGATCTTCCAACTCAGTATCATGTCCCCTAATTTCTCTACATACCCATTGATCCCTTTAGTCCTAAGATCTATAACTAACTCTGGGGATACACCAGCACCAAGCATTCAATCATGTGGCTGCCTTAATGTACAAGTTGACAGCGGTCATGGAGAGACAGGATCAGCACCCTCAGAATCTGCTGGATACGTACACACAAAGTCATTCCATCTCCTTAGGCTTTGGTCCTGAGGACTCAATGGCTGACAGAGTGATGGGCAACCTGACACACCTCATCTTTACCATGGATGTCTAGTCCCTATACACTTGCATTCCCCATGCAGATGGCCTAAAGATCCCCCGCTTCTTCCTGTCCCGCAGGCCCGGCCAGTCCGCCTCCACTGACACCCTCGTCCACTTAGCTGAACTCGTCCTCGCCCTTAACAACTTCTCCTTCAAATCCTCCCACTTGCTACAGGCAAAGGGGGTGGCCACGGTTACCCGCATGGGCCCAAGCTATGCCTGCCTTTTTGTAGGATATGTGGAACAATCCATCTTCTGAAGCTACACTGGCCCTATCCCCCACCTCTTCCTCTGTTACATCGATGACTATATCGGCACTGCCTCGTGCTCCCACGAGGAGCTCAAATAGTTCATCCACTTCACCAACACCTTCCACCCCAACCTTAAGTTCACCTGGACCATCTCTGATGCCTCTCTCTCCTTCTTGGACCTCTGTTTCCATCTCTGGCAACCACCTGGAAACCGATATCTGTTTCAAGCCTACCAACTCCCACAGCTACCTAGAATACACCTCCTCCCACCCAACTTCCTGCAAAAATGCCAATCCTCTACTCCCAATTCCTTCGCCTCTGCCGCATCTGCTCCCAGGATGAGACATTCCACTCCTGGACATCCCAGATGTCCTCATTTTTCAAGGACTGCAACATCGCCCACCGCCCCCCCCCCCCCCCCAAAACTGGTCAAAAATGCCCTCGACCACGTCTCCCCCATTTCCTGAAACTCATCCCTCACAACCCCTCCCCGCAATAACAACCAAAACAGGATGCCCCTCGTCCTCACGTACCACCCCACAAACCTCCGAATCCAACACATCATCCTCCAGCACTTCTGCCATCTGCAATCTGACCCCACTACCAAAGACATTTTTCCCTCCCCTCCCTTTATCTGCTTTCCAGAGGGACCACTCTCTCCGTGACTCCCTCCTCCACTCCACACTCCCCACCAGCCCCACAACCCCTGGTACTTTTCCCTGCAACCGCAGGAAGTGCTACACCTGCCACTACACCTCCCCCCTCACCCCCATCCCAGGCCCCAAGAAGACCTTTCACATCAAACAGATGTTCACCTGCACATCTAATGTGGTATACTGTATCTGCTGTTCCCACTGTGGCCTCTTCTACATTGAGGAAATCAAACGGAGGCTTGGGGACTGCTTTGTGGAACACTTATGCTTGGTTCGCAACAAACAACTGCACTTCCCAGTCATTTCAACTCCCCCTCCCATTCCTCAGATGACATGTCCATCCTGGGCCTCCTGCAGTGCCACAACAATGCCAGCCGAAGGTTGCAGGAACAGCACCTCATATTTTGCTTGGGAACCCTGCAGCCTAATGGTATCAATGTGGACTTCACAAGCTTCAAAATCTCCCCTCCCCTGACTGCATCCCAAAACCAGCCCAGCTTGTCCCCACCTCCCTAACCTGTCCTTCCTCCCACCTATCCCCTTCTCCTACCTCCAAACCCCACCCCCATCTCCTACCTACCAGCCTCATCCCGCCCCCTTGACCTGTCCATCCTCCCTGGGCTGACCTATCCCCCTACACTCACCTTTACTGGCTTCACCCCCTCCTCTTTGACCTGTCTGTCTCCTCTCCACCTATCTCCTCCTTTATCGGTCTTCTACCTGCTTCCCCCCCCCCCCCTATTTATTTCAGAATACCCTTCCCCTCCCCCATTTCTGAAGAAATGTCTCGACCCGAAACATCAGCTTTTGTGCTCCTCTGATGCTGCTCGTCCTGCTGTGTTCATCCAACTCTACACCCTGTTATCTCAGATTCTTCAGCATCTGCAGTTCCTACTGTCTCTGAAGCACTTCAAATGCCCCTTTCTCATAAGGAAATAGGGTAGTGCCAGGCGGCATCCAGCCAGAGGAGGAGTCACATATAGTCCCTCCCGAAGTCTCCAATCAGGACCCTCCACCTCCATCTTGCCTGCCCCTCTCTGACCCTTAAAACTTCAAGCCAGGGAGGATTCACATGCTTCTGACAAGAAGATATTCAGCATGGCCATTACCTAATCATGAGCTCATTTGGGATCACCCAATCAAATCTTTGGGGCCAGCAGGCTCCCTCCACCCCAGCTGCAGGACCTGAGACTGTACAAAGAGGGCATGTGAGAGGGAGAGAAGGAAAGAAAACCTTTTGAGGACGCTGTGGTAACTATGGACTATACATAAAGTATCACTATTATGTAAATTTGATTGGTTTTGTACTAAATCTATTTGTTTGCCTGTGTAGCCCCACGTATAACCTTGTCAGCATGATACTCAATTGTATATCCGTACAGGATGTGGCAGATCTATGTCTGTGTTGAGAGCCTGTTGAAGCATGTGGAAGCAAGAGGAATAAGGTGAACATATGATTATGGATTACTCCGTTGCCTTCATACTAAAACATCCCCATTCTTTCTCTGTCCTCTGTATCTAAAATAGTTTGTGTTAAAGAGGTGGCCAGTAACATCTGGAACATGGATGTGTGCAGCAAACAGGAAGTCAATCCCCATGGATCAAGAGGGATCAGACAATGGTCACCCTTATCCAACCCGTGCTACCACTTCTTTTCTTAGTCAAAAAGAAAATGAACCCATACATAAGGTTTAGGAAACTGAAGACAGACAGAGATCTCAAAGAATACAAAAGTAGCAGGAAAGAATTCAAACAAGGAATTAAAAGGGGCCATGGAATGTCTTCGGTAAACAGGATAAAGGAAAATCCCAAGGCAATCTATACCATTACTAGCAGCAAGAGGGCAGCTAGGCAAAGGATAACTCCACTCAAGGACAAAGGAGGGAATTTATATGTGGAGCAAGAGGAAGTGGGTAATGCCTTTAACGAATACTTTGTATCTGTATTTGTAAAGGAGAAGGCCACGGTGGATGGTTAATCTCGAGAGGGGTATTTTGAAATTCTAAGCTATTTTGATGTATAAAAGGAGGATATTTTGGGTACTTTGGAAAATATTATGGTGGACAAGTCCCCAGGACCTGATGGGATTTATTCCAGAATACTGAGGGAGGCAGGTGAGAAACTTTCTGGGGCCTTGTACAACCTTATCCTCTTGAGTCACAGGAGCGATCCCAGATGATTAGAGAATAGCCAACATTGTTCCTTTATCTAAGAAGGGCAACAGGGATAATCTAGCAGATTACGAACTGGTGAGATTTACGCCAATGTAAGGGAAGTTATTGGAAAAAAATCTTAGGATTTACTCACATTTGGAAAAATATGGATTTATTTGCGATAGGCAGATGGCTTTGAGTGGGGAAGGCGATGCCGCTCACAGTTTGTGAGACATGGTGGCTCAGTGGTCAGTACTGCTGCCTCATAGCACCAGGGACCTTGGTGGGATGCTCTGTGGGTTGGTGTAGACTTGTTGGGCCGAAGGGCCTGTTTCCACAATATAGGGATTCTTTGATGAAACTTGAGTGACTTTTTTGAGGAAGTAACATAGATAAATTTTTTAACATACTCATTTGTGGGATGTGGGCATTGCTGGCTGGCCAGCATTTAATGCCTGTCCCTAGTTGCCCTTAAGAAGATGATGGTGAGCTACCTTCTTGAACCGCTGCAGTCTATCCACTGTAGGTTGACCCACAATGCCATGAGGGAGATAATTCTAGGATTTTAACCCAGTGACAGTGAAGGAACGGCGATATATTTCCAAGTCAGGATGGTGAGTGGCTTGGAAGGAAAATTGCAGGTGGTGGTGTCCCCATATATCTCCTGTCCTTGGCCTTCTAGATGGAAGTGGTCGTGGGTTTGGAAGGTGCTGTCTGAGGATCTTTGGTGAATTTCTGCAGTGTATCTTGTAGATAATACAGTGTTGCTACTGAGCATCGGTGGTGGAGTGAGTGGATACTTGTGGATACAGGCCAATCAAGTATGCTGTTTTGTCCTGGATGGTGTCAAGTTTCTTGAATGTTGTTGGGGCCGCACTCATCCAGCCAAGGGGGGAGTATTCCATCACACTCCTGACTTGTGCCTTGTAGATGGTGGACAGGCTTTCTGGAGTTAGGAGATGAGTTATTCGCCACAGTATTCCTCACCTCTGATCAGCTCTTATAGCCACTCATTTATGTGGTGAGTTAAGTTGAGTTTCTGATCAATGGTAACTCCCAGGATGTTGATAGTGAGGGATTCAATTATGGTAACACCAATGAATGTCAAAGAGTGGTGGTTAGAAGATGGCAGGGCATTAGAAGTTGTCTGTATGGACTTTAGTAAGGCCTTTGGTCCCTCATTCCAGGCTGATACAAAAGGTGAAGTCAAATGGGATTCATAGTGAGCTGGTAAGGTGGATATAGAACTGGGTTAGTTATAGAACACAGAGTAGTGGTGGAAGGGTTGTTCAGATTGGAGATCTGCGACCAGTGGTATTCCGCAGGGATCACTGATGGCAGTCCTGTTGTTTGTATTATAAGAAAATGATTTGGAGGAGGATTTAGGTGGCCTGATAAGGAAGTTTACAGATGACACACAGACTGGGGACACTGAAGGTATTGAGGAGGATTGCCAGAGGATTCAGCAGGATATTGATAGGCTAGAGACTTGGGCGGACAAATGGCAGATGGAGTTTAATCCAGACAAACGCGGGATGATGCATTGTAGGATATCTAGTACAAGAGGGAGTGCAATAAATTGCAGAACCCTCAGTAGCATAAACATACAAAAGAATCTAGGCACATAAGTTCATAATTCCCTGAAAGTGGCAACAGAAGTGGATAAGGTGTTCAAGTAGGCACATAGCATCCTTGTTTTCATTAATCGCATCATACAGTATAAAAACTAGCGAGTCATGTTGCAACTGTATACAACTTTAGTTCAGCCACATTTGGAATATTGTGTACAATTCTGGTCGCCACACCATAAGAAGGATGTTGCCTGGTTTGCATGGTATTAGCTATGACGAGAGATTGGACAAATTTGGTTTGTTTTTACTTGAATGTCAAAGGATGAGTTGTGATCTGATGGAAGTTTACAAACTTATGAGAGGCATGGATAGAATTTTTCTTTTCCCA
This sequence comes from Ginglymostoma cirratum, assembly GCA_024137785.1. Taxonomy (NCBI): domain Eukaryota; kingdom Metazoa; phylum Chordata; class Chondrichthyes; order Orectolobiformes; family Ginglymostomatidae; genus Ginglymostoma; species Ginglymostoma cirratum. Next base: position 1,558,752 of record JAHRHZ010000251.1, read on the forward strand.
GGGTAGAAAATATCAATTCCTAGAGAACATGGGTTTAAGTAAACAGGAGTAAGTTTGAAGTAGATGTGAGAGGCAAAAGGTTTTTTACATAGAGGGTGATAAGTACCTGGGATGCGTTCCCAGAAGAAGTGGTGTTGGATACAATAGCAATGTTTAAGAGGCGCCTTGACAGATATATGAATGGGCAGGGAATAGAGGATAAGGATAGTGTAGAAGCAGAAGATTTTTAGTTTCTTAAGGCATCATGTGTCAGTGCAGTCTTGGAGGGTCAAAAGAGCTGTTCCTGTGCAGTATTGTTATTTGTTCTTTGTTCTCCTTGGTTTCTCTGGACCGACTTGACAGACTGACAACAGCCCGTGTCCATGAGCGCCTTAACCTGATAGCACTCAATGAACAGTGCCTAGATTCTGAGTCATAGAGGTCTACAGCATGGAAGTAGGCCCTTTGGCCCAACACGCCCATGCCGCCCAGTTTTCACAATTAAACAAGTGCCATTTACCTGTGTTTGGTCCATATCCCTCCATACCTATCCTATCCATCTTCTTTTCCAAATTTTTCTTAAATAAACATATTGTACTCACTTCCACCACTACCTCTAGCAGCCCATTGTTTTCGCACAGAGGGTGCCTGCAATCACCCCTCTGGACTCTTTTATATCCCTCTCCTCTCAATAAAACTATGCCCTCTTGTTTTAGACACCCCCTACCATGGAGAAAAGCCGTTGGCTATCTACCTGACTTATGCGCCTCATGATTTTTATAGATCTCTATAAGGTCACCCCTCTGTCTCCTACGCTCCAGGGAAAAATGCCCCAGCCTATTCCACTTCTCCTTATTAGTGAGATCACCCAGTCCAGGTAGCATCCTAATAAATCTTTTCTGCACTCTTTCTAGTTTAATAATATCTCTTCCATTGTAGGGCGACTGGAACTGCATACAGTATTCCAAATGTGGCCCATCAATGTCTTGTTCATCTGCAAAAAATGTTCCAACGTCTATGCTCAATGCTCTGACCGATAAAGCAAGCATGCCAAAAGCCGCCTTGACCATTCTGTCTACCTGCAACTCCGCTTTCAAGGAGCTATGAACATGTATCCCTGAATCTCTTTCTTCTATAACATTCCCCAGGGCCCTACCATTGACTGTGTAAGTCTTGTCTTGGTTTGACCCACCAAAATGCAACACCTTGCATTTCTCTAAATTGAATGCCATCTCCCATTCCTCAGCCCACTGGCCCAGTTGATCAAGATTTCATTGCATTCCCAGGTAACCTTCTTCACTGTCTACTACACCACCAATCTTGGTGTTATCCACAAACTTAGTAAACATACCTCCTAAATTCTCATCAAAATCATTTGTATGAATGATGAATAACATTGAATCCAGCACCGATCCATGTGGCACACCACTGGTTCCACACCTTCAGTCTGAAAAACAAACTTCTACCCCACCCTCTGTCTTCTACCATCAAACTAATTTTGTATCCAATTGACTAGCTGTCCCTGGATCCCATGACATTGCTCCTCAGAGATGCTTATATATTTCCCTGACCACATTAGCCCAAACTCTGGACTGACCACTATAGAGTGACCAGACTGACTATGACCCACTCACCGAACAACAAAGACACAGAGTCCCAGAAAACACTGAGCAGATGCTTGATCATGGCCAATCCCCTGGACTGGTTTCGGAGGCTCTCCTGGATTTTGCTGTGCTGAGATCGCCTGGCTAAATGCTGCTTTTGTGGACTTTGGTGAGAACTATTGCTCTAAAGCTTTGAGACATTGGTGCTTGCTTGCTGTACATGCTGTGTGTTTGTTGCATATGAATGTGGTTCAGGAGACGTGAGATTGACAAAGCACACTGCCATACTGCAAAATATACATCCAATAGACTGAGAACTTTAGATGGGTCAGTTTTTGTCCAATATGCGCAGGAGGGTTTCCTGACATGGTATGTAGATAGGCCAACAAGAGACAAGGCCACATTGGATTTGGTACTGGGTAATGAACCAGGCCAGGTGTTAGATTTGGAGGCAGGTGAGCACTTTGGTGATAGTGACCACAATTCGGTCACATTTACTTTAGCGATGGAAAGGGATAAGTATTCACCGCAGGGCAAGAGTTATAGCTGGGGGAAAGGCAATTATGAGGTGATTAGGCAAGACTTAGGATGCATAGGATGGGGAAGGAAACAGCAGGGGCTGGGCACAATTGAAATGTGGAGCTTGTTCAAGGAACAGCTAATGCGTGTCCTTGATAAGTATGTACCTGTCAGGTAGGGAGGAACTGGTCAAGTGAGGGAACCGTGGTTTACTAAAGAAGTTGAATCTCTTGGCAAGAGGAAGAAGGAGGCTTATGTAAAAATGAGGCGTGGAGGCTCAGTTAGGGTGCATGAGAGTTACAAGTTAGCCAGGAAGGACCTAAAGAGAGAGCTAAGAGGAGCCAGGAGGGGACATGAGAAGTCTTTGGCAGGTAGAATCAAGGAAAACCCTAAAGCTTTCTATAGGTATGTCAGGAATAAAAGAATGACTAGAGTAAGATTAGGGCCAGTCAAGGACAGTAGTGGGAAGTTGTGCATGGAGTCCGAAGAGATCGGAGAGACACTAAATGAATATTTTTCATCAGTATTCACAAAGGAAAAAGACAATGTTGTCGAGGAGAATACTGAGATACCGACTATTAGACTAGACGGGATTGAGGCTCATAAGGAGGAGGTGTTAGCAATTCTGGAAAGTGTGAGAATAGATAAGTCCCCTGGGCTGGATGGGATTTATCCTAGGATTCTCTGGGAAGCTAGGGAGGAGTTTGCAGAGCCTTTGGCTTTGATCGTTATGTCGTCATTGTCTACAGGAATAGTGCCAGAAGACTGGAGGATAGCAAATGTTGTCCCCTTGCTCAAGAAGGGGAGTAGAGACAACCCTGGTAATTATAGACCAGTGAGCCTTACTTCAGTTATGGGTAAAGTGTTGGAAAGGATTATAAGAGATAGGATTTATAATCATCTAGAAAAGAATAATTTGATTAGGGATAGTCAACACGGTTTTGTGAAGGGTAGGTCGTGCCTCACAAACCTTATTGAGTTCTTTGAGAAGGTGACTAAACAGGTGGATGAGGGTAAAGCGGTTGATGTGGTGTATATGAATTTCGGTAAAGCACTTGATAAAGTTCCCCACGATAGGCTATTGCAGAAAATTCGGAGGCATGGGATTGAGGGTGATTTAGCGGTTTGGATCAGAAATTGGCTAGCTGTAAGAAGACAGAGGGTGGTGGTTGATGGGAAATGTTCATCCTGGAGTTCAGTTACTAGTGGTGTACCGCAAGGATCTGTTTTGGGGCCACTGCTGTTTGTCATTTTTATAAATGACCTGGATGAGGACATTGAAGGATGGGTTAGTAAATTTGTGGATGACACTAAAGTCGGTGGAGTTGTGGATAGTGCGGAAGGGTGTTGTAGGTTACATAGGGACATAGATAAGCTGCAGAGCTGGGCTGAGAGGTGGCAATTGGAGTTTAATGCGGAAAAGTGAGGTGTTTCACTTTGGAAGGAGTAACAGGAATACAGAGTACTGGGCTAATGGTAAGATTCTTGGTAGTGTGGACGAGCAGAGAGATCTCTGTCCATGTGCATAGATCCCTGAAAGTTGCCACCCAGGTTGATATGGTTGTTAAGAAGGCGTACGGTGTGTTAGGTTTTAGTGGTAGAGGGATTGAGTTTCGGAGCCGTGAGGTCATGTTGCAGCTGTACAAAACTCTGGTGCGGCTGCACTTGGAGTATTGTATACAGTTCTGGTCGCCGCATTATAGGAAGGATGTGGAAGCATTGGAAAGGAAGCAGAGGAGATTTACCAGGATGTTGCCTGGTATGGAGGGGAGGTCTTATGAGGAAAGGCTGAGGGACTTGAGGCTGTTTTCGTTAGAGAGAAGAAGGTTAAGAGGTGACTTAATAGAGACATACAAGATGATCAGAGGATTAGATAGGGTGGACAGTGAGAGCCTTTTTCCTCGGATGGTGTTGGCTAGCATGAGGGGACATAGCTTTAAATTGAGAGGTGATAGATATAGCACAGATGTCAGAGGTAGGTTCTTTACTCAGAGAAGTAAAGGCGTGGAATGCCCTGCCTGCAACAGTAGTAGACTTGCCAACTTTAATGGCATTTAAATGGTCATTGGATAAACATATGGATGATAATCGAATAGCATGGGTTAGATGGGCTTCAGATTGGTTTCACAGGTCGGCGCAACATCGAGAGCCGAAGGGCCTGTACTGCGCTGTAATGTTCTCTGTTCTCTGTTCTAACTGCTGACCAGCAAGGTGAGCTGTCTGGTTGTGTGACTGCACTAATAAGCAAGGGAGGGCAGAGATGCTGCAAGATGCAAGTAGATGCTAAATGAGCAAGTGCTGAGATTAAGCATGCAGCCCTGAAATGCATGCTGATCCAATCTATTAGCTGGGAGTCTGTACCTGTGTGCAAAGTGTCATTGCAGCAGCTTTTTCGTGCTAGTTGCTGATGCGCCCTGCAACACAGACCTGTTTTTCCTAAGAATCCCACAAATGGATTGGGGACATGCCACAAGGGCCCTGGGGATTCCCAAATATTGGATGCCAATGTGTGTGAACAAGGGGTGCATGGAGTTGGTGTCTGTGGATCTTGGTTGGAAATGCTGTTTGATGATGAGCAAAATGAAGGCTGTTCACAACCACTGGCAAGCTGAAGTCACCAAGTACCCACACAGATTTCATGTTGAGATTTCCCAATGTACAGCTTGTTCAGTGCCCTCCTAAATGAGTTTATCCTTGCAGAATGCAGCGTCAGTGTGTTGGACATTCGCAGGATACTGGCAATGGCAATCCATTTTCAAAGTCTGTGATATAAGGGTATGCATGGCTGGTGCTGGTGGGTTATGCCTTGCTGCCCAGTTTGTATGTGATCAACATAGATATCCTGGAGCGAATGGCCAACTGACCCCATCAGGATCCTACCCTGGTTTCAATGCTTAATTATTCCCAATGGCTAATTTGAATAATGATTTTGGTACATTTGCAATCCCTGATGAATTGGGCTGTTAACAAGGCATCAATAAAACAATGAAGTGTGTGAATTGGAAACTGTTTGCTGCTAAGAATCTTGCCAGGCCATATCAGCAAAGAGAGGATGGTGTGGTAAGATGATCTTAATGTTGAGACTATCTCACCTGATTCTACCACATATCTCACCATAGCCCACACTGTTCAGAGCCTGGTAAAGATTCTATCCTTTGATTTTGTTCATATCAGCTGAATTTTTAAGTGGCGCATCTTCACTTACACAATACACTTTAGTTGTCAATGCATAACTTTTCTCGTGGCATATTCAACACCTCACTTTATTAAAAACAAGAGCTTCCAATTGAGAAAACAAAATCAGCTTTAATCCGGGCGGTTGCTATTCAGCCCTGAATTTCTCTGGCCTAATTTCAAGTTGATACTTCTGTTTTATCACAAATCATTTTTGTATTCTTCTTTAAATAATTTTCAGCGCCTTTCGGAATATTTCAATCAATGTTGCTTATATTGCCATTTGTCACAAGGTATTTTATGCCCTCAGTGCTCTGTGAGAAGCCTTTATTGTTTTGAATGCTGAGTTTCAGTCAGTTCTGCTGCAGTTCAGTTCTGAATTTTAGCCTCTAAATATATAAATAACTCAGATTCATTCAAAATTACTTATATCTTGTTTTACTCTAAAATAATGAATGAACCGTGGCTATTTTTCAACTTTTATTCTATCATGCCGGACGACGCACTTCAGATCCTGGTTGTGGCCTGCTACCATATTTAAATGTCATTCTGTCATAGGCAAGTCTGAGTTCCCTTTCATGAAAGTGAGCAAAATAGTTGCATCTTCCATGATTAACAGCCGTGCCTTCTCAAAAATCACATGATACAAGCAGTCATAACCCCTGAACTTCCATAGTGGGTTGTTATGGATGGAGGGGATCATTTTACCATGCTATGAAAATATGCATTCTCCATTCCATTCCCCAAGCTCCCTAACACCACCTCAGTTCTTTCAATTACACTGTCAACTTCAAAATGTCTTCCAAGCCAGTTTACCTTTTCTCTTACATTATAGAAAAATGTCAGCCTTATTAATTTTTTGCCAACAGTGCAAATGGCTATGTTTCCTTTTTGGAAGAGATGTATCTGATGGAATGGTGCTTCCCACGAAACCTGCAGTGTTTAACCCTCTACCCCAAACAATTTTGGCACCAGCATGTTGAACATCAAATGTAAAGCTGGCCGTTCATTAATACAGTTGGAGCTCCAATCCATATTTGATACCACAGTATTATTCCTCACTGTGAAGAATTCTTTTAGGCATAGTTGAAGAATTATATGCAAAATAGCTTCTTGAATAATGTGCATTGTTCCATATTATAATGAAATTGTCTATTTTATAGTTCTTGCTTATCACATAGTGCGGAAAGTTAACAAGCGTTGAAATCGAGGCTTTAATTTAATCACATAGATAATATGCTAAATTAGTAAAAATGTAAGAATCATAAGTCACCAAATAACTGGCAAGCTTTAATAAGAGAGAAAAGATCTATCTGCAATTCAAGAATCATTGTAACTGCATGACAGCTCCATTTTTAACAGCAAAATGAGTAGAAGCCCATCACATGGAAATCGATTTCTTTTCCCCAAGGACAAAGCTGCAGTACTTCAGATGAAAATGACATAAATTGAGTCTGAATAATTCCAACAGAAGATCAATTTTTAGCATTCTGTTTTCTGGCATGTTGCAGTAAGAATAGATGTGTCCTTGTTGTGCAAAACTTGAAAAGCAGACATGTACATTTCAAATTGTCATAAACAAATGACGTATGATAGGCTTATAAGAAAGCTCCTTTCTGATTGTGGTATTGGTCATCCCAACTCGAGTTCTAATGTAAGCTAGCAAAATAATTTTATAAGTGTCAGCACCAAACTGACAGAACTGCAGCAGTCAGGACCTCTCTGAACAACACAATCCTTTTATAAAAAAAAAAAATGCTCTTACACTTGAACATATAATTGGAGAAATTAAGCAGTGTCAACAGCACTGGAGGCGGACAATTGTAGTTATCCACTCTGCTGGGTCTTGGGCTGAATTTTACAATTAACTTTTACTTTCACCCACACCACTGCGACTGACTGTGGCTGTTTCATTAGCAGAAAGTGTAGTCCAGATCTTCTGACAGGAAGACAGTCTGTGCTGAAGCACAGGCGGGAAATGTTCATCAGGATCAAGCAGAATTCCTGACATAGCTGGTTCTGTGGCACTTGCCCAGGAAGTTAAAACATCCAATAGGCAATTTCCCAGCATCTGCATTGCTCCATAAAGTCCCATTTCTAAATTTAGTCACTGACTTCGGTGGGCTCCATTTTACCCAATTTAACAGTTAACCCAGGAAAGGTGAGAGAAATTTAAAACTTCCTGTAACTCCTGGCTAACTATTAAACTGACACTCTTTTGAACTTTCCATTGGCATCCCTCCCCTGACATGAATCTGACTTGGGACTCTCACATCTGACTCCATCCCCCCAACCCTGACCCACATTGAGTCCTCTGAATTCAATTCCTGCACACCACCCCCAGAGCATACCCCCAATAACCTTCTCCCGACTCACTTCACTCTAGAATCATAGAATTTTACAGTACAGAAGGAGGCCATTCAACCTATCGTGTCTGTATTGTCTCCTAAAAGTGTGAACCAACTAGTTCCACTCTCCAGCCTCATCTTCGCAGCTCTCTAACTTCACCTTTTTTAAAAAAATTCCTTTGTGGGATGTGGGCATTGCTGGCTGGCCAGCATTTATTGCTTGTCCCTAATTGCCCTTGAGAAGGTCATGGTGAGCTGCCTTCTTGAACCACTGTAGTCCATCTACTGTGGATTGACCTACAGTGCCATGAGGGAGAAGAATTCTAGGACTTTGACCCAGTAACAGTGAAGGAACGGTGACACAATTCCAAGTCAGGGTGGTGAGTGGTTTGTCCTCCTAGATGGAAGTTGTTGTGAGTTTGGAAGGTGCTGGCTGAGGATCTTCGTTGAATTTCTGCAGCGCATTTTGCAGATAATACATAATGCTGCTACTGAGCAGCAGCGGTGGTGGAGTGAGTGGATGCTTATGGATATAATGCTAATCAAGCAGGTTGCTTTGTCCTGGATGGTGCCAAGCTTCTTGAGTGTTGTTGGAACTGCACTCATCCAAACAAGTGGGGAGTAATCCATCATACTCTTGACTGATGCCTTGCAGTTGATGGATGACCTTTGGGAAGTTAGGAGATGAGTTACTTGCTGCAGTATTTCTAGCCTCTGACCTGCTCTTGTAGATACTGTGTTTGTGTGGTGAGTCCAGTTGAATTTCTGGTCAATCGTAACCCCCTGGATGTTGATAGTGGGGGTTACAGTGATGGTAATACCATTGAATATCAAGGGATAGTGATGGTCATAGCCTGGCATTTGCATGGCACGAATGTTACTTGCCACTTGTCAGCCCAAGCCTGGTGGTTGTTCAGATCTTGTTGCATTTGAGCATGGACTGATTCACTACCTGAGGAGTCGCAAATGATGCGGAGGATTGTATAATCATTAGCGAACATACCCACTTCATGACCTTTTAAAGGAGGGAAGGTCATTGATAAAGCTGAAGATGGTTGGGTCTAGGGCACTACCCTGAGGAACTCTGCAGAGACGTCCTGGAGCTGAGAGGACTGACCTTAAGCAACCACGACCATCTTCCTATCCGTCAGGAACTTCTCTAACCAGTGGAGTATTTCCCCCAATGCCCATTGATTTCAGTTTTGCTAGGGCTCCTTGATGCCACACTCAATTGAATGTAGCCTTAATGTCAAGGGCCATCGCTCTCATCTCACTTCTTGAATTCAGCTCTTCTGTCCATGTTTGAACCAAGAATGTAATGAGGTCAGGAGCTGATTGACTCTGCTGGAAACCAAACTGGGAGTCACTAGGCTGGTAATTGCAGAACGATGTTGCTTCTTAGAATTATTGGTGACACCTTCCATCACTTTACTGATAATCAAGAGTAGACTGAAGAGGCAGTAATTGCCTGGGCCGGATTTGTCCTGCTTTTAATGACAGACCATACTTGGGAATTTTTCCCTATTATTGGGTAGATGCCAGTGTTGTTATTGTAATGGAAGAGCTTGGCTTAGGGAGCGGCAAGTTCTGGAGCACTAGTCTTCAGTACTATTGCCAGAATGTTGTAAGGGCCTAGACCCTTTGCTGTATCCAGTGTCTCCAACCGTTTCTTGTTATCAAGTGGAGTGAATCGAATTGGCTGAAGCCTGGTATCTGAAACACTTGGGACCACTGGAGGAGGCTGAGATGGATGATCCAGTCAGATTTGGATCATCCATTCAAATATATATCCAGCTGTCTTTTGAAACATCCTATGGAAACAGCTTCCATCACTCTCCCAGCAGTGCATTCCAAGTTAACAACTTTCTAAATGAGGAAGTTTCTCCTCATCTCACCCCTAGCTCAGTTGCTGATAATCTTGAAATTGTGATCCGTAGTTACTGACATACGAACTTGCTCTGACTTGTACCATCTCTGACCAATAACCCAATTCACCCCTGCCCCCTACCAACCAACCAACCTGACCTGACTCCCACCCTCCCAATTTCCTTGACAACCCCAACTCCACTCACCCTGACAGCCTACAAATATTCCCCCAAACTGACTCCTCAACATACCCTTAAGCTCTCACTCAGTTACAGGCTACCCTTTATCTCCATCCACCTACAACCTGTAACTCCCACAAAGCTGACACCTATATCTCTCATCCCATAAGACCATAATATATGGGAGCAGAATGGGCCATTCAGTCATCTGGTCTGCTCAACCATTCGATTATGGCAGATATGTGTCTTAACTCCATTTTCCTGACAACATCCAATGCCCTCACTCACCTGCCCCTGTTCCCTTCAGCCACATTGTGTTATATCCCCTCACTAACCTAACACACTACCAAACTACTCACCTTCCATCCTATCCTGTCTCTTACCTTATGCCAAATTGGGCTGTAGCCTTGGTCCCTTCAGCCAAGTTATACATATATAGTAAAAAGTTGATGCCCCATACTGATCCCTGTGGTATAACATTTGTTATAGAGTGATAGCCATACCACATGGAAACAGACCCTTCAGTCCAACCAGTCCACGCTAAACATAATCCCAAACTAAACTGGTCCCACTCAACTGCCCCTGGCCTATATCTCCCCAAACCTTTCCTATTCATGTACTTAATGAAATGTATTTTAAATGTTATAATTGTGCCCACATCTACCACTTCCTCTGGACGTTCAATCCAGAAATGAACCACTCTTTCTGTAAAAAGATTACCCCTCGTTCTTTTTAAATCTCTCTTCTCTCACTTTAAAAATATGCCCTCTAGTTTAAAATCCTCCATCCTAGGGAAAGGACAACTATCATTGTTAGCTTTTGCCAACCAGAAAACTACACATTTATGGCTTTTGCCTGTTTCCTGTTGTAAATGGAATGTGTTGAAGAAACTCAGCAGGCCCGGCAGCACCTATGGAAAGAGAAACAGAGTTAACATTTTAAGTCCAGTAAGACTCCTTTTCTTCTTCTTGTTAGCTAGCCTATTTTCTATTCATGCTAATGTTACTTTTACACTACGATCTTGTATTTTATGCAACAACCTTTGACATGGCACCTTACAGTCTTCTGGAAATCCAAGGATAGTAAAACCATCAGTTCCGCTTTATCCTCAACACATGGTACTTCTTTCAAAGAACACCAAGAAATTGGTTAAACGGGATTTTCCTTTCATTAAACCTTGTTGATTATGTAAGATTAAGTTGACTTTTTTTTCTAAGTCCCCTGCTAAAACAATCATAGTACTTGCTTCTAACATTTTTCCATGACAAATGTTCACTACTGTGATTTCCTATTTTCTGTCTCCCTCCCTTCTTGAATAAAGAAGATACATTCACTAGTTTCCAATAGAAGCTTCCTCGAATCAAGAAAATTAAAGCTAATGCATTGATTACTTCATTCATCAATTAATTTAGGACTGATGTAGACCATCCCAACAATGCAGCTCCCACTTTTCTGGTATTGCTACCAATGTCCACTGAACTGAAATCCACTTTAAGCTCAAAGTCTTTGATCCTTACATTCATTTCTCTGATCTTGTTTGTACAATGCACATTTGCACATGACTCAAGTAATAATCCAAAGGTTATTACCTTCAAGATTTTGCTTCTTAATTTGTTGTCAGCTGAAAAATGCTGAATCTCTTACCTTTTCCAGCTTAAATTGCTGGTACCTACATGGACCATGACGACCTCATCCTCCCAGCTGTGAATGCCTCTCCAGCTCCGAGCAGATAAGTACATTACTTCATAAGATATAGAGGCATAATTAGGCCATTCAGTCCATCAAAGTCTGCTCCACCATTTGATCATGGCTGATACGCTCCTCATCCCCATTTTCCTGCCTTCTCCCTAGAACACTTCAACCTATTACCAATTAGAAATATGTCTATCTTCTGCTTAAATTTACTCACTGTCCTAGCATCCACTGTATTTTGGGGTAACGAATTCCACAGAATCACAACTCTTTGGGAGAAGTAGTTTCTCCTCAACTTCTCCTCAACAGATGACCCAAACCCTGGAACCTGGAAGGCATTTGTGTTTTCTGGATTTGCACTCTTTGATGGAAATGGTGTCAATCCCGCTTCCTATTCTTTTCCAAACAGCCTCCACATTTTGTTTTTGTTCCTATCACTTACTGTACCAGAATGTATGTTCATTTACCTCATCCACCCTGCAGCCTCTCTCTCATCTAGACAAACTGAAACCAATTCATGAAAACACTAGTTCCTTCCACTATGGTAGAGTAAGAACCAAAGGTTTATTATGCGCTGGTCACTCCAATCATGCATGATTGTCCATTTGTTCTTCACAGGATTCGCACCTAGACTTGAGTAATCATTATAAACCCTGCAGGAATGATCTCTATAAGCTCTTAAGGAAGAGAACTAGGCCGTTCAACCGATCAGGTCCACTCTGCCTTTCAATGAAATCATGGCTGAACAGGTAATCTTAATTCCATCTTCCTGCCTTATTCCCGTAACCCTTGATTCCCTTAATGTCTATCTCAGCCTTACTGACCATGCTTCAATAGCAGCCTGTAGTAAATTTCACACATTCACACCCTCTGAGAGAAAGAAATACTCATCTCTGTCTTAATTGGGTAACTCCTTACTCTTAGATTATGCCCTCTGGCCCTAAACTCACCCACAAGGGGAAAACAGCCAGTCCACATCAAACCTGCCAAACCCCTAAGTTCCTGTATATTTCAATAATGTATCCTCTTATTCTCCTAAATTCCAGTGAGTGCAAACCCAACTTAGTCAACCTCTCCTCATAAGAAAATCCCTCCATGCCCAGGAGGGGTATCTGTAATTACTTCAGTTTCAGTATATTTTTCCTTAGATAAGGGGACCAAAACTATTTGCAGTATTCCACTGTTGTCTGACAAAGGCTTATATAAATTTAATTAGACCTCCCTATTTTTATACTTCCAATTTTTTTATTCCATTCCCTTTGAAATAAAGACAATACTTCATTTGCCTTCCCCATTATCCACTGAACTTTGTTAGGATTTATGATTCATGCATTAGAACTACTTTATGCTGCATCTTTCTGCAGTCTTTCTTCATTTAAATAATATTTAGCTTTCTTTATTCTTCCTGTGCATAACTTCACATTTTCCCACATTATATTCTATCTGGCAAGTACTGGCTAATTCTTTTTCTCTCCCTTTAGCCTCTTAATTATTGAGAATTTTTCTAACATTATTAGTGTCCTCTACCGTGAAGCAAAATATTTGCTCAACTTCTTTACCCTTAGCTTCTCATTATTATTTTCCCTTGTTCTCTAAGTGACCAGTTGTTCATTGTTGCCTGTCTCTTCCTCTTTTTATATTTAAAGAAGCTCTTACTGCGCAGTTTTATTTCATAGTTTGCCATCATAGTTTATTTATTTCATACAACAAAAAGCTTAGACTACCTAGTTTCCCTGTATGATAAATATATTTAGGGAGTGTGTTCAAGTGGATCTGCTAGATAGAAAGGTGCTTGATCTTCTCTCCAGGATGCATAATGGTGCTATCACCAGTTTTATGATAGAATCATTGAATTGATTCTGAACTACTTCTTCATAGCAATGAAATGCATCCTTTTTGGACATGCAAATTCTGGACCTTTCGCATGTATTGACTCACTCTTTTAGTGACACACTAGCAGATATAATGTTTACATTTGAAGGTTATTTTTCCTAAAGAGTTTTGTTTACATATTTCTGTTATACAAGCCTAAGGTCAGGTTACTAAAGGACAATTTCTCAATTTTTGTCAACCCATCTTACAGAAGTTGAAATAACTGCACAGAGGCCAGTCTCCCATCACCAAGTCACCCTTTATTTACTTGTGCACAGTACACTGGCTGCGGCACGCTAGCTCAGAGTCAGCCCCCGAACTGAGGAGATTCTAAATCCCTGCTTATATTGGTCGGCTAGGGCTTCCTGAATGGCCCAGGTTAATAGCCACAACCAAGGACCTCCTAGTCAACAAGGTCCACCTGGTTTCAATCACTACATCCCTCCTCATTAAGAACAGTGATGTAAGCCCAGTCTTTCTCTTGCAGCATTTTCTGTGATGTCATTGCCCCAGGTGTGGTTCCTCTGATTTGGACTCTGACATGGGTGATGTGTACAGGACTGTAGGCTGTCTCTTGCGCCTGGAGTGTCTCAGCAGGGTTTCCCCCTCTCCTGCCAGCGGCAGTGGTATTGAGGCTGCATCCATCTCCAAAGTTTCCTCAACACTAGAAAGCAGGGGAGAAACTATGGTTTCTGACAGGCGTTCTGGCTGTCCTGAAGAGCCAGGTATGTTTTGCTCCTGCCCCGTTTGTGAAGTAACAGCTTTCAGGTGATCCGTGTGTTTGTTCAAGACTGCCTAACCTATCCAAACTGGTCACAGGACCTGACCTTGTGTCCACCTCATTTCATACCCGTATAGGGCCATTTCCACGGTTCTGGCACCAAGCTTCGTTCCCCAAATTACATTGTCTCTCACGCTTAGAGGAGTCTTGTGGCCAGCATTGGAGTTCCTGCTGCCATTTCACCCTCCCGTCCAGGTCTGCGAATATCAGGTTTAACCTGGTGTAGAGTCTTCTCTCTGTTTTGTGTGGAACTATTCCTGTTGTTGAGTGAGGGATGGTCCTATAATCGAACAGGAACCGGGGTAGTTTGGTATCACGTGACACTTTATGCTACTTCTTTAAGCCAGCCTGCAATGTTTGGACCACTCTTTCAGCCAGACCATTGAACAATAGATGGTATGGAGCTGTCCTTGTGTGTCAAATGCCATTTGACTTCAGGAAATACCCAAATTCCCTGCTGGTAAATAGTGTCCCATTGTCTATGACCAATACTTCTAGGAGTTTTTGTTTTGCAAATGATGTTCACAGCTTCTTAATTGTTATGCCTGAATTTGCTGAATGGACTTTGTGCATCTCCGACCACTTTGAATGGGCATCCAGAATAACCAAGAACATTTAGCCATGAAAGGACCAGCATAGTTGACATGAAATGGAGTCCAGGGGTTACCCAGCCATTCCCATGAATGTGGGGCCGCCGTTGGTGGCAATTTTTGTCCTTGTTGACATTCTGGGCCCTGCCCCACTGACACAGCTATGTCAGCATCCAATGCTAGCCACCAGACATAGCTTCTTGCTAGCTCTTTATCTTGGAAACTCCTGGATGACCCTGATGGAGTTCAACTAGTACTTAGCGGTGACCTTCACTTGGGACAATCAATCTTGCTCCCTAAAGTAATTGCATCCAGTACGGTGATCTGATCTCACTGGGTCCAGAAAGGTTTTATTCCTGGTTAGAATTTTTCTAACATTGGTGTCCCCTACAGTGAAGCAAACTATTCTGTCTCCCCCATTACTACCAGCTGTTTTAGTTTTGCTAGGACAGGATCTTTTTGTGTCCACAGTCAGATATTGTCAGCGGTGACCAGGAAGTTTAAAACTAGAATGGACTCTTCTTGGGGAGTCACCACCAGTGGAGTATCTGCCAGTGGGAGGCAGTTTCCTGCACGGCGTTCTAGCTTGTACTTGTATGC
Organism: Ginglymostoma cirratum; assembly: GCA_024137785.1. Lineage (NCBI taxonomy): Eukaryota > Metazoa > Chordata > Chondrichthyes > Orectolobiformes > Ginglymostomatidae > Ginglymostoma > Ginglymostoma cirratum. Next base: position 1,573,956 of record JAHRHZ010000251.1, read on the forward strand.
ACTGAGAATAAGGGCCCACTGCTGAATTCTTTCAGAAGCTGTGAGTGGCACAACCTTGTCTTCCTTCACTAGCCCTATCAGGGGTTTATGATCTGTTACTATGACAAATTTCCATTGGTAAAGGCACTGGTGGAATTTTCTCACACCAAAGTTGGCCACCAACCCTTCCTTGTCCACCTGGGCATATTTACATCCCACTTCAGCCAAAATCCAGGAAGGATAAACTTTCGGGCATTCCTCTTCAATGGGCCACCGGTGAGCCAACACTACCTTGATACCGTATGGGGAGGCACCACGTGTCAGCAAAACATCTTGCATCAGATAATGTAGGGCCAGCATCTTAGATGAGGATAGTGCTTTTCCACTTCTCTAAAGGCTATTTCTTGGCTATGCAACCATTTCCAAGGCTGACCCTTTCTCAATAGCAGGTGTAAGGGTGCCAAGATGAAGGCCAGGTTATGTATGAATTTTCCGTAATAATTTACTAACCCAAGGAAAGACCTAAGCTCTAGTACAGACATGGGAGCCAGGACTCCTTTGATTGCCCTCACTTTACCTTCCAACGGGTTTTGCTGACTCTGTAACACAAGTAGGTCACTTGGGGCACCTGAAACATGCAGTTTTCCCTTCTAAAACATACACCTGCCTGGGAGATACCCCAAACGGCAGTCTCATATATTGATATAAACCCTTATGGGTGTTAATTGTGGCGTACCTCTGGGACTCCTCATCCAGTCATAATTGCAGGAAGGCATGGCTCATGTCTAGCTACGTAAAGGACCGACTCTGTGTACAAGTCTTCTATGCAAGGGATTGGGTTTTTAATTAAGCTGCGAGAAGTGGTTTATTGTACGCTTAAAATCCCCACAAAGGTGAACTGAGCTGTCAGACTTCACAATCGGTACGACTGGTGCTGCCTATTCCACAAACTGCACAGGTGGGATGATTCCTTTACTCTCCAGCCTCCTGATTTCCACCTCTACGTTTGCCCACTAGGCAAATAGCACTGGGCGGGCCTTGCAAAATCACTGGTTTGCTTCCTGGTCAACATGCAAAGTGGCTTTGGCCCCTTTGATAGTCCCAAGCCTTTCCCGAAAAACTCCTGGATATTTCACGAGGACTTCACAGAGGCAGCCATTTTCTAATCAAATGTTGAACCAATCAAGGTGAATCTTTCTCAACTAATTCTGCCCCAGTAGGCTTGGACCCAAGCCTCTTACTACAATCAGTGGTAACTGCACCAACTGGTCCTCAAGGGAGACTGGAACTGAAGTTGTACCCTTAATTTGTAACAGTCCCCCAGTGTATGTTCTCAATCTGGCTGAGGTCTTACACAAACTTAAGGGTTGGGAGGGCTGAGCAAATTTTGTTAAAGACTGGTTCTGCAACCGCATACATAGCTGCGCCAAGTCAACGCAGGGAAATGGGTGACCATTTTCACCTAACATTAATTTGAATCAGTTCCAATTTGGATATTGCTAAGCAATTTATTTGTTCTAACCCACATGTGGGGGGATCTTTCCAGGATGAGAACTCTCCTGGCTACCAGCCTACTAATATTCTTACTCAACTCTGGCCTTGTAAGACTCCTTTGCTATTGTGTGTCTGCCACCAGCAGCAACTACAATGGCTTGCTGGACCAGAACCCAAAGTATCTTTTGGCCACTTGGCCAAAGCTCGGCTTTGTTGTGAGGTTCTGCTGTGGGCTGTTCTAGGGGCCCTCTGCTCAGAATATGTCTTATGTGAAGCTCTACAAGTGCCTACACTCAAGTGCTATTCCCCAAGCTCAGTTGGACAGGTGAAGGTGTTCACACCTACTGAGATGCCCTGTAGTTCCCATGCTCCACTTGCTGCATTTTCTTATGACATTCTGAGTAATAGTGCCTGTTTCAAGTCCAGTTGGGCTTCAGATAGAAGGCTCTTCTGCATTGTTACATCATAAATCCCCCTTAGAAATGGTTTCTCAGCATCTCATTCAGGGTTAACCCAAATTCACATGCTTCTACCAGTCGTTTTAACCTCATTAAAAATCCCAATACAGATTCTTGTGGTTCTCTCACAACTGAATAAAACCTATAGCATCTCAGGATTCGAGGAAGTTTGCGGTAGTAATATTCCTTAACCAACTCAACTCATGGAAGATTTTAGTGTCTTTTGCCTCTGGGAAAGTTAAGCCCTTTATAACCAAAACGTTGCAGGTCCACAAGCAATCAGAAGGATTACGCAATACTTTTCATCGGCCCAATGCCATTTGCCCGGAAAAAATATCACATTCTTTCCAGTCTTCGACAGCAGGATCAAATAAGTCAAGTCTCCCAAATAAAGGCATGATGCCCGAAATGCTTACCCCAATGCCAAAATGACTGTTGAGAATGAATGTTCTTCAAGCACGTACTATTTTCTCACATCATTACTGAAATAACTGCACAGGCTGGTATCCTGTCTCCAAGTCACCCTTTATTTACTTATGCACCATACCCTGGCTGTAGCCAGCCAACTCAGAGTCAGTCCCCTGAATTGAGAAGATTCTAAATCCCATGTTTATATATTTTTTTTTCTGTCTGTCTCTCTCTCTCTCTCTCTCTCTCTCTCTCTCTCTCTGACTGTCTCACTGTCTCTGATATGAGACACAGCAAAAACGCATTTGCGTAAATAACTTTATTGATAGGCATTTTTCCTGGTGGTGGACTATGTGAACAGAAAAGCGAGGGGGAAGGTAGGGATCAAATCAAAATAGAGTTTGAGGGGGAAATAAAGCACTCCACAACCCATGGTGCCCACCTCTCCTGAAAGGCATCAAGAGCGCTGGTGTACACCACGTGCTTCTTTTCCAGGGACACCCGGGCCCACGTGTAGCCACGGAAGAAGGGCAGGCAGTTGACCATAACGATCCCCTCCAAGGCCCGCTGCCTGGGCCTATTAATGGCCAGGTCGCCTGTTTATATTGGCTGGCCAGGACTTCCTGATTAGCAACCCTAATGAAGGACATTGTAGTCAACAAGGGCTGCCTGGTTCCAATCACTGCAGAAGTATTGCAGGCTTTAGAACAGAATTAATAACTGTTGATGTTAAGATTTGTTAGCTGCTTGCAGGAGCAGTATTGAAGGAACATTCTGGTCAGCTACTAATTTTTTTATCATTGCTGATGAAATATCATTCACACAAATCACAAATTCAAAAACAATTAAATCCAAAAATGTATCAAATTATAAATGGCAATGAAAGTAGTAGATATGTTTCCTTTTCCAAAAAAAGGGAAATGAAAGCATAACTAAGTAACGAGTCTGGTGGGCTCATGAATTATGTCTCTGAAATTTGAATCCCGTAAGTGCCTTAATGTGACTACAATCTAGATAGTTTACTGTAAATTATTTTTAAATAATAACTTCTGCCTTTACATTATTTAAGTATCTAAATTGTTGGACTGCAAGTAAATTAGTTGGTTTTAGAGGATTTGATTCCCTTTGTTTAATTATACAGTAATGCAAATGCCTGCAGATGTGGTCGCACCAGTAGTAATAACCTATTTCTCTGCTAGATTAAGATGACATTGTGACTGATTCTTCTGGTGGCAGTTGTCTGTCTTGATACCTTGATCCCTTGTTGCCTGGTCCTCTTAAAAAACATATCACCCCAGCCTCTAACCCAAATTTAATGCCAGTGGCCATTGCACTAGCCCTGCAAAGATTATTCGCCTATACAGTCAGGCAGTTAGGAATTGGGCAAGCCTGGCTGTGTTGGAGAGAGGAGCATTCTAGTTGCTCTGGGTCCCTGAGCGGGAAACAGGAGAACTTATTTTCCATAAGTGCAGTCTTTACCATACGCACGCACTGCAGGTGCACTGATGAACACAGCAAACTGCCCTTGGCAAATAGCTGCCTGTAATCTGACGCGATAGTGTAAGAGACAGAACAGATGCTTGGAAAAAGTGAATAAAACATCAGGCAAAATTGTCTCACTTGCTTTAAACCCTCAAGTTCATTATCGACTGGAAATTTAGCTTGGTCTCAGATACTGAGATCATTATATGCAGTTTTTCAATTTCCCAAATTAAATATGCAAGTGTGTCACTGTATATGTTTTGGGTAATTGGTAACTGGCAGGAGATTCCGTACTCCTGAGGTCTACCATGATCATCTCAATGCTAGCCAGTGATTCTTTCAGCAACCTAGGACTTTGGACGTGAACAAATGTGGTCTAATGTGAATTCATGTTTTAAAACAAATTTGCATGGTGTGCGCAAAGGTTTAGTGAGGTAGTAATGTGGCTTTGCTGTTCGTGCTGAGCAGCCACCATGAATAGGCAACACTTTTAACAGCCCACTTCATTGGCCTTTCTGTCAAAGCCAGTGGAAAGGAAAATTAGGTAAAATTGAAATAAGATGCTGATTCCCAAATTTCTATTATGAAATACTGTCCAACTTTGAATTTAAACTCCATTGTTTTTATCTCCAAGGCCTAACCCATATTTTCTAATAGTAACAGGTTAACTCATCAATAACTAGTCAACTTATAAGTAATGCATCTGCAGTTCAATTGAACAGCAGTTGCCTAAACATAAAAAGTACTAATTGCAAATTACTGTGAGCCAAGAAAATTCACTATTGAAAATGTGTCAGAATGTGCGTAGGTCATTTAAAGCAGAAATCTTTTTTAATTAACATTAATACAAGATGCCTTTGATGAAGATGATTAAAAAAAATGACACTTCCTTGATTCGGTTTCAAATTATTGCTTCAAAACTAATTTACTTGGAATCACAGGTGCATGAACAATCACGTTTGATGCCTGATTTGCATTATGTTCAAATCTCACTACAGTGAAACAACAATCTATAGTTTAAGTTATATGAGAAAGGTACTTTTGGAGAAAATCAAATTATATCTATTGATTTGCTCTGAACAAATGAGTTTCCTTGTTTGACGTTAAAAACTTCAGAGCATTGGGAAACACTTTAGTAAATAATGCCCATGCAAATGGTATTCTGCTTTCCTTAGGTTTTTCCTACAGTTCACAGTTCTGTAATAGTAATTCATAACTACCTTTTATGATAGGCTGCTTATAGTATAAGGCAAAAGATACAAAGATGATGCAAAGTGGCAGAAGAGTCTACTTCAGACATTTTCACATTTTTCAAATGTTGCAAAATGCTTCAAATACAATGGCTTTGAAGTGCAGTTAGTTGGGCAAACATGGGAGCCATGTTGTCCACAGAAATCTCCAGACCAGTTGGCTTTGTTTTGGTAACAGCACGAAGGTGAGTTGAATTCATATGCCCACACTACCTTTGAGAAATCTCTTGCAACTTTGTGAATGAACTTCTTACATTAACACTTATTTTATTGCCACTGTGCTCCTGTGCATTTTATATTAAGGTCAGCAAGCTTTATCTAAATTTCTATCTGCATTAAACATTCAAAATGATATCCTGAACCAGCTATTCTGTTCTTGGGGGAGGGGCGTGAAGGGCTTGAGGAGTGAAGGTGGGGTAAAGGGCCCCTCTTGTTCTAACTCTGTGTCCCACAGGAGGCCCTGACAGGGTCAAGGGCAGCTCCCTCCGGGAAACCCCTCTCTGGCTTCCACACTGATATTGCACCCTTTACTGGGGTTTGTCTGACCACCAAGTGTGAGGCTGCCTCACCTACCTCATCTCTGGCCTACGAGTATGAATCCTGGTCGCAGTCCTAGCAGACACCTGGTGGCAATACTGCATCTGAAGAGCTACCAACATTCAGATTGATCAGCAGCTTTTGGATATAGGATCTTCACCTCAAATCCTGGGAACCTTCACAGCTGACATAAAAGTGCCCAACTGAAATTTAATCCAATTGGGGGATCCCAGAAATGGCTGTGGCCAGTTTTCTGCTCATGATGGGGCTATCATCATGGCCTTCAATTCAGCCCCTTGAATATTGAATGGTAGCGCCTGATTTCATCACTGCCTAAACTGGCAATCAATGTTAGACAAGTGTGTGCACCAGGTTCTTTTCCAAACCTAAGGTGCAGTGTGCCCTCAAAAGATACAGTGCAGATCATGGATGGATGTTTATTTCAAGATTGCAGTTTGAAAGCTAACAAGGAAATAAATGTATTGAAACTACTTTCTCTGTATTATATTACTTTAAGTTAAAGAATCTACAGAGTTTATTTTTGTGACTGGAAATAGTGTTGATTTATGATCTGATCAGACTTGTCTTATTAAATTCAATGTGAGCAAAAACAGAGTGAATCTTTACTGAAATAGAAACTATCCATCAATTTCTGAAACACGGTAATACTTTCTTGCAAATGCATTCTAAGTTAACTGGTTGCTTCTTATTTGAATATTGTAGAAGTTGCTTTGGCTAATTGACAAAAATTGAGTTTTTTAATAGCTGATAGAATCCCCAGTGTTTTGTACTGCACAACAGTGCATTCAACCCAAGAACAAAATTGAAGTAAAGTTTAAGATGTCTACCTAGAAGGGTGTGCCTCATGGTAGAGATCAGATAACTATAGCTGACTAAGACAGACATTTGGACTTAATTGCACTTCAATCCAAACACCTACTAAGACTAAGCTCTCATGTTATAGGGTCATAGAATCATACAGAATGGAAGCAGACCCTTCGGTCAACAAATTTATGCTGACCATAATCCCAATCTCGACTAGTCCCACCTGCCTGTGCTTAGCCCATAGCCCCCCAAACATTTCATATTTATGTACTTATCTAAATGTCTTTTAACCGTTGTAACCGTACCTGCATCCAGAACTTCCTCTGAAAGTTCATTCCACACATGAGCCACTCTGTGTAAAAAAACATTGCTCTTCATGTCTTTTATAAATGTTTCTCCACTCACCTTAAGAATATGCCCCCTTGTCTTGAAATCCCCCATGCTGGGGAAAAGACACCTAACGTTTGTCTTATTTATATCCCTCATGATTTTATAAATGTCTATAAGGTCACCTCTCAACACTCCAGTGAAAAAGGTCCCAGCCTATTCAGCCTCCCCTTATAATTCAAACCTCCATTCCTGGCAACATTCCAGATGGATCACCTGGCATCGACCTAGGCACCAGAAAAGACAACAGCAGAAATAGTCCTGTCTCACCTGCAAAGTCTTCCTCACTAACATCTAGGGGTTAGTGCCAAAATTGGGAGAGCTATCTCCCTCCCTAATAGCAATGTGGGTCAACCCACAGCAGGAGGACTGCAGCAGTTCAAGAAGGCAGCTCTCCACCACCTTCTCAAGGGCAACTAGAGATGGGCAAGAAATGTAGGCCAGCCAGCGACGCTCACATCTCACAAATGAATAGAAATTCTCTTCTGAAGCCTCTCCAGCTTAATAAAATCCTTTCTATAATATGGTGACCAGAACTGGACAAAGTACTCCAGAAGAGGCCTCACTAATGTCCTGAACAACCTCAACATTGAGTCCAACTCCTATATTCAACAGTCTACACAATGGAGGCAAGTGTGCTAAATGCTCCCCTAACTAGCCTATCTATATGTGATACGAACTTCAAAGAATTATGTACCTGAACCCGCAGGTCCCTCTATTCTACGATACAATTTAAAGCAGGGCCTTGGGTAGTATAAGGACTGCCCTTTTTTTACCAAAATGCAACACCTCACATTTATCCAAATTAAACTCCATCTGCCACTGTTCAGCCCATTGGTCCAATTGATCAAAATCTCTTTATAATCTTAAGATAACCTTCTTTAAGAGGTTTTAAGGGGTATTTTCATAATTTTTGATTTATAGCTTAAATCTGTAGAGATAATTGGAAAACCAATACCTTGCTGGTTGGAAAATTTAGTGGTCAATGATGTTTGCAGTTGACAATGAATTATTAGTTAGGAATGACGAGAACGTGACTGAATATCTGGAGAAAGGTGAAATAATTCTGGTAGACAAAAGTATGAATATTAGCAGACCAAGGACCCAATTTATGGATTGTCCATTTGATACTAGGGAACAGAGTCAGCGTTGAGGTGAAAAATTACAGGTGAATACTTTGAGAAAGTGAATAGCTTCAAGTACCTGCAGCAGTGATGGCAGAAAGTTGAAGTATAGAATTGGAAACAAAACAACGGATTAGCTCTGGAGTCAATGGAAGGAGTACAGTGGAGTGTCAAGAGACGGAAAAGTACTACTGCAACTGAAAGGGACAATCTGTAAGACAGTTGTGAGACTGGCCTTATTATATTAAGCAGAAATCTATGCAAAATTATGTAGAGGAACAACACTTAGACGCTGATGAGATAGATGTGCAGAGTGGCAAGAAAAGACAAATCTAGGAAACCAGTGCATTAGAGTGTCACTGAAAAGTATGTACAGTTGAGAAAAGAATCAAAATAGTATTACTATCTATTGGGGCGAGAGAGGTAAAGTGTTGTTCAGATTTGAGGGACTGTCTTCATTTGATCTCAGTTGTATCCCAGAGTTTTTCCTGAAAAGGCTTCTTTCTCCCCCTCTGTATCAACAAACCAGGATTTCCCAAAGATTTAGAGATAGTAGGAACTGCAGATGCTGGAGAATCCGAGATAACAAGGTGTAGAGCTGGATGAACACAGCAGACCAAGCAGCATCAGAGGAGCAGGAAAGCTGACGTATCGGGCCTAAACCCTTCTTCAGAAATGGGGGAAGACTGGTTAATCCTCATCGCGCCCCCTTGACCTGTCCGTCCTCCCTGGACTGACATATCCCCTCCC
>JAHRHZ010000251.1:1583049-1596531 GCA_024137785.1 Ginglymostoma cirratum
CGGGCCTAGATCCTTCTTCAGAAAAGATTTCTGAAGAAGGATCTAGGCCCGAAACATCAGCTTTCCTGCTCCTCTGATGCTGCTTGGCCTGCTGTGTTCATCCAGCTCTACACCTTGTTATCTCGGATTCTCCAGCATCTGCAGTTCCTACTATCTCAGGAGGCTGGAACACGCTGCTATGGGTGGTGGTGGAGGCAGATACAATAGGGGCTTTTAAGGGACTTTTAAATAAGCACACGCATATGCAAGGAACAGAGGGATATGGACTAAGGCCAGCAGAAGTGTTTAGTTTCAATTGGCATTATGTTCGGTACAACACCATGGGCCAAAGGGCCTGTTCCTGTGCTGTACTGTCCTATGTCCTATGTCAGCGACAATATGGAACTGCAATTTATATCTGAATAAAGATGGTGAATGACCTGGAGGAAAATCTGAAAGTGGTGTTGCCATGTTTCGGTTGCCCTTAACCTCCTACATTGTAGAGAGCAGCAAGTTGAGAGTCACTGTTCAAGGAGCTTTGGTGAGTTGGGGTGCCAGCAGATGATACACAAACTACAGTTATGGTGCCCGGATCATGGAGGGGCTGATTTTTTTTTTTTTTAAAAGGACAAATGAATGGGTTGCTTTGTCCTGCGTGGCGTTGACCTTGCATGACATTTTAGAGCTGTACTCATCCAGGTTATTGGAGCATATTTTGTCATTCTTTTGGTTTACATCCTGTGGCTGCTGGTTGACTCTTAATTGCCTGAGCAACACCCATGCAAGCACATTCATTATACCAAATCACAGAGAAGAAATATGATAAGAATAGGGCAGGTGATGGCCTAGTGGTATTAACACTGGACTGTTAATCCAGAGACCCAGATAATTTTCAGGGGACCCAGGTTTGAATCCTGCCATGGCAGTTGGTGGAATTTGAATTCGATAAATATCCGGAATTAATAGTTTTAATGATGACCATAAACCCATTGCTGATTTTTTTTTTTTTTTTTTTTTGGAAAAAACCATCTGGTTCACGAATGTCCTTTGGGAAAGGAAACTGCCATTTTACTTGGTCTGGCCTACATGTGACTCCAGACCCACAGCAATGTGGTTGACGCTTATCTGCCCTCTGGGCAAGTAGTGATAGGTAATAAATGCTGCCTAGCCAGCAACACCCTCATTCCATGAATGAACAAAATAAAAGGCCAGGACGACTATGAAAAAGGCCACAACTAGACTAGTCAATCCTGCAAATTCCTCTTCACTAAAATTCAGGGACTTGAGTCAAATTCCTGATATTGTCAAGCATGGTACAGTCGTACTTGCCAAGTCGCGATCAATCAATGTTTCAGATTCCTTCATCAAACTTCGGGACTTGTCCAGAAATAATCAGGAGATAAATCATTTTCAGCACCTGGGTTAGTTTTTAAAAGTATACATTTTAAGTAGCTGATCCAGTTGAGTTTTTAACTGATGATGGAAATTATACTAAATTTTAAGGGAAGAGAGTTTAGACTGTTGGAGATTGTTACTATCTGGCATTTGTGTGATGCGATTATAAGTTGCCATTTATCAGCCCAGATCTGGATATTGTTCACATTTTGCCATTTGTGATGTTGAACTTTTTCTGTATCTGAGGAGTTGGCAATGGAACTGAACACATTGTGGATTTTTGCTGATGAATACATTCTAACTTTTTGATGGAGTGAGGTTCATTGAAGCAGCTGAAGATAGTTGAGCCTAGGACACTACCCTGAGGAATGTTTGCAGCAATGTCCTGGCATAAGGTGATTGGTTTGCAACAATAATAAGCATCTTCCTTTGTGCCAACCAGTCTGCAGTTTCTCTCTGATTTCCTTTTTACTTCAATTTTGCTCAGGCTCCTTGATACCATAAGCATTCAAATGCTGCTTTGATGTCAAGGACAGTCACATTTACTTTGTCTCTGGATGACCGTTCCTTTTATTCATTTTTGGACTAGGTTTGTAATAGGTCTGTAGTCACGTGACCCTGCTGGAACCTAAATTGATGATTGAGCAGGTGAATAAGTGGCATTTGAAAACATTGTTGAGGCCATTTTTCTTTGCAGTTGTCTGAGAAGAGACTGATACTTTGTCGGATTGAAGTTTTCTTGCTTTTGTGGACCTGTGCAATTTTCTACTTGGTCGTAGATACCCTGTGTTATAGATAAACCTGAAACAGTTTGAGTACTCTAGATTGGGCCTGCTGCAATCTCTAATCCTTATTTTTGCTATTTGGACAGTACATGCCCGGAAATGTTAATGAAGGAATCTGGAACATTGACTGATTTTGTGAGTATGACTGTGAAATGCGCTGGGGAATAGTTCTCCCAACTTTGGCTCGAGTACCCAGATTCTACTGAGGAAGACTTTGCAGTATCAAGTGGGATGGCTATGCCTTTCTCAGAGCTAGATGGTCCATCTGGCTATGTTCTTATTCTACTATGAATTTGAGGCTTGGTACAACTGATTGTCACGTTAGGTTGTTGAGTGAGTAGCTCAGAGTCAACCATATTGCTAGAAGTCTGGAATTGCATATAGGCGAGACCACATAAGGGCAGGTTTCCTTTCCCATACATGAATGAACCAGTTCAGTTTTTAAAGAATCTGACAGCTTCATGGCCCTCACTCTTTATTATAGCTTTTTATTCCAGATTAGTTCCTTTACATTTTAAAAACATAATTCCAAACCTGTCTTGCTGAGATGTTAACTTGTATCTGGTTTATTAATCCAAGCGCCTAGATTATTATCACAGCAGTATAACTGCTACACTACTATGCCAATAAATATTTCTTATGACAGCAAAAACGAGCAAGACAATCAACTTCCTCAGTACTGAATTCATCACATGGGCTTCTCTCTCTCCTTAGGCAATACATAGAGTAACCTGAAACAACCTGGTCTTGAGAAATAACCACTTTTCTCTTACTAATTTTTTGGTTGTTCCAATGCTTATCAATACGTTTCTTTGTTGTATTCCCTAGAATTTTACAGCATATATTCAACTTCATTCCAGTGTTAAAGCAAGTACTTGGCCTTATAATCCTACTGTCAAATAATTGACTTTTTTAAATCCTTCAATCACAAGAATTTAAAGTTTTTCAAGTTCACTTTGCATAATTTTACTGTTCAAGTTCCAATATTCTGAGCCTTATTATTTATTGGCAGTCATTTTCTGAAGACCCAGGGCTGACTATATTGAGCGACAAACATTATTAATGTATATTCCTGTCTGATATCTGCTTCATGTAAATGGTACATGACACTGAAGGAGTCACTTGTATTATTCAAATCTGCCTACATTTAACTCTTAAAAACAAATGCATTATTCCACAATGCACATTCCCACTTTAATAGTTTATAAATTACCCCGAGTCACCGTATAGTGGAATGTCAAAAGCTGCACTGTTTAACTTTTACAGAAATTTCCAGAAAAACTCAGCTGGTCTGGCAGCATCTGTGAAAAGAAAGCAGAGTTAACATTTCAGGTCCAGTGACCCTTCTTCAGAACTGATATTACCTAGGAAAAAGTGGGTATATATGCTGAAGGTGGAGTGAGGGTGGGGGATGGAGGATGAAACAATAGGTGGAGATGGAGACCGGAGAGAGAGAGAGAGAGAAAAACAGTTAGGCAGACAAAATGTTGTGGAAAGGTCAGCCTGGGAGCATGACTAGTTACTGATAGAGACCATTAGTGTTTACAATTGGGTTGTTTTTATTAGCAGCCCGTGTATTGATAAGGTCTGGTGTGGGGGATTTGGGGTAAGGACATGGGAAAAGGTCCTCAAGCCATAAAATTGTTGAGCTTGTTTCTCCAATTGGAAAATGAAATTGTTCTTCCAGCTTGCGCTTAGCTTTGCTGTAGCACTGCAACAAACCCAAAACAGAGATGTCGGCAACAGGGAACCCACCTCATTTTCTGCTTGGAAACCCTGCTCCTTTCTGGCCTGAACACTAAGTTCAACGATTTTAGAGCTTGATCACCTTTTCCCAAATCCTTACGCCCACCCTCACATATCAGGCCTTGCCATGACATGGGCTGCTGCCACAAACGACCATTGCTAGCCATTAGTAGTCCCCATCAGCAGCTATTCACATTTTTCCAGGTTGACTGTACATTCCTTTGCCTGCCCAGCCATTTTACTCTTTCTCTGGGCTCCATCTCCATCTCTTGTTTTCTCTTGCTCCCTCTCCCATGCACACAAACCCATCTTTAGCATATATATCCACCTTTACCTAGCTACAATCAATTTTGAAGAATGATCACTGGACCCATAACTTTATCTCTGCTTTCTCTACAGGTGCTGCCATACCTGCTGAGTTTTTCCAGCAATTTCTGCTTGTGTTTCTGATATACAGCAACCACAGTTCTTTGGTCATTATTTTCTGTTAACTGCTTGAGTATGTGAAAGCATATTAACTCGAACCTTTAAGTTAATTTTAACTTGTACAATTATTGTGTGTAATTTTGTAAAGAAGCCCAGTAACTCAAAGAGAATTTTGTGCATTTGATTTGCTCAAACACTCATTTCTTTGTTTTTGCTTCTAGCCCTTTGTTCAGTCTTGAATTTGGATCTGGGTTTTTTAATGCTTTTTATTTGCTACCTCAGCAGTTCTTTCTATTTTGTGCATTTGTTGAGTTCTTTAGTCCTTGCTTTAATTTATTCAAATCTGTATTTTAGTTCTGTGACAGATTTGCTGAGAGGCTTTAATTAACCTTTTGTTTTTAATCATCACAGATCTCTTTTTTTGCACTTGCAAGTGCAGTTTTACCCCAAGCTCCTGTTCTTTTCATTTTGTTCTCCCTGACTTTTTCTCTCTGTCATTACATCTTAGCAGTCTTTTTTGCTGTGGTTCTTATGTAGCAAAGTTCATGTATTGGTATTGCCTCAATTACACTTTAATTGAGGAAGCTGACTTTTTTGTGTTATTTGAGATCTGGGGGTCCTGGAGGAGAGTCATAATCTTAAAAGTAGCAGGCTTTAGGCTAAAATCTAGTGGAAAGTTGACCTACAAAGGATAATGTCTTTGTGACTTTATTTTATTCCTTATTTTATATATTAGTCTCTATGGTCAAAATATCTGGTTTTGGAGCTTTATTCTTTAATCAGCTGGTGATAGAATCCTATTATCAGAGACCCAACAGCATTCTCAGTAAATTTTTTTTCCAGGATAGCTTTGCAGGCAAGTGCATCCTTCACATTTTTCAATCTATGAATGTATTTCACTGAAGGTCTGAAATAATATTGACACAAATAAGATAACAACTGAAGTCCATGTGCTGTAGGTAGACCCACAATGTCCTCAAGCAGCGAATTCCAGGATTTTGACCAAGAAACAGTGAAGGAATGGTGATATATTTCCAAGTCAGGATGGTGAATGACTTGGAGAGGAACTTGCAGTTGGTAGTGTCCCCATGTATCTGCTGCCTTTGTCCTTCTAATGCTCCTCTTAATTGTTCTTTGTTACGTATGTATGGGCACTTTATTGAGCTACATGTTCCCTTCAACATTGCTCACAGCCACATTGTTAAACATAATTCAGGGAATATTGGCTGTGTACAACTTCTTTCTTTCACTGAATGTGGTATATTGATGATCACTGCACATTTGAGGGAAAATTATACAAAACAAAATCAAATATTCCTAGCTTTGCAATGGGTAATAGTCTTAGAGTTTCCCCATGTTTACTTTTGACAGTGTACTTCCTACGTTCTAGCTTGGAAAATATTATTTTGTGATTACAATTCTATGTATTGGCTGTTTTTATGACTGGCAATTGCTGTAGAACTGGCTGGACTCATTATGGAGTATTCAAACAAAAAAGTAATTATACACAGTGTAAGTCTAGATTATGTCTGCAAGTTGAATAGTACAAATTACTTGACAATTTTCTTTGCATTATTTCTTCAAGAGATGTGAATATCACTGGTAAGGCCAGCATTTGACGTCTAACTTCAATTGCCTTTGAGATTAAAGTGTTGGGTGTTAAGCTACTTCTTGAATCATTACAGCCCAAATAAAGTAAATACATCCATGGTGTTAGTGGCAGAGTTCCAGGATTTTGATTCGGTGATTCCTAGGACCAGTCATATAGATACAAGGTAGTGTGGTTGGGCAAGAAATTTGCTGGTGATGCTGTTTTCGTGGATCTGCTGCCCTTGTTCTTTTAGACAGTGTATATTATAGGCTTGGAAGTACTGGTGAAGGAGGCTTTTATGAATTGCTGCAGTACATCTTGTAGTTGGTATGCACTGCTGTGGCTGTGTATCAGTGGTGGAAGGAATATTTGAAACTGTACATGGAGTACCAATCAACCGGGTTGGCATATCCTGTGGTGAGCTTTTTGAGCTTTGTTGGAGTTGCACTCATCCTTCCAAATGAAAAATATTCCATTATATTTCTAACATGGAACTTGTAGATAGCAGGCACAAAAACAAAGTTGCTGGAAAAGTTCAGCAGGTCTGGCAGCATCTGTGAAGGAAAAGAACAGAGTTAACGTTTCGGGTCCGGTGACCCTTCCTCAGATCTGATGGTTGGAAAAAACATCAGTTTATATGCGGAAAATAGGGAGGTGGGTGGGGTTGGGAATAAATGATAGGATAGATCCCAAAGAGAGAGAAAGACAATTGGACAGACAAAGGAGTTGCTAACGATCAGGCTGAGAGGGTGAATAGTTGTTAATGGGGACTGTTAGTGACTAAGAACAGAGGGTGTGTACTGGCAGGCTGTGTGGTAACAAGGCCCGGTGTGTGGAGTAGGGGGCTGGGACATGGGAGCGTTTAGGCCCTAAAATTATTGAACTCAGTATTGAGTCCAGAAGGCTATAGTGACCCCAAATGGAAAATGAGGTGTTGTTCCTCCAGCTTGCGTTGGGCTTCGCTGGAACACTGCAGCAAGCCAGAGACAGCGATGTTGGCCAGGGAGCAGGGTGGTGCATTAAAGTGGCAGGCAACAGGTAGTTCAGGGTCTTTTTTGCGAGCAGAACGTAGATGTCCTGCGAAGAGGTCGCCAAAGAATAATGAAAATTACAGTGCAGGAACAGGCCCTTTGACCCTCCAAGCCTGCGCCAATCCAGATCCTCTATCTAAACCTGTCACCTATTTTCCAAGGATCTGTATCCCTCTGCTCCCTGCCCATTCATGTATCTATCCAGATACATCTTAAATGACGCTTTCGTGCCCACCTGTATCACCTCTGCTGGCAATGCGTTCCAGGCACCCACGACCTCTGCGTAACTTTTCACGCATATCTCCCTTAAACTTTTCCCCTCTCACCTTGAAATCGTGACCCCCTAGTAATTGAGTCCCCTACTCTGGGAAGAAGCTTCTTGCTATCCACCCTGTCTATACCTCTTATGATTTTGTAGACCTCAATCAGGTCCCCCCTCAACCTCCATCTTTCTAATGTAAATAATCCTAATCTACTCAACCTCTCTTCATAGCTAGCACCCTCCATACCAGGCAACATCCTGGTGAACCTCCTCTGCACCCTCTCCAAAGCATCCACATCCTTTTGGTAATGTGGCAACCAGAACTGTACGCAGTATTCCAAACGTGGTCGAAACATACTCCTATATAACTGTAACATGATCTGCCAACTCTTGTACTCAGTACCCTGTCCGATGAATGAAAGCATGCCATATGCCTCCTTGAACACACTATTGACCTGCGTTGCAACCTTCAGGGTACAATGGACCTGAACACCCAGATCTCTCTGTGCATCAGTTTTCCCCAGGGCTTTTCCGTTTACCGTATAGTTTGCTCTTGAATTGGATCTTCCAAAATGCATCACCTCGCATTTGCCTGGATTGAACTCCATCTGCCATTTCTCCACCCAACTCTCCAATCTGTCTATATTCTGCTGCATTCTCCGACAGTCCCCTTCACTTTCTGCTACTCCACTAATCTTAGTGTCATCTGCAAACTTGCTAATCAGACCACCTATACCTTCATCCAGATCATTTATGTGTATCACAAACAATAGTGGTCCCAACATGGCTCCCTGTGGAACACCACTGGTCACAGTTCTCCATTTTGAGAAACTCCCTTCCACTACAACTCTGTCTCCCATTGCCCAGCCAGTTCTCTATCCATTTAGCTAGTACACCCTGGACTCCATGCGACTTCACTTTCTCCATCAGCCTAGCATGGGGAACCTTATCAAACACCTTACTGAAGTCCATGTATATGACATCTATAGCCCTTCCCTCATCTATCAACTTTGTCACTTCCTGAAAGAATTCTATCAAGTTGGTAAGACATGACGTTCCCTGCCCAAAACCATGCTGCCTATCACTAATAAGCCCATTTTCTTCCAAATGTAAATAGATCCTATCCCTCAGTATCTTCTCCAGCAGCTTCCCCACCACTTATACCAGGCTCACCAGTCTATAATTACCTGGATTATCCTTGCTACGCTTCTTAAACAAGGGGACAACACCAGCAATTCTCCAGTCCTCCGGGACTTCCGCCGTGTTTAAGAATGCTGCAAAGATATCTGTTAAGGGCACAGCTATTTCCTCTCTCACTTCCCTCAGAAACCAGATAGATGCCATCTGGACCTGGGTGTTTGTCCACTCTAATGCCTTTTAGAATACCCAACACCTCCCCCCCTCCTTTTGCTGACTTGACCAAGAGTAATCAAACATCTATCCCTAACCTCAACATCCGTCTTGTCCCTTTCATCAGTCACTACCAACGCAAAGTACTCATTAAGAATCTCCTTCATTTTCTGACTCCTTGCATAACTTCCCTCCTTTGTCCGTGAGTGGGCCAACCCTTTCTCTCGTTGCCCTCTTGCTCCTTATGTACGAATAAAAGGCTTTGGGATTTTCCTTAACTCTGTTTGCTAAAGATATTTCATGACCCCTTTTGGCCCTCTTAATTCCTCGTTTCAGATTGGTCCTACCTTCCTGATATTCTTCCAAAGCTTCGTCTGTTTTCAGTCGCTCTCAGTCGAAGCCAAGTCTACACTTCGTTTCCCCACTGTAGAGGAGACCACACTGAGCAGCGAATGCAGTAGACTAGATTCTGGGAAGTGCAGGAGAAGCGTTTCTTCACCTGGAAGGTACATTTGGACCCTTGGATACTGGGGAGGGAACAGGTAAATGGGCAGGTGCTGAACCTTTGCCAGTTACAGAGGAAGATGCTTTAGCGCTGTGAGGAGGTGATGGGGGTGAAGGAAGTGTGGACCAGGTTGTCCCCTGAGGGAACAGTCCCTGCGGAAGGTGGACAAGGGAGGGGAGGGGAATATGTGTCTGGTGGTGGCATCTCGCTAAATGTGGCGGAAATGGCATCTGATGATCTTCTGGGTGTGGATGCTGGTGGGATGGTAAGTGTGAATAAGAGGAACCCTATCACTGTTGCGGAAGGGAAGAGAAGGAGTGAGGGAGGATGTGCAGGAGATGGGTCAGACCTGGCTAAGGGCACTGTGGACAACGGAGCTGGGGAATCCTTGGTTGAAGAAGAAGGTGGACGTTTCAGAGGCTCCCTTGTTGAAGTTGGCCTCATCTGATCATATGTGGTGGAGACTGAGGAACTAAGAGAATGTGATGGAGTCTTTACAGGAAGTGGGGTGTGAGGATGTATGTCCAGGTATATGTGGGAGTCAATGGGTTTGTAGTGGAGACTGCAGGCAACTTTGGAGAGTCAGGACACGAGTCACCCATGGCAAAATTTCCAACTTCTCACTTGTTCTTGTGGTAGTGATAGTTATAAAGATGATCCAGTTCAGTTTCTCATCAATGGACACTCCCAAGATAATGTTAGTGAGGTGATTCAGTTTTGGTAATGCCATAATTCTTTTTTTCTTGAAGGTTAGTTATGTTGAAGCACATGTGTGGTTAGAAAGTTCTTTGCCACATATCAGCGTAAGCCTGAATATATCCAAATCTTTTGGACCTCATGGACCTCTTCAGAATCTGAAGTCACAAATGCTAATGAATACAGAGTAATCCAACATTCCTATCTCTGACCTTTACATTAGAGAGAAGGTGGTTGATGAAGCAGCTAAATATTTTTGGGCCTTAGGACACTGCCTGAGGAAGTCTGCAATGATATCCCTGGATTGTGAACATTAACCTCCCAAAACTAGAAACATGGTCCTTTGTACAAGGTTTGATTCCTACCAGTGAAACAGTTTCCCCTTCATTCCCATTGACTTCCATTTTGCTAGCCTTCTTGATGCCATATTTGGTCATCTGCTCTCACTTTCACCTCACTTCTGGAGCTCAGCTCTTTTGCCCATGTTTGGATCAAAGTTGTATTGTTTTCAGAATTTGAGTCGCCCTGAGGGAACACAAAGTGAGCATTTCTGAGCAGGTCATTGCTCCTTACATGCTACTTGGTAAATGCTATATTGATAAGTTTCAGTAGACTACTGGGACAGTGTTTGGTCAGTTTCCATTTGTCTTTCCTTTTGTGAACAGGGCATACCCGGTCAACTGTCCACATTTTCAGATAGATACCACTGCTGGAGCTGTACCGGAACAGCTTGGCCAGGGACACAGTTAATCCTGTAAACCAAGCCTTTTATGCTATTGCTGGAATGTCATAAGGACATATTGTCTTTGCAGTATCCAGTACCTTCAGCCATTCCTTGATATCACATGGAGTGAGTTTGACTGGCTACAAACTGGTTTCTGTGATGCTGGGACCTTCGGAGGTGATTAAAATGATCATCCTATTGGCTGAAGATGCTTCCAAGTATCTGACTTTGCATTGAGGTGCTGGGAGTCCCCTATCATGGGACATGGGACATGTAGAGTTATGATGTCAGAGAGTTGTACAGCACAGAAACAGACCATTCAGTCCAACCCATCCATGCTGACCAGATGTCCTAAATTAATCTAGTCCCATTTGACAGCATTGGCCATATTTCTCTAAACTCTTCCTATTCATGTATCCTTCCGAATGCCTTTTAAGTGTTATAACAGCACCAACGTCTACCATTTTTTTGGCAGCTTATTTCATACATGCACCACCCTCTGCGTGAAAAAGTTGCCACTTAGGTCCCTTTTATATCTTTCCCCTTTCACCTTACATCTAGTTTTGGACTCCCTTTCCCTGGGAAAAGAAGCCCTTGGCTATTCACCTTTCTATTCCATTCATGATTTTATAAATCCATATAAGGTCGTCCCCCCCCCCCCCCCCCCCACCACCAAGCCTCTGACTCTCCAGGGAACAAAGCCCGAGCCTATTCAGCCTTTCCTTGTAGCTCAAATCCTCCAATCCTGGCGATGAGACATTCAGCTTCTCAAGACGGCAGCGGTCGAGTAAGCAGCATGCAACTCCTGTGCCTGTACTACTACTACTGCTTTTTCTTTTCTTTTCTTTTCCTTCTTCTTTTCTCTCTTTTTTTCTAGTTTTTGCTTAAACTTGTTTTGGAGTGGTGGCGTCTTCAGAGGCAGCATGGCTATGGACACAGACAGTCTCTGAAGCAAGAGTGGCACTCTGGGGTGGGCTGATGAGGACCTGAGCAAGACTCTGGTAGCAGCATAACCCAGAATGGGATTCTGGCAATGGAACGGCATGTGCTGGTAATGCCTGGAGTGGGGCTGTAGTGGAAAAGAAAGAAATGTCGGATTCGCTTTCAATTTTCACTCTTTACTTTTTATTTTATTTTATTTTAAGTTATTGTAAAAACACAGATTCATTGCAATGGTACAAACTTTTCACTGTATTTTATATTGAGTACACTTGACAATAAATGATTGGATTCAATTCAGTTCATATCCTTGTGAATATTTTCTGCACCGTTTCAAGTTTAACTTTTCTATAGCAAGGAGATGAGAATTGAATGCAATACTTGAAAAATGGCCTAACCAATGTCCGGTACAGCCGCAACATGACATCCCAACTCCTATGCTCAATGTGCCGACCAATAAAGGCAAGCATACTTCTTCACTACCTGGTCTACATGTGACCCCACCTTACGGAACTATGAACCTGCACCTCAAGGTCTCTTTGTTTGGCAACAACCTCCCACAGTCCGAAGATGTGCAGGTGAGGTGGATTGGCCATGCTAAACTGCCCATAGTGTCCAGGGATTTGTAGGTTATGGGGATGGGTCTGGGTGGGATGCTCTGAGGGTTGGTGTGGACTTGTTGGGCCGAAGGGCCTGTTTCCACACTCTGGATTCTATGATGAAATTTATGTGGGACAACACACCCAATTTGGCTGAAGACTACATATGTTAATCATAGTTTTACAGGGTTGACTGGCTAGAGTGTGCCTTTGTTGATTGCTGTGCCTATGTTGATGTTAGCTGGTCTATACAATTTTATTCCTTCTTAATTTTTATATCGTGGATTTTGTACAACTAACTTTCAGGAGACATTGTGGCAAACACTACAAATCATCAGAAGTGAGTAAATCCAGGCCTAATTCTGGGTTTCTGAGGTAGTGAAGTCAGATACTTTAGAGTCTTTTAAGCGACTCTTGGAAAAGAACATGGATAAAAGTATAATGTAGGGTATGCAGAGTAGTTTGATCTTAGTAGGATAATAGGTCGGCACAACAACGTGGGCCAAAGGGCCTGTACCGTGCTGTATTGTTCTATGTTCTATCAGATGAAAACACTACAGTCCCGTTTCATGTTTGCACAAGCTGCTCTTTCTTTCAACTTAAATGATTTTTAAAAATTAACTTACTCTTTAGGCATCGCTGGCTAGTCCAGCGTTTATCATTCATCCCTAATTGCCCTTGAGAATTAACTGCAGTCAATGAAGCATCTTTGAATTGTAGTCATTGCACTGGAATACAGCTAATTTGTGCACAGCAAACTCCCATGAACAGCAAAATTATCTGTCGATGTATTTTAGTGATAGTAATTGAAGAATTAATAATGGCTAGGACATTAGAATCAACACCCTGTTTTCCTTCAAAATAGCATAAATTCCTTTCATTTATCCTCCCTTAGTGCAGGAGTGAAGTGTTAGCTTGGATATTTGTACTCAAGTGCTGAAATGGGTTTGAACTCAGGACCTTGTATTTCAGAGTCAGGAATGCTATCAAATGAGCCACAGCTGACAGTCATCTGATCAACTTCCAACTAATTATTCAAGTTTTTATGAAGACTGCCAATATCCACTTACACCACAACATCCAGCCTCTGCTTATGCCTCTGCTGCTGAAACTCTTATCCATGTCTTGTGTCCTCAAGACTCACCATTTGTAATACACTCTCAGATGACTTCTCACATTTTACTCTCACTGGAGGCTTTCCAAAACTATGCTGTTTGTGACCCCCTTCTCACATATGTCTCTGACACCAATCACCATCTTGCTCACTGACTTACAGTAGCATTTAGGTAAGTAATGTCTCAGTTTTAAAATCTTGATGTTTTTAAATATACCAGTGGCTTTGCCCCTTCCTTTACTTGTAAGCTGCTCCAGTCACCCAACATAACAAGCATGGGGCTGGATGAACACAGCAGGTCAAGCAGCATCACAGGAGCAGGAAAACTTGATGTTTCAGG
>JAHRHZ010000251.1:1601531-1649796 GCA_024137785.1 Ginglymostoma cirratum
ATTTCTGATGAAGGGTCTAGGCCCGAAACGTCAAGTTTTCCTGCTCCTATGATGCTGCTTGGCTTGCTGTGTTCATGACTTACCAAGGCCTCTCAACTTGTTTACCTTCTTGTAGGCTACATGCCACCTGTCCCTCCATCTCTTTCTAAAAGAAATCAGGATAAAACACACCACTTAAAGCCACTGCATTGTCACAGCATGACTTAATGCATGGGAAATCGTGCCTCATAAATTTGATTCTCATAAATTTGGGTGACCAAGAAAGTACATGAAGGCAGTGCAGTAGACATTGTTTACATAGAATTTAGCATGTCTTTTGACAAGGTACCACATGATGGGTTTTTGAGTAAGGTTAAATTTCTGGGATCCAGGGAGATCTGGCAATTGGATACAAAATTGGTTTGAAGGTAGAAGACAGTGGGTAATATTAGGTTGGTTGTTTTTCAAAGTGGAGTCTTGTAACCAGCTGTGTGCCACAGTGATTGGTGCTGTGTCCACTGTTATTCATCATTTATATAAATGATTTGGATGAGAATTTAGGGGATTTGGTTACTAGGTTTGTGGATGACGCCAAGATTGGTGGTATATTGGACAGTGAAGAAGGTTGTCTGGAATATGGTGAGATCTCGATCAACTGGGCCAGTGGGCTGAGGAATGGCAGATGGAGTTCAATTTAGATAAATGCAAAATGTTGCATTTTGGTAGGTCGGACCAGGGTAGGACCTACACAGTCGGTGGGAGGTCTCTGGGTAGTGTCATAGAGCAAAGAGATCCAGGGGTACAGGTTCATAGCTCCTTGAAAGTGGAGTCACAGGTAGGCAAGGTGGTGTAGAAGGCATGCTTGTTTTCATTGGTGAAGCCATTAAGCTTGTCAATGCATGAATCCCCCCATAATGAACTCCAGGCTCAAAGGGCTACCAAGTGATTGGCAAATGAGTAAATACTATTGCTTAGCGTATTAGTAAGTGAAACAATTTAATGAAACAATATCTCTGATGTGGTTTGCCATTCTTACCCAAAGTAAAGGCAGGGAATTTTAGGCCAGGTAGAGAGTCTTAAACGGTGCAATAAAGTGGTTCACTAACACTTTCTCAAGACCATTTAAAGATGAGCATCAAATGCTGATCTTGCCAGCTGTGCAGATATCCGATGATGTCAATGAGTCATAGAGGCTTACAGTGTGCAGACAGGCCCTTCGATCCAACATATCCATGCCACCTAGCTTTCACAATTAATCTAGTTTCATCTGCCTGCGTTTTGCCCATATCCGTCCATACCTATTCTATCCATGTATCTGTCCAAATGTTACTTAAATGACAAAACTGTATTCGTCTCCACCACTACGTCTGGCAGTCCGTTCCAGACACTCACCAACCTCTGTATGAAAATAAACTGGCTCTCTGGACCCTTTTTTTTAATCTCTTCCCTCTCACCTTAAATCTATGTCATCTCATCTTAGACTACCCTGCCATGGAGAAAAGCTGTTGGCTATCTACCTTTATCTATGCCTGTCATGATTTTGTAAACTTCTATAAAAACACTCCTCAGTCTCCTATGGTCCAGGTAAAAGATGTCCCAGCCTATTTAGCATCTCCTTTTAACTTAAACCTTCCTGTCCAGGTATCATCTTAGTAAATCTTTTCTGCAGTCTTTCCAGTTTAATAGTATCCTTTCCAAAGTAGGGTGACCAGACTGCATGCAGTATTCCAAATATGGCCTTACCAATGTTATATACAGCTGCAACAAGCCCTCCCAATTCACTTAGTAGCCCTTTTGAGCCTGGAGTTCATTATGGGGGGGATTCACACATTGACAGACTCTCCATGTGCGATTTGCAGTGATTAACCTGATCATTAGTGAGCAATGACATCAATAATTTTGAGTGTTTTTTTCTTTTATAGCCTTTTTGCTATCAACCTGTGCCATAACAAAATAGGTTCTTACTTCCACTTAATTGGTTTTCACTTGTATTTCTGTATGTCTCTCTCTGTGCCTCCCTGCTTTCTCCGACTCTCTCTGACTCTCTTTCTCTCTCTCACTAAAAGTGATTAATGCATCTAAAGGTAAATAATTCATTGGCTTGAAAATTGTAGGAGCCAGTGTGAAGGGTAGGGCGTTCCAGGATTTTGTTGGTAACAATGGACAAACTTCAAAATCAGGATGGTTAGTGACTTGGAAGAAAAATTACAAGTATGTGCTCACGGGCACCTGTTCCATTTGTTCTAGATAGTGGAGATTAGCCGTTTGAAACTTGCTGTGAAAGAATTTTTGGTGAATTGTTGCAATGCAGCTTATGGATAGCACTCTTTTTAACCATAGCTTACCAATGGTGCAGGATGTGAATTTTTCAGATAATGGATGGCATGCCAACTGAGGGACTGTTTTGTCCCATAGATGGTGTAAACACATGCAATCAATCACTTTTTTATTAAAGAGTATGCTTGGAGCATTTGCTTGTTTTTCCATCTGGTTTGTGTATGGCAATTTCGATGCTGGAGGAGAGGGTCTCTTTCTTCCTGGCTCAGGTCAGGTTTTTGTGACTTCATCCTCATTCACTTCATCATCACCACCTTGCTTCCTGACACTGGTTTGTCAGTGATGATTTTAATTAGTAAGACTTAGATTGTACATGACGCAGAATCTCATCATCCAAGGAAAAGTGTTTTCATGTATGCCATGGAGGAACAGAGAGAAAGAAGAGAAAATTTGAATGATTTTAATTATTGCCTCATTAAAGCTTTCATATTTTTCTTTTTACCATTTGAAGATATATATCTCAATTATAAACAGGATTACGTACACTTAACCTCTGCTGGTTATACAATATTAGTAAATATTAATCACCTTGGTAAGTGTAAGTGTTAAGCAATTCTGTGCATGTTATGTTTGAGAAGATGAATTTGAGTTTGCAGTTCTTGAAAATGAAAATATTAGAAGATATTTTTAGCAGCTGCAAAAGTAATCCCTTTATTCCTTCTCATTAAATATGTCAAACCTTTCTTCAGAAGTGCAATGATTTGGCTCTTGAACCTGTTTATGCTATCTACTTTAATAAAATTCACTGATCAGTTTATGACCCAGCATCTAGAGTAAAGAACTAATTGTTATTCCAATGGAATAGAGTAACACTAAAGTGCCTAGTGAAATACAAAATTATGTCCCATTCTTAAATTATAACTATCCAAAGGACATGAACAAGAACATCTGAGAATAAATTGACCTGATGTCATCAGGGAGTGGAATTGAATCTGTCGTAAACTCTAATATATATTCCAAGACTCCTTGCAATTTCACCAGATCTCCTGACATAGAGCTTGTGAAAGGCATTTATAGATTTATCTAGAATGGAAACTATTCATTTTAATATTGGCCATAAATTGTTGTACTTCTTTAATATCAGGTACATGTTGATGTTGAAATGAAAATCTCTGACTAACGTAAGTGCAGCTCCAACAGTACTGAAGAAGCATCCATCATGGTTTCCTGCTCAAACAGTTTGCTCAACTGGCATCTCATCCTTCACCTTAAATATTCACCACTTTTACCACTTGTGCACTGTGGCAACAGTATGTACCATTTGTGCACACTGAAACAAGTCACCAAGGTTCACCTTCCAAATGCACAATCTCTACTAAGAAGAATATAGGCAGCTGGTGCTTGGAAACACCAACACTGTAAGTTCTTTTCCAAATTTCACACAATCTCAGTTGGAACTATGTTGTTATTCTTTCACTGTAGCTGGGTCAAAATCCTGGGACTATCATCTCGACCGCAAAGATTTCAAAAGAAGTCTGATCACCACCGCTTTCCAGAGGACAATTCGGGATGGTCAATAAATTCTAGCTTTGTCAGCAATGACAATATCTCATAAATAAATAAATCTGTCTGGCAAAGCACATTTCAGTAAATTCAAGGTACCATTTTATGCCATTTACTGGTCATTATCATTGATTATATTGTAGTCATGCTTCCAAATACATACTGTTGGACAATTTCAATCTTCTCTCAAATATCATCCCGGTCTCTCAAATTGGGATAAGAAACACTGGAATGGACAGAATCGAGGGCAATCTGCTAGTTGCATTCAGCTGGTGATATGTATTTCCTTTTGGGATCCCCTTGCAGAGATATTGGTATCATTGACAGCACGGATGAGTTGACAGAAGACTGGAGGGTAGCTAATGTTGTACTAGTGTTTAAGAAAGGCTGCCAGCAAAAGATAAGAGGGTCTGACATCAGTGGTGGGTAAGTTGTTGGAGGGGATTCTAAGATATAGGATTTACATGCATTTAGAAAGGCAAGGACGGATTAGAGATAGTCACCATGACTTTGTGGGAAATAATGTTTCATAAATTTGTTTGAGTTTTTTGAAGAGGCTACCAAGAAGATAAATTAAGGCAGAGAGGTAGACATTGTCTACATGGATTTTAGCAAGACTTTTGGTAAGGTCCTGGAAGGTTGACTGGTTAGTAAGGTTAGATCACATAGGATCCAGTGAAAGAGAACCAATTGGATACAAAATTAGCATAATGGTAGAAGTGCTGGAGGCCTGCAACCAGTGGTGTGCCGCAAGGATCAGTTCTGGGTCCGCTGTTGTTCGTCATTTATATCAACGATTTGGATGAGATTATAGGAGATATTGTTAGTGAGTTTGCAGATAACACTAAAATTAGTGGTATAGTGGACTGTGAAGAAGGTTATTTAAGAGTGCAACAAGATCTTGATCAGATAGGCCAATGGGCCGAGGAGTGGCAGATGGAATTTAATGCAGATAAATACAAGGTGTTGCTTTTTGCTAAGACAAATCAGGAAAGACTTCCCAGGATCCTACCATTAACTGTGTATGTGTTGTTGAACAGAGGGACCTAGTGGTATGCGTCCATAGTTCCTTGATAGTGGCATTGCTGGTAGTGATGAAGAAGGCATTTGGCAAGCTTGTTGTCATTGGTCAGAGCATTGACTATAGGAGTTGGGATGTCATGTTGTGGCTGTACAAGATATTGGTGAGGTCACATTTGGAGTACTGTATACAATCCTAACTCTATAACTCTATAACCCATTGCCCTGCTATAGAAATGATGTTGTTAAACTGGAAAGGGTACAGAGAAAAAAATTAGAGATGATGCCTGGACTGGAGAGTTTGAGTTATAAGGAGAGGTTGGGTAGGCTGGGTTATTTTTCCCTGGAGAGTTGGAGACTGAGGGGCATGTAGAAGTTTATAAAATCATGAGGGGGCTTAGATAATGTGAATAGCTAAGGTCTTCCAACAATGAGGAGTCCAAAACTGAAGGATTTAAGTTTAAGATAGAGGCAAATGTTTAAAAGGGACCTGAGGGGCAACTTCTTCACGCAGAGGGTGGTGCATGTATTGAATAAGCTGCCAGAGGAATTGTTGGAGGCGGGTACAGTTAGAACATTTAAAAGACATTTGGACAGGTACATGAATAGGAAAGGTTTACTAAAATTTTTGCAGGCAAATGGGCTTGTTCAATTTAGGCCACCTGATCGGCATGGACATGTTGGATGGAAGGGTCTGTTTCTGCACTGTATGGCTCTATCAGTTTATGTGGGTGCATCAGAATTGAGCTGAGTTCTTCTGAATGTTTCTCCTCCCCACATTTCTTCTACTTCGGAGGACAAAAGTTGAGAGCAAAAAGCAGAAAGTGTGTTATATGAAAGGCATTTCAAAATAAAAGATATTAAGGTTCAATCTTCAAAGATTAGATGGCTGCTTGATTGTTGGACATTTTTAATCAAAAGAGAAGTTTTATTAATCTTATCAAATTGAACTTGGCTCCCTGTAGTAGTGAAATTGGCTCGGGTATCTACCCAGTCTGTTTCAATATGCCTTACCTCAATTAATTAATCTTCTGACTTCAATTAATCAATCCTCTGGTGTCATGGCATGTATATTACTCTTATGCAGATGTGTAACCCTTTCCCATTGACTTTTCAGATCCTAGATAAATAGGTAATGACACATTTGAGATGAAGAATTCCCTATACAGGTCATAAATGATTACTGGTTACATTTTTTCAATTTAGCTAAAATTTGGACACACTATCTTAACATTTTCTATGACTGAAATGAAGCAATCTCTATGAATAATGCTTGCTTCCTACAATCTGCAGTTTTAAGCCCAATGAATCAGAATAAGTTAAGCACATGTGTCTGAAGCTGAGAACATTCAAGGCTTCACACCAACTGAAATTCGGTAAGGCTCTACTTCTTTCCCTATGCTGCTAATTAACCACTTAAATAAGGAACAGAAGACAATTATATTTGTCTTTGCATCTAAGAATGCTGCAAGTGAATATATAACACGTTGCTGCTAGATATTGATCTCTTTAAAAATGAGAATTGTCGCATTATGTTTAAGGTGAAAAAATACAATTGCAAATTATTGTATAGGACTGTTTTTTATTATTATTCATACCAGATAATGATGTTCTTTTCTTCTCACCATTATGCAAATAGGACTATCATAAAGTTTGACATGGCACAATTAAAAATTACATAAAGTACGAAGAAACAGATGGCATCTATTTAAATGGTAGTGTGCATAATATAACCTATCAGTAATCTTTGAGCTTTTAATTGCTCTATTAGTTTTTTTTGTATTGAGACCAGCAATCAAGAATCTCTATCATTTCAATTAATGGAAGCTAGATGATTCCATTTAACAGTGTACAATATAGAGCTCCAACTGAAGCTGAAAATTCCCAAGAGAGAGTCAAACCATTCTAAACGAATAAGTAGCACTGGATTTTAGAATGCCTTATAAGAATTTTTATATACAGTAGTTCAGGTTAAATGACATAAGACATTTTATGAAAAATTGAAACCATTAGCAACTAATTAATGACTTGTTTAAAAATTACCAGTTAATTTATGTAAAATAATCCTCATTGAGCAGCATTGTTCATGGGAGGAAATCTGTGCCTATCACCTCTGTTGTTTAGTTTATGATTTAATTAAGTGTCTGACATAAGAAACAAGAGCAGACAGGACATTTGGGCCCTTAAGCCAGCTCCACCGTTCAATAAGGTTAATGTTAAGCTTCTCGATCTCACAAACTCAAAGGACTGAATGGCCTTCTCCTGTTTATGTGATATGAGTACTGGATAAGCCAGCTCCTAGGATGAAAGCTGGCTTGAAAATAATCGTTTCTTCTTTTTATAAACTGTAGGCATCAGTTATTGAACACATTCCCAAAAGTCTGCAGGTAAACTTTTAACAAAAACTAAACGTTTAATAAACAATGAATAAATATTAAATAAATTAAACGAAATGGACAAGAAGATCAAAAATAATTCATTAAAAATTCGGAAAAGGATTCAAACACTCTGAAACGGTTTTCCTTTTATTCCAATAATATCCGTACAGACATAAAATACCAATTAAGGTTTGCCACTATCTCCACACTGGGACAGCTGTGACCAAGTTTGTTCGAGTAAATTTCTGTTCAGATATTAAATGCTAGGCATGCACCCCCATATTCGCACACGAGATATTTACAAACAGGCTTTTAGACTTCTCAGTACCAAGTTCAAAAGAACAAGTGTACAAATGAAATTAAAGTCCTATCCTCCCCATTCTTCACATGAAAGAAAAATATAAATTAAAATTAAAGTTATACATTGTTCCTAACAGCTTAGTGCAAAAAAGTATGTGTAATTTTAAGAGGCACTTTCATTTTCTATTACAATCTCTTATCACTATTTATGTTTTACTTATACAGATTTTATACTAGCAGGAAGAATGCTTTTGCATGAAATACATTGAATCTTTCAATAAAAATCACATTCTACACAAATCCATTTTGATCACAACATTTATGTTCCTCCATACTTTCTCTTGTTTAAGCTCTTGCTATGATTTTGTTTCTTCCTGTTGTATGAATGATTTTCAAATTGTTTGCTTATGGCATTAAACGCCAGAAAAAACGCTTTCAGAATCTTGATATGAAATTTGGCTAGGAAAGTTAAAGGGTTATGATCTGTACAAATAAGAGCCTCTGCAAGGTTGTTGGATATGTGGACTCAAGAATTTTGGACAGAAAACGAAAACAAAAACTCAAAATCAACTACAGAAAACAGACTTTATCAGCTAGAATGAATTCAACATGCGAGAAAAAACTTGCAAGGGACTGACCCACCATTCATGGTTAACTAGAAAGGCTAAAGATAGTTTCAAACTCAAAAGAAAAATACAATGGCACGAAGGTAGATGACATGTCCAAAATTACGACAGAACTTCAAAAAAAATACAAAAAATGTCTAAGGAGTAATGAGGGGAAAAATTACAGCACAAGACAAAGCTATTCAGAAATATAAAAGAGATGGTGCGACTTTTCATAATTATTTCAAATAAGAAAGGTTACCTAGGTTAACATTGATTCTTAGAGCAACTGTGTTTGGAAAATTGAGAATAGAAAATAGTGATCACAGATAAATTGAATAATTAATTGCATTAGTCTTTACAATAGAGGTTACAAGAAACATCCCAGAAGTCATGATAAATCAGGGAATGGAACAGAAGGAGGAACACAGAAATTTAGGGAGATAGGATGGAAGAGACTTTAGGCTAGATGGCTTAACATCTCGGGGAAATGTTAGAAGCATTTATTAAATGATTAAAGTTAGAGTATGGCACTGAGAAAAGTTCAAGGTGATCAGGCAAAGTCAACATGGTTTTATGAAAATGAAATCATGTTTAAACAATCAGAATTATTGGAATTACCGGAAACTATTGGAATTCTTTAAGCAAGTAACATATGCTAAGGATAAAGGGAAACCATGAATCTGTTTAGATTTTCATAAAGCTTTTGATAAATCAACCTCATCTAAGATTATTACAGAAGGCAAAATCTCATGGAGTAGAAGTTAGCATATTAGCATGGACCAAAGATTGCATAACAGAAAGCAGAAATTAGGCATAAAAGGGTCTTCTCTTTGGTTGGCAAGATATAATGAGGTGAACCACAGGGATTAATGACTAGAACTTCATTGTTTACAACTTATACGCATGACTTGGAAGAAGGGACTGAAAGTACAGGCAGCATCTGTGAAGAAAAATCAGAATTAACGTTTTGGCTCTGGCGACACTTCCTCAGTTCTGATATTTCTGATTAACTGATTTTTTCTTCTCGGATGCTGCCAGACCTGCTGAGCATATCCAGCAACTTCTGTTTTTGTTCCTGATTTACAGCATCCGCAGTCCTTTGGGCTTTTACTGAAAGTGCAGGAATCAGGCTTGCGGATAACATAAATATTGGTGAGGAAGTAAATTGTGAAGGGGTTATAAAGAGGCTACAAAAATGTGCAGATATTTTAACTGAGTAGGAAAAAATGTAAATTGAGTATGATGAGAAAATATGAAATTGTCCATATTTGGCAGGAAGAATGAAAGAAAGCATATTATTTAAATGCTAAGAGATTTTAGAGTCCTGAGATTCAGAGGGATCTGGGTGCCCTTATATATTAATCCCAAAAGGCTAATGTGCAAGTACAACAAATAATTAGGAAAGCTAACATAATGTCATAATTTGTTGTGATGGGAACTGTCCATAAAAATATAAAGTTTTTTTATACTAGTTCGATTGCTTCTGGAGTACTGTACACAGTATTTGTCACCTTTATTTAAGGATCAATGTAAATGCGCTGGAAACGGTTCTGAGAAGGTTTACTTGTAATGGATAGTATATCTGATGATGAAAGATTTTATGGCTAGGCTTGTATCTGCTAGAATTTAGAAGAGTAAGAGGTGACTTTATGGAAACATGTAAGATCCTGAAACATCTTGATAGGGTAGATGAGGAAAGGATGTTTCCTGTTACAGGAGAATCTAGAACAACGGCTCACTATTTTTAAATAATGTGTCACCCATTGAAATCCTAAGTGAAACATTTTTCTAATCTCACGGAGGGTAGTGGGTCATTGGACCTTCATTCCTTTAAAGCCAGTAAAAGAATCTTTGAAAATATTTAGAGCAAAAGTGGATAGATTCTTAATGAGCATGGGGATGAAAGATTGTTTGGGTAAGTAGGAATGTGGAGGTGTGATTAAAATCAGATCAGTCACTATCTTATTAAATGGTGAAGCAGGCTAAAGGGGCTGAACACTCTCCCATGCTCATTATAAGATTCATAATTTCTTTGTAATTGATTATTGAACCCCAATATCATCATCAATACATATTATAATAAAACTGCATCAACATATGCCTCTGGTATCAGCATCTAGTCTAAATGACTTAGCATAATTTATTGCTGCCAGAACAGGTGCATTGGTTGGTACAGCTTTCAAGGTGTTAAACATATTCTAATACTCCTCTGTGCATTTAAATGTCTCGCATTTCTTCAACAAGCTTATCAGAGGATGTATTAAAATATTCAAATTTGGAATGAAAATCCTTAGAATCCATTTGCACCAAAACATTGCAAAATTCCTTGATTTGTCTTGGGCATCAAAAATCTAGAATAGAATATAATATTTTTTATT
Organism: Ginglymostoma cirratum; assembly: GCA_024137785.1. Taxonomy (NCBI): domain Eukaryota; kingdom Metazoa; phylum Chordata; class Chondrichthyes; order Orectolobiformes; family Ginglymostomatidae; genus Ginglymostoma; species Ginglymostoma cirratum. The sequence continues at coordinate 1,612,035 of JAHRHZ010000251.1, forward strand.
GTTACATGTAGTCAAGTACAGGAATACAGTGAAAAGTTTGCAATGTCGCTCTTCGCGGCACCACTTTAGATGCAAAGTACCGAGGTACAAATTTTAGGTACAAAAAGAGGAATAAAATTGCCTTACATTGATTCATTGTATAAGTTAGAAATAAAAAATATTAAAAGGATAAACATTACAGTCAGATAAACAAATTGCATATGAACATTGCATTGCAGTAGCTCAGCAAAGGGGCTTCCAAATGTGGTCTGACTGGCCTTGCAAACCAGTGACTGCGCACACCAAACCCCAGTCCGACAGCCATCTCTGCTCTGCTCCCTGCCTCCAGCCTGCTGGCTCTCAATCACTCAGCACTGCTGCAGGCATTCAGCCGGCTCTGCTCCAGGCCTCCGGCTTGCTCTGCTCTGGCTCTCAGCCTCTCTATGCCACTCCAGAGAGTAATGGTCTTGTCCAGCAGTGTGGCCAAATATGTTTCTTTTGTTGTGGCAAATTTACCTTTTGCCAGGCTTATATCTCCTTACTACAAGCTTGTTTGATTTGTTCATTTTCCTCTCAGATTGACTGAACACAATGTAAGGAGTGCATATACTGTATTCCCCATATAAACTAGGGAAAACTGGAGGTTTGAACACTGCTTTGTTACAGATAGACAATGAATCTTGCCAATTCAAAGGTCAAAGCTGGAACTGTGCAGCATACACATTTTGACTGATCATCTCTGCATGTCTTTGTGGGCCTCTGTCTCTCTATGCGTCTCTCACACTATCAGACTCTGTCTCTCACTCTCCATTTCAGTAAAAGAAAACCAGCAGTTTTCTTCTGAAAATCAGAACATATAACTCAAACAACGACCTAGGATAATCGGACAATCAACCAAATTGAGTATTTTCTGCAGACAGCACCAACAGGATACCATCATCAAAATCCAAAACAACTTTTTTAACAATGACGCCCTACCTGTTCTTGATCTTAGTCATCTTTGCCTTGGTTTCTACTTAGAACATAGAACAATACAGCACAGAACAGGCCCTTCAGCCCTCAATGTTGTGCCAACCTGTGAACTAATCTAAGCCCATCCCCCTACACTATGCCATCATCATCCATATGCTTATCCAAGGACTGTTTAAATGCCCCTAATGTGATTGAGTTAACTACATTGGCAGGCAGGGCATTCCATGCCCTTACCAGTCTCTGAGTAAAGAACCTGCCTCTGACATCTGTCTTAAATCTATCACCCCTCAATTTGCAGCTATGCCCCCTCGTACTAGCTGACGTCATCATCCTAGGAAAAAGACTCTCACTGTCCACCCTATCTAATCCTCTGATCATTTTGTATGTCTCCATTAAATCCCCTCTTAGCCTTCTTCTCTCCAATGAGAACAGACCCGAGTCCCTCAGTCTTTCCTCATAAGACCTTCGCTCCAGACCAGGCAACATCCTGGTAAATCTCCTCTACACCTTTTCCAATGCTTCCACATCCTTCCTGGAATGGGGCGACCAGAACTGTACGCAAAATTCCAAGTGAGGGCCGCACTAGCGTTTTGTACAGTTGCAGCATGACATCACGGCTCTGGAACTCAATCCCTCTACCAATGAAACCTAACACACCATATGCCTTCTTAACAGCACTATCAACCTGGGTGGCAACTTTCATGGGTCTATGTACCTGGACACCAAGATCCCTCTGCACATCCACACTACCAAAAATCTTACCATTGACCCAGTATTCTGCCTTCCTATTATTCTTCCCAAAGTGCATCACCTCACATTTGTCTGCATTGAACTCCATTTGCCACCTTTCAGCCCAATTCTGCAGTTCATCCAAGTCTCCCTGCAACCTGCAACCTGCAACATTCTTCCACACTGTCCACCACTCCACCGACTTCAGTGTCATCTACAAACTTACTAACCCATCCACCTATGCCTGCGTCCAAGTCACTTATAAAAATGACAAACAGCAGTGGTCCCAAAACAGATCCTTGTGGCACACCACGAGTAACCGGACTCCAGGCTGAATATTTTCCATCAACCACCACTCTTTGGCTTCTTTCAGAAAGCCAGTTTCTAATCCAAACTGCTAAATCTCCCTCAGTCCCATGCCTCCGCATTTTCTCCAATAGCCTACCATGTGGGACCTTATCAAAGGCTTTAGTGAAGTCCATGTACACCACGTCAACTGCCCTACCCTCATCCACATGCTTGGTCACCTTCTCAAAAAACTCAACGAGGTTTGTGAGACACGACCTGCCCTTGACAAATCCATGTTGACTATCTCCAATCAAATTGTTGCTTGCTAGATGATTATAAATCCTATCTCTTATAATCCTTTCCAAAACCTTTCCTACAACAGATGTAAGGCTCACTGGTCTATACTTCTCCCCTAATTTCTGCATCTACTGCTCTACTCCTCTGGATCCAATCCCCTTGCTACCCTAGTTTAAACCCTCCCCAACCACTCTACGAAGTACCCTCCCCGAGGACATCAATCCCAGTCGTTCCCAGGTGTAACCCAGTTTGTACAGGCCCCACCCCCTTTCATAAAAGCTGATACTTTAAATCTGTGCTGATTGTAGTAACCAAACATCCATCTTCAAGTCTACCATTGTCTAAAATACCAGGAAAGGTGGACCTGCATGTCTGTCAGTGTGGTAGCCAGGCAGTTAAGTTGAATTGTGCAAATTTGTTCCACACATGACAGTTATTTTGCATTGTACTGTGGCTACTGTGCAGTGTTTGAATTTGTTGATTCATCAAATGAGCCTTGAGGTTGATGTAATTAAAGATATCAATTTGGAATCCCTAATTTATACTGGTAATTTGTGTCCGTCAATTGACAAATTGTCTTTGACACTGTGTAGAATAGTTCCTTGCAGCCAGAATTAGTAAAAGCTGTTAATCAGATGTTATTTCATCATATTTTGATATTAAGCTAAAAACAACTTATTGACCATTACTTCATTTCATGTACAACTTAATTACAATTTAAGTTTATAGACACACTTATGTAAATTTGGCAGAAAATTTGCTGGTGGTGTAAATAATCTTCAAATTTAACTGGTGATTTTCTGTTTCCTGGACATTACAAAAGATGATGAAGGAAATAATTGGGTGGATTGTCCTCAGAGATGTACTCGCTCCTGTCCTGCCACCAGTTTAGAATGTTCTGTATGAGAAGGTCCATGGATGATCTCTTAGACCTGGCTCCCTTTCTGACAGGAAAACTTGTCAGTTTCACAGGGTCTTCATTGGCCCTACTCTGGGGAGAATGTGATGCAGTGGGATGAGAGGAACACTGTTCCTCTCACTCCAGTCCCTTCTAAACAATTCCTTCTTCATGATCTCCATTGCCTGAAACCTGAAAAAACAACAGCTATTTGGAAGCATACCACATCTCAAGGATGTATGGCATGGGCCTCCAGTGATATTCTTCAGCTTCTTGACTCTACTGGCTTTGGATCAGCTGGCAGCCTCAGATGAGACAGGAACTTAATGGTGAAATCCTAATTGAATAAGAAGTCATCAAACAGTGCTTGCATAGCTAGTTGGTGTTTGATTCAGCAATTTTTTTCTCACTGGTAGAGACAGGGAATTAGTCATCGCTCAAATTGCCAACTCTGTCACTTATTGCACAGAACACTAAATTCAAGCCAGCATCTCATTTTTAAATCTGCAGTTTCCAAATAACATTCATAATTTTAGGTATTTTACTCGATAATATAGAAATAGGATGATGAAAATACCAAAAAATGTTTTCTGATGTAGATACTATATTTAAGTCCAACAGCATTTGCTTTTAGATTTAATTATTCCAGAATGATATAACGCTTCCCTCAAAGAAGCTTTCCATTGAAATAATGCAGGCAAGTCAATCTCTCTGCAGTATGTATATGTATTTCTATGCATCTCCATCCTCTCCCTGCAAGGAAAAGTTCTGACTCAGAGATTAGACTCCACTCAAAAACATTAAATAAGGAGCCTTTGCTGTTGTCTGGACTGAGCCTTTCAGTGAGGCCAAAGTGCTATTCTGTCATTCTTCCTTGACAGACTTCAGGAAAGGGCAACTTAATCTTTTTGTTCAAAGTAGTTCAAATTAGTATCTTGTGGGAAGGCTCCATAAGTGCTGTTAGGACATCACTGTTATTTGGTATGAGTTTTATTTTAGTCTATTGCTTGTTGTCCCTCTTTCTCTGTATTTCTGGTTGGTAGTTAGTGTTATTTGGCATTGCAACTTTCTGCTGGAACATTATTTGTACACCTTACTCTTTTGGCTCTTTCTGTTCATTTGCTGATGCTTCTTCAGTTGGTGTTTTATTAACTTGGATGCTTTTTAACAAATTCCAACAAGTCCCATGGATGCCCTTTGCAACTTCTAGCATTCTGAACAAAGGTGTTCTACTTTTCTTACAACATAAAGTCTTAGGCCTTTAATATTCACCTCCACCCTCAGCTCCTTTCATTCTGAGCTGAGGAAGTGAACCTGTGGCATTCCCTGTTCCCTGCTTGCCTTCCTTTCACTCTAGCTCAACTCCTAAGGTTCACATCTATTCCTAATGCTAATATCTCAGATTAATTTGTACGTACCCAAAATAACAACCTGTTTTACAACATCATAATCCTCAATAGCTCTTTGTTAGCAAAGCATGTTTGTACCTGTCAATTTGCTCTGTACGTGCTGTGTTCAATTTTCCTTCAGCCATATTGTTTGGTTTGGTATTTTCTCAAATGACATTAAAGCTGCCTCCACATCCTTTCATTAAACTTTGATAGGACCTGTAAAATCTGCACGGTGGCTCAGTGGTTAGCACTGATGTCTCATAGCGCCAGGGACCCAGATTAGGTCCACCTTCAGAGTGCTGTATATGTCACGTGGGTTTCCTCCGGGGGCTCTGATTTCCTCCTACAGTCCAAAATGTGCAGGTTAGTTGGATTGGCCATGATAAATTACCCATAGTGTCCAGGGATGTGCAAGCTAGGTGAATTAACCATGGGAAATGAAGAGTTCCAGAGATAGCAAGCATGGGGCTGGATGAACACAGCAGGTCAAGCAGCATCTTACCAGAGATAGTGTGGGGTGGGGGGGGAGGTGTTGGTGCTGGTTGGGCTGCTCTTCAGAGGGTTGGTGTGGACTCAATGAACTGAATGGCCTGCTTCCACACTGTACGCATTCTATATTCAACAATTCCTGATTGGACTTTAGATTATAATTAGGATTTTCTCCATCAGTGGCTGCGTCAGCATCTTTTTTAAATTCCATAATTCTTAGCCTAAATTATTGTCCTTTTTCGGTATTTCTCTCTTGAATATCTCATTCCAGCCTTCTTATTTCGATATCCATTCTTTTTCTGTCTTTTTCTGCTCTCTTTGCTTGTCCTTCTCTGCTACCACTAGCCTCTTTATTTCTTTTCTCATACTTGAGCTGCGTTAATTGTAACTCAATATGTACAGATTCTGATATCTCACTACTTGGAATGCCTGGTCTTGCATATTTATTAAATTTAAATGCTGTGCTTTCAGTTATTTCTGATTTCTTAGCTCTGGCAGGCAATCCCACTTCTAAATTATTTCCCAATGTAATGATCCTGGCCATTGTCATCTCCATTAAGTTTGACAAGGACAGCTCTTCCGCCTGTATGAAGAAAAGAGTTTCTAGTGCCATCTTGTTTTGTATACTTTTATCTTTCGTCCCTTAGATTAATTCCACATTCAGTCACACACTGCCTTTTTTACAAATTCCCAGATGAGGTCCCAAACTTTGTCATAATTCACTGAGGTAGTATGCTGAAAATCAATTCCCCCTATTCCCAGAAAAATGACAAATGTGACAATTTGATTAACCCACTGAATAATCTGATTTTTACCTTGCTGTCTAATTTAGATTAAAAGGATATGCACAACAAGATCTTATCATTAATAAGAAAATCAGTCTTTATTGTAATCAAACTGTTTCTGACCATTACCTTAAGGTTTTGTTTATTAAACTTTATCTCTTTTTTTTTAAATTTCTAACACACATACGACACACAGAGAAACAAGCCAAGACACAAATATTATATGGGTGGGGAAAGAACAGAAAAATCAGTCCAGCATCGGCAGTTCCTACTATCTCAAGAACACCAGTCCAGATTACAGATGTTGATGAGATCACACAGCAGGCCAGGTAGCATCAGAGGAGCAGGAAAGTTGACGTTTCGGGTCAGGACCCTTCAGAAATGGGGAGGGGGAAGGGAGCTGGGAAATAAATCGAGAGAGGAGGAGTGGGGCTGGGGAAGGTAGGTGGTATGGTGATAGGTGAATGCAGGTAGGGAGTGGTTAGAATTGGTTGATGGGATAGGTGGGAGAGGAGATGGACAGGTTGTGTCAGGCCAAGGAGGCGGGGATGAGAGAGAGGGTTGGACATGGGATGAGGCCGGGGGTGGGGACATCTTAAAACTGGTGAAATCCATGTTGAGGCCATCAGGCTGTAGGGTCCCCAGGTGGAATATGAGGTGTTGCTTCTCCAGTTTGTGCGTGGTGCCATTGTGGTTCTGGAGGAGGCCTAGGATGGACATGTCGCCTAGTGAATGGGAGGGGGAGTTAAAATTGTTGGCAGCTATAATATTCAACAACTGACTAATTCAGAGCAGCTTCCTTTAGAAAAATTAGATTGCCTGCTGAATGCTGCTTGGTCCCTTGCTGAGCATAGATTCAACTAGCAGAGCTGTTGATGTTTAGAGCTTTGTTATAGTCATGGAAAACAGGCAGCAGCACCATATTTTTGGCTACCTATCTCTACCAGAATGGGTATAGCTAGTCACAAATGGCAACCTGTGCACCCAAATACAGAATAATCCATTTTTCATTCAAGCAATTTCAAACAACAGCAAACATTTTTTTTAAAAAGCACGTTGAAAAGCTAATAAAAGACATCCCAGTAAGATTTCAATCTTATTCACATAAAATAAACGTCTAATTCTACAATTGTAAGTCTGTAATTTTTTAAGCTCTTTTTCATACTTTGAGTTTAAAGTTGCAATAGTATATTCTATGGATGTATAAAATATTGTAATCAATTTAAGATATATTAAATTGCACAAAGATTCTGATTCAGTTAATTTCAAGTCAAGTCACAGATTTGATTTGCCCAAACAACTTTGTATGATTTTCGTACAAAAGGGATCTAGACTCTTCCTAAAAAAGGAAGTAGACAAAAAGCAGGTAATTATTGGCCAGTTAGCTTAACTTCGGTAGTGGGGAAAATGCTTGAATCTAACATTAAAGAAGAAATAGAAGTACACCTGGATATAAATTGTCCCATTGGAAACACCCAGCATGGGTTCATGAAGGGTAGATCATGTTTAACTAATTTGGTGGAATTCTTTGAGGACATTACTTGCATGGTGGACAACGGGGAACCTGTGGATGTGGTGGATCTGGATTTCCAGAAGGAATTTGACATGGTGCCACACCAAAGGCTACCACATAAAATAAAGTTCCGCAGTATTACAGGTAACGTATTGGCATGGATAGAGGATTGGTTGACCAGTAGAAGGCAAAGCGTAAGGGCAAATGGGTGTTTTTCTTGTTGGTGGTCAGTGGCTAGTGGTGTGCCTCAGGGATCAGTGTTGGGACTGCAATTGTTTACAATTTACATAGATGATTTGGAGTTGGGTACTAAGCGTGGTGTGTCAAAATTTGCAGATGACACTAAGGTGAGTGGTAGAGCAAAGTGTGCAGAAGACACTGAAAGTCTGCAGAGGAATATAGATAGTCTAAGTGAGTGGGCAAAGGTCTGGCAGATGGAGTACAATGTTGATAAGTGTGAAGTCATCCGTTTTGGTAGGAATAACAGCAAAAAGGACCATGTTTTAAATGGTAAAAAAATTGCAGCATGCTGCTGTGCAGAGGGACTTGGGTGGCCTTGTGCATGAATAGCTAAAAGTAGGATTGCAGGTGCAGCAGGTAATTAAAAAGGCAAATGGAATTTTGTCTGCCATTGCTCGAGGGATGGAGTTTAAAAACAGGGAGGCTATGCTGCAGCTACGTAGGGTCCTGGTGAGGCCATACCTGGAGTACTCCGTGCAGCTTTGGTCTCCTTACTTGAGAAGAGATATACTAGCACTGGAGGGGGTGCAGATGAGGTTCACTCGGTTGATTCCAGAGTTGCGAGGGTTGGATTATGAGGAGAGACTGAGTAGACTGGGATTATACTCATTGGAATTCAGAAGAATGAGGGGAGATCTTATAGAAACATATAAGATTATGAAGGGAATAGATAAGGTGGAAGCAGGGAGGTTGTTTCCGCTAGCAGGTGAAACTAGGACTAGAGGGCATCGCCTCAAAATAAAGGGAAGCAGATGTAGGACTGAGGTCAGGAGGAACTTCTTCACCCAAAGGATTGTGAATCTGTGGAATTCCCTGCCCAGTGAAGCGGTTGAAGCTACCTCGCTGAATGTTTTTAAGGCAAGGTTAGATAAATTTTTGAACAGTAAAGGAATTAAGGGTCATGGTGAGTGGGCGGGTAAGTGGAGCTGAGTCTCAAAGATCAGCCATGATGTAATTGAATGGCGGGGCAGCCTTGAGGGGCCAGATGGTCTACTTCTGCTCCTAGTTCTTATGTTCTTATACAATTTTGAAATTTGGGAAAATTTTAAATACTTAGTTAAGTTATAAGCACTTTTTAAAAAATATTAGAATTGTTGACTTTGAAATAACAGAATAACAGAAATTATTACTTAAAGTGGTACTTGCACAATGTGTAATTGCAAGGGAAGAAATTTCAACATTAGGAAATGTTACTCTGACTAAAAACAAATTGAACAGAAAGGATCCCAAGTTTCTTTATCAAGTAACATATCCTATTTTTACATTCCTGGATCTCATTTTGTATTTCTGTTCTTTTCCGTCCAACTTCGCCTTATTTTCGGCAGTGACTCATTTTGTATCACTCTCTTGCCTCTGAATCGCAATATTGTGGGTTCAAGTCCCGACTCATGATTTGATCACAAATGTCATTGCAGTAGCGAATGAGTACTGCACGGTTGGAGATGCCATCTTTTGGATGAGCTGTTAATCAGGTCCTATCTGCCCGCTCAAGTGATGTTAAAGATTCATAACTTCGAAGAGAAAAGGGGATTTATCTCCATTGTCTTGGCTGACATGCATTATTCAATCAACAGTATAAAAACAGATTACTTGGTCATTAGAGATAACAAGCATGGGGCTGGATGAACACAGCAGGTCATTATTTCACTGGTGAGAGTTTGCTGTGTGCATATTGGCTGTATTTCTCATACTACCACAATGTAACACCACTTTCAACGTACTATATTGACTTTTTTTTGTCGCTCAATGGTTAGTTTTCTATTTCCACTTCTGTTTCTTTTTATCCAACGCTGCTTATAATGAAAACCAAGTATTGCCTTTGAAATGAATGTCTTTGGTAGAGAGAAGGAAACCAATATTGACCTGACACAGGCAATCTAATGCATCAAATATAATCTATTTATTCAAACGTTATACGTTACATAAGGCTACTAGTTAATTAAAAAATGTTAAACTTGGAAACATTTGATTCTCAATTAGTTCCAACTCAGGAGCTGGGGAAGTCACTGGATTTGACTAATCTCCAATATTCATACAGTTGTAAATTCAATTGACTCCTGAGGCAGTTGCGTTCTAACAGAGAGGGATTATTGTCTTCGATTGGTGTATTGTGATACTGTAGCCCTGTCAAGTTGCTAGCTTCCATGTAGCACAGACAACAAAGATCTGCCACCATCTCCACACTTTTTGTTTTTCTTTAGTTGAGTGCAGAAAATTTTCTCTAAGGTTAATTTTATATTCATTCAACCTTCAAAGTGAATGTCTACATTTTCACAGTCTGTCCTTTTCTCATAGTATCTTGCGACAGAAAAGGAGGCGATTCATTAATATGCTACACCTCACTGCTCCTTCTCCATTGTCCTGCAAGTTTCGTCATCTCCTTGTCTCTGTTCCTTGAGATGGACAGGCTTGTTGCCCATGCAATCTTTAATCAGTGCATGATTGGGCATTCTCCTCTTTCCTACTAATAATCTGAGCCAACGTAAGCTCTTTTTTACACAGCTATAAAATTGTCGCTATTGTGGACTTCTGTCAAATAATTATTTTTTTCCTCAGAATGAAAATATTCTGAGAAAGCTTTCAAGCTGACTTTTCTATAGTTAAATACAAGACTTTGAACAAGTCTTCATTCAGGATATTGTGACACCCAGCAACGTACAACAACTGATTAATTCAACTTCAATTTCCACATTTTTAACTATTTCAAACCATAGATTTAGGATCCGACCTTTACTGCGTTTGTTGCTGAGCATATATTACTTTTTCATCTTAACCCGACTCAACTTTCATTGCTCAATACATTGTATTACTTTAGGATTGGATGGAAAGTCCAGTATATAAGGCCTGACTATAATGAGTGTCACAGCAAGTACCCTGAATACTTGATATTAAGAGCGGTTAGGTTGTATGTAGATCAAAGGAGAGGTCCAGGCAGTAAAGGAAGATTAATGTCTCATAGTGGGTATTGACCAAGGAATTGTTTCTGAGATTCCTATCCTTGACAGACCAGGCAGAACTTCACTGACACCTAATTCTAATGGAGGAGACAAAAACAAAGTTGCTGGAAAAGCTCAGCAAGTCTGGTAGCATCTGTGAAGGAAAAAAACAGAATTAACATTTTGGGTCTGGTGACCCTTCCTCAGAATAGGAAGTTCTTTCGGTTATCTAATGGAGGAGAGCTGGGTGCATCAAGCGATCATGGACTGTAAAATAGCTTTTGCTGATGATGCCAAATTTTGGTTTGCGTTATTGGGATTAACTTCACACTCTATCGGTTTTTTTTTTTTTTTTTTGTTCCCTTTTGCTTCCTGTAAATAAAAGCTTGTTTGTTGGTTAATTGTATTGCTTCTATTAATGCAATGTTTCCCTGCAGGATGGTATGGTTTGACATTGGGAACAAAGGTAGCTCTGGCTTGCAGAGAGTGTTCAAATGAGATGTAGTTACAGACAGGTTAACTTTGTTGATTAAACTGTAACTAGATTGAGAGAAAGGAGATGCATGTGCATGGAAGTGTAAGCCATGAACCATGTGCCATAAGCAGCCTTACTTTGTGCTACTGTGTTATGATATTGCCAATGAGGGTCAGCAGTGGTTGGGTAATTCTTGTCCAGGTGTACAGTGGCCTTTTGATGATGGCACAAGTGCGAGGAAAGCTGGTCTTGCAGCAGACAGTAACTGAGTGGCGTATTTTTCTGAGTGCATGTTAAGATCTGGCAAAAATCTGATGTACAGGACACTACAGGAGTAGGGTAGACAACGCAGCTCAGACTTGGCCAAAAAAAACATACAATTTCGAACTAGCTGAGTAGGCACCATGGTCAGCATGGACCAGTTTGGGCCAAACAGCTGTTTCCATGCTGTAATACTCTATGACTCTATGATTCAACCCAGAGAACCAAGAAAATGTTGGGCATCTGATGAGCAGCCCTTAGACAGGTTAAAATAATTAAATCTACCATCTCACAAGGCAAGTAACACTGGGAAATCCAGCTGCATTACACGTGGGGACCATGATTCATTAAACGAAAGGGAAAAAAGCAACCTCAAAAGTTCAATACTCTGGGAACAAACTGTGAAATTATTAAAAGGAAATAAGCTAAAAGTATTTTTCCATGGTTTGCATGATTTAAGAAATAAAAACCTCATCTTGCAGTGACATTTTCCAAGACAAAACAATGACTGCAGTGGGAGTGAATACGCGGCAAAACTTTAAATGCGACAAGATAAATTTTAAAACTCAAAGCTGCCCAGATGCTTAGTTAACCCACCTTAATACACAGGGAAGTATAAAATCAAACTGGAAGCTGGGGTCTTTAGAGAAAAATATTTATGATGTTCAGAACTCTCCAAGATTAGGCAGCAATCTGAAGCTGTCATTGTACTCAAAGAAACAATCTTGCAGTCACATGGGTTGGAAAATGTTCTCAGAATATATCGTTGGCTTAAATAAGTCATCAAGATAGAACACAAATCCCTAGTTCCCTCATTCAATGAAGAGGAACTGCCTAAAATGTCTCCAAGATCCAGAGATTCTGGTTGAGATGAATTAGATTAGCCTATTAAACAGTACATGTCTAGGGCAGGATGTAACTGACAGCAGAAGCTGTGTCCACTACACCATTGACAATCCAACACAATAGGATATTGGCCTCATTAATGAGATTGAGATATATTGTTGGCTGACTGCAGCATAGTGGGCAGCAAGCTCAAAAAATCTCCAAGTTCATCATGCACAGATGAAAGATGAAGAATGCATTCTCTGGTACCGCATGCAAAGCTGGCCACAGCAGACTCCCCAGTGCCATGCCGATGAATATCTTTCTTAAACATAGGAAACACTTTTCTTGTGGATGATTTCCTGGTATTTGACAAGCAGCTGGTGATTCCATCTCACTTTGAGTAGGGATCTTGGAGATACTACACCGCAGCCACATTGGCATAATGAAATACGCAGTATGCGGAACCTTCTGTGTGCTGGTTGGAAATAACAAGATCAAAAGAAGAAATGATTTCTCAATGCCAGGCATGTGCAATGCACAAACCAAAACAAAGTGAACCATTTATTTCAAATACTTAACCACATGGGAATACCTGAGAAAGAATCTATTTGTGTTTAATTGGAAATTCCACCTGTTTACCATTGACTATTTATCCAGATGAATTGAGGTCAAACAATATGACCACTAAGCTAGTTTTTTTGAACTTTGATGGGGATCGTTGTTACACTTCTTCCAACATGGCCTTCCTGATCATGTTGTTTCTAATAATAGTCCATAATTTTTAAAACAACTATTCATGCATCTTGCGACAACTACAGACATGTACATCTCTTAAGGTTCCAGAGATGACTTTATTCTAATGATGAAGCTGAAAGAACACTCCAAGTGCTTAAAAAGAATTGAGATGTTCAGACTGCATTCCTCAACAATGCGTCTACCTCATTGTGAAGTGGGGTAGCACCAACAGGACGGTTGATGGAAGAAAGCTCACAATGTAAATTCCAAACAAAAATTACTTCCAATGCAGAAAATCTAGGCTTATCGGAGAGTTCAAGCTGAAGAATAGTCTTATTGAATACAACAAGCTTAAACTTCAGCCGGAAATATTGTATGAAGAACATACCCATTTTGCTGGAAGGAGAAGAGAGATGTGTAAAAGATAAGGGTAAAGTCACAATAGTCCCATTGGACCATGTGCTGCTGTCTCATGAGACTAAGGAAAGGAAGGAGTATTCATCCACAGAGATGATAATCAACTGTGATCTTTTTGAATGTATACTCCAGGAAGTAGAGCAATCTTTTTTCTGTTAATCAAAGATGCCAATCAGCTATACGTTTGCATGAACCAGATTTTGAGTTAGAAATTCATAAGAACCAAGTGCCACAGTCCTCAAAGAAAACCATCCAAGTTATGATGATACTATGGCCTTGAGAACTTTATTTTATCCTGGTTTTTAAATGAAGAAGGATTGAGACAGAGGTAAGAAGCAGTCTGCTCAAAGCCAGTAAAGTAAACAGCTTGTGAGGCCTTGGGCTTTTTTTTTTAAAAGTTGAAACAATAGAACAAATTTGAATGGGTAGAGTCAAGTCCTGCAGAATAAGGATTTTTAGTTTTAGATTACAGAGTAATAGTTGCTAGGGTCTTTAAGATGGGTGTGGAAGCTTTCGTTCCTCTCTGTTACACCTAAAAGCTGTGGTTCTCTTCCTGCTGCTCGAATTGTATGTGAGACAATCTATTTTACTGAATTTGCCGTTGCTAAGGATGTGATTACAGAATGTTACTATATTGGAAAAGTTAATTAGTAGTGATTTTTTTGTAAACCATTTTGATAGTTACAGTTAAGCCAACTTTTTTCTTTTATCTTTGTTTTGTCTTTATCTTAGCTGTAGTGTAAAAATTAAGTGTGTGTTGATTAAAATAGAGCGGTTTGACCAATTGAATTGCATCTGGGATGCTGCAACACCTTACATTTAACCTGGACCCTAACTTTTTCTTATTTTAAAGGTATCTTCCTAATATATTCTGAGGGTGTTTTGTCTGGCCCATCACAAAGTTGAGAAGCAAGAGTTCAGGGAAAGACAACTAGCCTTCTAAGTCTCACAAGAACACAATCAAAAAACCTTCCAACAGACTGAATCTTCATGTCAAGGACTTGAGGGGAGATGGAGTACTATTTAAAACCAATTTATGAAAAATGACAAAGAGTTGGTATGTTTGTGGGGCAATGTAGTATAAGGCTTTGAAGAGGTCTAATGTCTAGGACCATGTGAATAGCACCTCCCACCATCATGCTGTGAGAGAACACATGACAGAGAGACTTGTGAGAAATATCATCCAAACTTTTGTCGAGTTTGACATACTTCTATAAAACTGCATGTAGTTCCTTTAATATTTCTTAAGTCAGTTTTCAATTGTTTTAAACATTAACTTAGTCATGCCTCTTTAATCTGGACTAACCAATATACTACAACAGTCACCCTCCTAGCTATGTTATGGTCAGTAAGGAAACTACCATTAACATGCATGTGTGGGGAGCAGGCCATGAGAACTATAATCTGAGTTTATAACTGCAATGTGATCGCAGAAAGATATGGTTCTGTATTTATTCTGTAGCTTTCTATTTGGACCTTGTCCTTCCCTTTCTTGAGTGACAATTATTCTTGCAATATGCCAAATACTTCTAATACCTCATCTGTAACAAAGGGTCATTGGCCTGGAAGATGACTGTGTACATCCTTTCTCCACAGATTCTACCTGACCTGCTGAGTGTTCGCATCATTTTCTGTTTCAGCTTCAGATCTCTAAAAATTACAGCATTTTGCTTTTCACAACACCTCAACCATCATGCCTTTTCCCCTCATTCCTCCTTTTTCAAATGTACCTATGCTTCAGTTACATTTGCCCATTATCTAAGTTATGAATGAGAACGCCATTAATGTCACCATCCCTTGCCCATTTCAATCTTTTCACTAATCCTTTATTTAAATTTTTAGAAGACTTTGTTTTCTTGAGCCACACAAAATGCACAATATCTCTGAATCATGTTTTCTTTCCTGCTCTTTGTCACTTTCTTTTCCTTTCACTCCTTCAAAACTTACTTGAACAGTGAATGCACATAGTTCCATGGATCATTTTTATGGATAATATCGAGTATATAATCAGATGTCCCATCATTATTTACCTATTTTCATCAGCAAGTTATCAATTTTTTTTTTAATCTGCTAGCTATTATTCAAGCTATGTTTAGTAGCAAGTACTGGGTACTGTATAAACTTAGATATGGCTACAATCAACCTCAACTTATTTTCCTTGATTCAGAAAAAGTAGAATATCCTTCACCTCTCTCTGTGCTCTCATGGTACAGATGACAGATGCTCCACATTGGATGTCAATCATGGATTCATAATGATCAGACTCTTTTTGTTTTGGATGTCAGATAAAATGTATTGTCTCAGAACCTATTTTTAAATGAACAATTGCAATCTACAGAAAAACTGCCATTATCTTAATCTGGAGAACAGAGGTGCACTGGCTTTTGTAGCCAGTCTCTTTAGTTTCTTGTAGCCTGCAGGAGATGCTGATCTGACCACAAGAAGCTGCAATTGTCCTTGAACAGCAGTCGGTCTAGGCCCGAAACGTCAAGTTTTCCTGCTCCTATGATGCTGCTTGGCCTGCTGTGTTCATCCAGCCCTACGCCTTGTTATCTTGGATTCTCCAGCATCTGCAGTACCTTTTATCTCTCACAGCAGTAACCAATTGTCTGGTTGTACTTTATAGTCAGTCATAGTTACCAATTTCCCTTGTTTCAACAAACACACTAAGGTCTCTTTGATTCAATTCTCTTTTACCACAAAATAGAGACACTTGACATCAAAATGACACAGCCAAATGTTATTACAGATAACAGTGTAGAAAAACATCTATTATAACATGTTGTAATGACTGCTGTTTCTCGAAGGATATTTGATCAAGATATAGTTTCTCCCTCATTTATTGAGGGATGCGGATGCTGCTTAACAAGACCAAAGTTAATTGATCACCTCTATTTGCCATTAAGAAGGTGGTGACATCCACCCTTCTTGAACTGGTTCAGTTCATGTGGTGAAAATACTCCCACAGTGTGTTTAGGGAGGGTGTTCCAAGATTTTAGTGAAGGAACAGCAACATATTTCCCAGTTAGGATGCTGCATGATTAATCAGGTAATAAATGTTTGGTGTGGAAAACTTGTTGGGGTAATCACCTCGTTCTTAGTGATAAGATCCTGGATTTGGGAGGTGCTGGTGAAGAGAAAACCTTGTAAAACTTAACTTGCAAGCGTTCAATAATTTTCCTGTTATAGCCAAAAAGAGTTCACCAACACTAAACACACTGGTAAACTCAAGAGAATCACGCTAGCCTCCTCTTTACACTCGAAGGTTTGCTGCAAAACCAAACAAGCATGCTGGTGGATCCTGCCATTGTGATTCAGAATTGAAAATTATAGGATTCTTTAAGAAGCAATGTTCTGTGCCACACACTTTGCTGTAACAATAATTGGAGCAATGATAAACAAAATTTCATAGTTGAAAATCACTGACATGAAACAATTGAAAAATCTAATAGCCACTGAGCTCTGAGAAATGTGACATTTCATTCTGTATAGGGAATATTTATTCAGTAGTTACCAATACTTTTGGCAACTAACAAATAACGTTATCTTGTGGCATAGGAGAATAGCTGTCATTACACTCCATCAAAATAATTTATTGTGTAAAGTACTGTGAAGGATTTCAGCAGAATACAACACTCCATAAATACAAATTTTATTATTGCACACTTTATAACATACCATGACAAGCCATGCTAACTATGCAGTATTTCTGAGATTAGAATGAAAGAATTTGCAATATAAAATCTGTTCAGCCCACAATGCATTAATAGGATTTGAGGATCTGATTTGATTGTTGATACAGGCTACCTAGCTCCACCCCACAGTCTCTTTCTCCTATTTCAATAACAGTTAGACTAGTTCCTTTAATATACTTCCAACAAACTGCTAAAATTGTCCTTTTAGTTACACACTTAAATTGTTTCACAAAACCATTCATAATGTGTTGCATAAGGGTTGAATCATTGGTTTGAATTGATAACTGTGGAAATAACACTCAAATTTAATATGATGCTCCATTACACCAATAACAGTAGTAAATGTGAATTTGTCGCCCCCAAATTAGACTGCAAATAATTTGATGACATTTTAGATCAAAATTATTTCTGACATGTTTTTAGATACAGCAGGCTGCTATTGTGTTGAACAATTTTCTGTTAAGTCAAGTGAAATTGGCTCAAAAGATGTGGAAAAATATGATGTTGTCTTGACAGAGTGATCCTGTGTGTGTGGTCTGTGTATTTGTGTTTTGTTGGTCTGCCTTTGAAAATATTGAAATAAAGTCTGAACAAAAGACACAAGAAACACTCTGGAAGTGTGCTGGGGACAGCTTCAGTTGAGACATTCATGAGTGCATTCATTGATTATTTGAACAGAAACAATGTGCAAGGGTACAGAGAAAAGTCAGAAGAATAACGTTGGTGCAAAGAGCTCATTGGAGAGTGGTGCAGGCACAGTGGGCTGAATGACCACCTCCTGAGTTATAACACTTCCATAATAGTATGAATTGGTTGAAAAGTTGAAACATCAAGCTAATGGGCATAGTGATGGATACAATCAGTTAATAAAAGGATTTTATTGTAAATTTTTCTTCAACGTTTACGCTGAAATTTGGCAATGCTAAGTGTTTGCAAAGTACTTAATCAACAAACAGTTGTTAAGTAAAATCTTAGAGGCCATCTTATTCACATACCCAAAGAACAGATGAGATATGGCATAATAATATGGTAATTTAATATGTAAAATTAGTTTAACATTGTTTAATTGGAGCTCAATTATAGAGGGAGTGGAACTTGGCTCCACGCTTGGCCTACGCTCTGTTTAACTTTGTGCAGTTAGACTCATATTCAATGAAATGAAGATGCATCTCTCCTATACTACTACTTTTTGAAGGCTTTATAAACTACTTCCAGTCTATTTACTGGGTTATTTCATCTGGCTCCTGGTGCAACTGTCCATGTTTGTGGAGTTTTGCAATATTTAGCTGAAGTTCCAGTCATCTACACTGAGTGGTGTGGGTGGTGCTGAGTATAATATTGTTGAATTAAAAGTTCATGCTGAAACAAGTTGCTATTAGATATGGTCTTGCAGAGCGTTTCCTTTGGGAATTGAGAATGGCCAAGAGAATGGAGACAGAGATCACATACATGCCATTAGAAGAGAAGAATGGGAAAAAGAGCTCTTAGTAGAAGGTTATATATGTTGATACTGTTTGTGTAACAATTCTCTTATCTCAGCCTCCGTGCAAACCGTACATGAGGTGCCTTTTGCTTCATAGAACCTTGGAAGTGGTCGGCGTCAAAAACTAACAAGTGCAATCATAAAGCAAAGCAAGGATAATACCTCATGTGTTTGCACTTGGCTTTTACGTGTCAGTTCCTTCCAAGCTTTTGGTGGATATGTGTGTATACAATATAACACATATTTAATATTCTGCAGTACAGAGGGCGCTACTAAATAAGCGATATCACTGAGATCCTCTCAATAAAGAAGGATAACTCCTTCTCATTCGTCTTACCTGAGATAAGTAGTTGGAGTGAGCAAAGTGTTTCCAGAAATTACCGGTGTTCTCATGAAGTGAATTCCCAGTAATCTGCACATAATAAATGACACCTTACACAATGAGAGCTCGGCCATTTTCACAAACCAACAGGCTGTGAGTCTTACAGCTAAGTACTGCTATCCTGGCAATAGTAATCATTTCTTCAAACTGCAGAGTGCTCTGTGCCATCTGTGCTTGAACCACCCAGGCAAGTCAAAGGCTGGCCACTTCTCAACAAATTTATTCATTTGTGTCATGACTCTGGTTTGCACAGCAAAGTTATGATTAGAGTCATGCTGTTAAAATGAATATTCCAAAGCAGACCGTTGACTACCTCAAACTACCTGGGCCTTTCTGCAGGACGCCTGCAGAACGCAACAGTGCGGATATTAACATTGTGATTGTGATACATGTAACATATTATCTGGCCATCGTGAGGGAATTCCTGCCAGCTATCAGATGAGAAGTTGCAGAGCTACAGCAGAAGGAAGTGAAGGATGAAGTATCGCAAGAAATGGAAGAATATAAAAATGATTGGAAGCTAAAATGCAGCCAGCCCCTTACTACATGGATTCTACCTGAGCAAATATTTCATGACCAGTGCAAATAATCTCGATCACCTCTTCATATTCACCAAAAGTTCTACACTCCTTCCTCAATCACTGAGCACTACATTGTCCTAATGAGAAGTCTGGCTAAGTGAAGTCCTCAGCTGATGTTTAAAGCAGAACTAACCTGTGATCTCAGTCAGGTGAACAGGTACTTACTCAATGCTTTGTGCCACTCCATCCCATCATAAACAACCTCCATACCACCATCTAATTATAGCTCTCTTGTGCACGTGCCTCACCTTACGCGGGTATTGCAACCATGCAAATTTTAAAATATAAGCAATCAATAACTGAACTATTGGCTGCAAGTATAAGATTGTTGTTGTCTGTTCACTCACACTGACTTTGTTTCCTCCACTGATTAAAGATTTACAATTACTGGGTCATTGAGGTGAAGAAATGAATATTACACTGCGGCGAGGGGAGACTTGAAGCAGAAGTGGGTACTTCCATCATCTGCTGCTTGGGAGTCACAAGAGATTTTCTGATACGAGAAGGGTTAGGAGGTCTATAACTTCATAATTTTCTTGCCAGCCTTGCCTTTAGCCAAACCCATATTGGTGCCTATGATGGTCCACACTGCCTGCACCTTCATTAAAATCACAAGCATGCTGCTTGTTCTCCAGTTTCTTGCTATTGCTTCTGTCAAATACCAGCCATTTTTCTGCAAGAGAGTGTGAAACACAATGGTGAATGCATTTTCACTTAGGTGATATGGTTGTCACAGTTAGTTGCTAGTGTATGCATGCTGAGAGTACAAGCCCTTCAACCATGCTAAGCGTGTGAGGTGTGACGAAAGGTGTTTAATTTGTATAGTAATATTTTTGTAGCTTGGAATTAAAAATGTTGACAAACAGGTGCTAGTTACCTTTGTGAAGGGCTTTCTTTTTTTTCGAAAAAGGTATCAAGGTCAGACAGTCCTTTTGGAATAATGATTTAACTCAAACACTTGTCAGAGATTAAGTGACTGAAAACCTTTATGATGTTAATGGGAAAATATCTATACTGTTGGATTTATGACAGGAAAAGTAAACATGTAAGGCCATTAGCTTTGTTTTCAATTCAGAAGAATTTTGAGTGAGCAAGATTTTTTAAAGGTACAGTTCAGAAGCAAGTTTCTCAGTTAATTTCAGAAGACACCGGTGTTAAGTTACAAGGCAGACCATTGACAACCTCAAACTGCCTGGATCATTCTGCAGGAGGCCTGCAGCACTCAACAACAAAGGTATTAGCATTTGTGATTATGCTACTTGTGGTATATTATCTGTCCATCATAAAGGAATACCTGATCAGTAGGGCAGCACGGTGGCTTGGTGGTTAGCACTGCTGCCTCCCAGTACCAGGGACCTGGGTTCAATTCCAATCTTGGATGACTGTGTGGAGTTTGCACATTCTCCCCGTGTCTGAGATAACAAGATGTAGAGCTGGATGAACACAGCAGGCCAAGCAGCATCAGAGGAGCAGGAAAGCTGATGTTTTGGGTCTGGACCCTTCAGAAATGGGGGAGGGGAAGGGGATTCTGAAATAAATAGAAGATCCCCCTCTCCCTCTCTTTATTTCAGAATCCCCTTCCCCTCCCCCATTTCTGAAGAAGGGTCCAGACCCAAAACGTCAGCTTTCCTGTTCCTCTGAAGTTGCTTGGCCTGCTGAGTTCATCCAGCTCTATACCTTGTTATCACAGATTCTCCAGCATCGGTAGTTCCCACTATCTCTCCCCATGTCTGCACAGATTTTCTCAGGGTGCTTCAGTTTTCTTCCACAGTCCAAAGATATGCAAGTTGGGTGGATTGGCCATTCTGAATTGCCCATTATGTCCAGGAATGTGCAGGGTAGGTGGATTAACCATGGGAAATACAGGGTTATAGAGATAGGGTAGGGCGAGTGAGTCTAGCTGGGATGCTGTGTGGAGGGTCGGTATAAATGGGTGGAATGGTGCTTCCATACTGTAGAGATTCTAAGATTCTACAACATCAGTGTTGAGTTTAGTAGTCAACTTAGTTTCTTTCCCAGAAGTGGTTCAGGCAACAAGTTCCTTCACTAACTTGTGAAACTTCCAAACCAGGATAATCTGTAAATTGTTAGAACTGAGAGCATTTAAACTCATATTTGTGAAGTTCGCATCTGCAGGTCTGGAAAACACTCATCAACCTGGAAGGAGTTAGTTAAGAATAAGGAGAAGACATTTGGCAGCACAGTGGCGCAGTGGTTAGCACTGCTGTACAGTACCTTGACTGGTTTCAAATCCACTCTTGGACAAATGACTGTGTGGAATTTACACGGTCTCCCTGTGTCTGCGTGAGCTTCCTCCAGGTGCTCTGGTTTCCTTCCACAGTCCAAAGATGTGCAGTGTAGGTGGATTGGCCATGCTAAATTGCCCCGTAGTATTCAGCAATGTGTAGGTTATGTTTATTAGCTATGGAAAATGCAGGGTTACAAGGATAGGGTTGGGGGGTGGGTCTGAGAGGGCTTTCTCTTTGGACGGTTGGCGTCGACTCAATGGACCAAATAGCCTGTTTCTACAGTGTAGGGATTTTATGAATTCTATGAAAAGAACTCTAAAGTGTTGATATAGGATGTGAAATTTCTCCGGACTTGAATCTCTGTAATGGATAAAGTCTCAGGAAAAAAGTTGAAACTTTGTTTTGCTGTTTTGAAATTATTCCAAGTGTCTTATACATTTAGCTTGATTTTCAACATTTCCCCTTTTGTGTAATAAATTTCTATTTTGTTAATGAAAGTGTTTGTGAGACTATAAATGAATGACTAAACACCATATTAACTAACTCAATGAAAATAAAACTTAAGGTCTGAATTTTCATTCTGATTCATTCCAGGGTCTTTCAATCTGACTTGTCCAGTAGTAGCATCAGTTGGATTATACCGGACAGGAGGTAAAGCATTCGAATTTTGGGTTGATTGTTGCTTAGTAGAGATTGTTGGTCAATGAGTGATGTGAGCGTAGTGAACTTAGCAATGGGTGAAGTGAATGAAACAATCAGTAGGAATGTCACTTAAAAATGAGGTCTCTAAACGTATCTACTTATCAGATTATTAAACCTCCTCCTACATCATATTCATTTTCATTGAGCAGCACACCTGACATTGAAGTGTGTCACTACCTTCTGACCATAATTGTGGAGGGCCTCTGTCTCTTGACCTCTGCAGGTACAGGACATCTTTTCCTTTCTTAACCTCTTCTCCCAAGATGTCCAGAACACTATTTGAATGTCTTGGTGTTTGTTCCTCCACATATTTAACCATTACTTTAATATGTTGCAAGCTGATTCACTTTTGGAAAAGTATCACTCACTGCATCTCACACTCACTGCACTTTTTGGCAATACAGGCAGCTCATAAGTAAGGCTAAGAGTATATAATATCGGGTTCCATACTACTATCTGAAACCAGCGATCAGTGTAAGTGTGGAACTGTAGAATGGTAACCACACAGCAGGAGGTCATATGGCCTGCCAGGTTTATCTTGGTTCTTTGCAAGAACAACTTTGCCAGTACCGTACCATCACACTTTTCCCATAACCCTGAAAATGTCGTCTTCTGGTCCCTATCAAATTCCTTATTGATTGAATCGAAGAACATAATAATGTAGGAAATAGGAGCAAGAGTAAATCTTATTTCCCTTAGAGCCTGTTTCATCATCCAATAAGGCACTGACCAATCTAATTGTACACCAATTCCGTTTTATTGTCTGATACCCTTCTTTAACTTTTGGAGAAAATAATGCAAAGAATTCATAACTCTCTGGGAGAAAAGCTTTCATTGTCACCTTAAATGGGTGACACCTCTGAAACTAAATCCTCTATTCTACGTTCCTATGTGATGGGAAACAACCCCTCAGCATCTACCTTGTCAAATTTTTGCAGAATCTTTTATGTTTCAATAAGATGATCTCTTCTAAACACTAATGTTTATAGGCCCAATATGCTCAAGCACTCCTCACAATACAAGCATTAAATCCAGGAATCAATCTCATAAATCTTCTATAAATTGATGCCAATGCAAATATATCCATCCTCAGAGAAGGAAACCAAACTGTATAGGGTGCTTTAGGTATGATCTCAAACACCTGATACACTTGTGACAAGGTTTCTTTATGTTTAAACATTATCCTCCTTGCAATTAAGACCAACATTCCATTAGCCTTCCGAATTATGTGGAATTTGTGTAAGCTTTTTGTGATTCATCTGTGAAGACGCCCGCATACCTCTGCACCATGGTATTCTGTACTATCTGTCTCTCTTTTTCCCTATTCCTTTTTATTTTTCTGTCAAAACGAATATACTCGGGTTTTCACATTTCATATTCGATCTGCTATTTTTCCCCAGTTATTCTAACAAATCCTGTAGTAGACTCTTAGTCTTCCACGCAGTCACTTTCCCAATTTTCTTTGCATAGTTAGTAAATTTAGCTGAAATGTATTGAGTGCCTTCATCACTAAAACATTAAAATGAGTTGTAAACAGTTGAATTTCGAGCACAGATCCCTGCAGCACATCTTTAGTCACAGTTTGCCAATCAGAAAATGACCCAATTATCATGGTTCCTTGTTTGCCGTTAGGTAGGTACTCTTTCCATACTAATACAATGCTCTCAAATCCATGAGTTTCTAATTAGTGCAATAAGTTTTTATGTAACATTTTGGACATTTTATAACAACCATGTCCTCAGTAACAGTCCACAGTTCCAAGAAATTCATATCAGTGTTGATTAGCTGTGTACATTACAATATATCAGGACGAAGGGAAGGTTATCAGGACACTGTTTCAGGAGGCAGCCCTTAAGTGCTTCAAATTTTGTCTGATCAGGGATAGGAGTATATAACTGAGTGCGGTAGGTACAGGGATCTAGGAGGCAAAAATAGATGTGCCTCAGCCCTTTGCCTAATAGCTGCATGGTTCTTCAGCATGTGTGGATGAGAACGGGAACTTCAGGGAGGATGAGCAAACTGAGCAATACACAATGATACCGGGGGGTCATTCAAGTTCAGGGAGTTAAAAGAAATGTATTGGTGGAAGTGAATATAATTAAGAGAATAGATATTGTTCTCTGTAGCAAAATATGGAACTCCTAAAGTTTGTTATCTGCCTGTAACAGAGCTAAAGACATCTTAGAATCAAGAATCATGGAATTCCTACAATGTGGAAGCAGGCCATTCGGCCCATTGAGTCTACACTGACTCCCAGACCCATGTTATCCTTGTAACCCTTCATTTTACATGGCTAATCCACACATCCCTGGACACTATGGGCAATTTAGCATGACCAATCCACCTAAATCGCACATCTTTGGACTCCACACAGACAGTCACCCGAGGGTGGATTCAAAACCAGGTCCCTGGTGCTGTGAGGCAGCAGTGCTAACCACTGAGTCACCGTGTTGCCCCTTATTGGGGTTAGAGAGAAAATTGAAATGGAACACTTCCAGTGAAAAGTTATATTTGACTCAAAATGTCAACTCTGTTTCTGTCTGCATGGATGCTGAGCTTTTCTAACACAGATGGTTTTACCACCAACAAAATCAAAAATTGCTGATCAAAATTCAGCACGTCTGGCAATATCTGTGGAGAGAAAGCAGAGTTGATGTTTCAGGTCCAGTGACCCTTCTTCAGAAATGATTACAGCTGTAAAAGCGTTGGTATATATACCAGAGAAGGGGTGGGGAAAGGAGTAAATGATAGATGGAGATGGAGCTCTGAGATAGAAAAACAGTTGAGCAGACAAAGGAATGGGCAAAGATCAACCTGGGAGAATGAATGGTTGCTCATGGGGACCGTTAATGGCTGATAATTGTTTGTGGTAGGCCTGTAATGACAAGTCCTGGTGTGACGGGGTTGGCATAAGGACATGGGAGAAGGGGCTTGGGCTCTAAAATTATCAAACTTGATGTTGACTACTGAAGGTTGCAGGGTACCCATGTAGACAATGAGGTTTTCTGTTGAGTTTTTCCTGCAATTTCTGATTTTGTCTCTGATTTACAGAATTCGCAATTCTTTGGTTTTTTGGTTTTATCACCACCCTTCCAAACCACACACAGTCCTGACTTAGAATGACATTGCAAAGTTTTACTGTTTCTGGATCAAAATCCTGGAGCCCCTACTATCATTATGGTTGTGGACGGACTGCAGTATATCATGAAGGTTGGTCAGCCTAACCTTCTCAAGGTCAATTAGCCATAGATAACAAATTGCCTTGCCAGCGACTTCCACATTCCATGAAATGAAGAGAGCATTTCCACTTAAGCCAGAGGGAAATTTACATAGGATGAATAAGAAATTAAGACTGCATTTAACCAAAAATTGGCTTAGTAACAATTTTGTAGAGGCTCGCTGAGGTTTTCTTTCAACGAGCTGTAGTGCATTATCGCATAGAATTTTCCACTGCTCACATCATTATTTGTACACTACAACTCAATGGGGGTATCACTCTCGAGCTAGAATTCCCCCAGGACCTTTTGGGATTGGGGTATATTTTTAAGTCCAGGTTTGCATCAGGTCAGACACTGCAAGCCAGGAACTACTAACCACAGTGTGAGAGGCACATCTTTAAAGGACAAGACTGAGAAACAGATTGGCATCCCTCTTCACTGATAGGGTCCTAGAGATCCTGGTGGAAAAGGCAGTGGACAGGTGAGTTGTCCTCTTTTCTCAATACTATCAGAGGAGACCACGCCACAAGACTCTGCCAACCTGGTCTGAATTTGCCATCCAGATCAGTGTAGAGTCAAAGGTCTGGGGAATATTAGGCAGGGTAGGAAGAAGGTTGATGATGTTTTCTGCTTCACCAGGATAAGTGCCATTATCTTCTCGCTACTTTCTTACACTCATTCTCTCTGTTGTGGTTGGTTGGCTCGCTGAGCTGGTTCGTTGTTGTTCCACAGACATTTCATTACCCTGCGGGGTAACATCATCAGTGCAGCCTCCAATGAAGCGCCGTTGTGTTTTCCCACCTGGTTTTTAAACACTGGAGTCCGTTAAGCTGGATTGCCCCACTTCGGGTTTTCCTTCGCAATGGAGTGTATATGGGGTCGGGTTCTATGTGTGTGTTGGTGGCTTTCTTCGTGGAGTACCTGGCCTCTAGGAACTCCTGTGCCTGTCTCTGCTTAGCTTGTCCCAGGATCTTGGTGTTGTCCCAATCGAATTGGTGGTTCTCCTTGTCCATGTGGATAGAGATGAGTGAGTATTGGTCGTGCCTTTTTGTAGCCAGTCTCTGTTTGTGTACCCTTGTTGTTAATTTCCTTTCTGTTTGTCTGATGAAATGTTTGTCAATCTCTGCAGGGAATCTTGTATATGATATTGGCCCTGTCCATAGTGGGTAGTGCATCTTTGGTTCGGGTGAGCAGTTGTCGTAGGGTTGATGTGGGTTTGTGTGCTACTCTGATGCCCAGTAGTCGTAGGAGTCTTGTGGTTAGCTCCAATGTGAGGTAAGGTAGTGTGATGTGTGTCGGGGCATGTAGTTCTTCTGACCCAGTTTTTTGGATATCCATTGTCCTTGAATACCTGGAAGAGGTATTTTTCTTCTTCTCGGCGTAGCTCTGTGCTGCTGCAGTGTGTTGTTGCCCATTTAAATAATGTTCGTACGCAGCTTTGTTTCTGTGTGTTAGGATGGTTACTGTGGAAGTTCAGTACTTGGTCAGTGTGTGTGGCTTTTCTGTGTACTTTCATTTGGAGTTCCCCATTTGTCCTGTGCTCTGCCATGATGTCCAGGAATGGGAGCTGTTTGTTCTTCCCCTCCTCTCTGGTGAATATAATTCCAGTGAGGGCTTTGTTTATTTTTTATTTGTGTGTCTCCTCTAGTTTGGTCCGTTTTAATGATGACAAAGATGCCATCCACGTAGCGTATCCATAGTTTTGGTTGGATTAGCGGAAGGGCCGTACTTTTTAAGTCTTTGCATCACCACCTCGGCTATTAGTCAGAGATAGGTGATCCCATGTGTGTCCCGTTGATCTGTTCGTATGTTTGGCCATTGAAAGTTAAGTGGGTGGTGAGGCATATGTCCAGTAGCTTCAGTATGTTGTCTGTGGAGATGGTTTCACTGGGGTATTGTTCTTGTTCTAGTAGTGCTGTCATTATTTCCCTTGTTAGTGGTATATCTATTGATGTGAATAGAGCAGTGACGTCAAACGATACATGGTCTTGTCGTCATCTATCCTTATGTCTTTGATGAAATTGAGGAATTTATGGGCTGACTGGATTGAGTGGGGTGACTTGTTGATGAAGTGCCTTAGTCTCTCTTGTGGTTCCTTGGCTAATTTGTGTGATGGCGTGCCAGGGAGGGAGACTATGGATGTAAGGGGTACTTCCGGTTTGTGTACTTTCGGGAGGCCATAGAATCTGGGTGCGTTGATTCCTTCGGGTTTCATTCCTAAGAAGTCTGCTTTGTTGATCTGCCCTGTCTGTTTGAGTCTTTTTAGCATGCAGAGGATTTTGTTGCCTAGTTGCAGTGTCGGGTCAGTCTGTACTGGCCAGTATGTGTTCTCGTGGGCTAGCAGTGATTCGGGTTGTGGATGTTGTGGTTGGTTTGCTCGTCGAGCTGGTTCGTTGTTTTTCCGCAAATGTTTCATTCTCGCCAACTGCTCCTGCACCCACCTTTGACTAACAATCATGGTCTACCACTCCCAATGCCTGTTAAAAAAACACCACTTTAGTCATGGGTGACTGTAATTTTCATGTAGATTGGAAAGTCAGATTGGCAGAGGTAACCATAAGGAAGAGTTCAGAGTTTATTCAGGACTGTTTCCTTGAACACAATGTTACAAATCAAACCAGGGGCCAGACTGTTTTGGGTGTGTGGATTTAGTAAATAATCTAAGAGTAAAAGATTTCCTAGAAAACAAGGACTGTAACATGTTAAAATTCAACATTTTGTTTATGAAGGAGAAACTTTTGTTGGAAATAATTAATTTAAACTCAACTTAAATCATGGTAAATAAAAAAAAAGGATATAACAAGTTGGAGTAGACTGGGAAAGAAGATAGCAAGAACTGCAAATGCTGGAGTCAGAGTCAATACAGTGTGGAGCTGGAACAACACGGCAAGTCAGGCAGCATCAGAGGAGCAGGAGAGTTGACATTTTGGGTCTTGATAAAGGGGCCCGACCCAAAATGTCAACTCTCTTGCTCCTCTGATGCTACCTGACCTGCTGTGTTCCTCTAGCTCCACACGTATTGACTGGGAAGGGAGTTTAGCAGCAAAAATGGATGAGGAATTATGGCAGATATTTAAGAAAATAGTTCATGGCTGACATAAATATATAAATCCCACTGAGATAGAAGATTTCTCGGAATGGGAAAAGCTGATCCTGGTTAGGCAAGAAAGTTGAGGATATCATCAAATTGAAGGAAAATAAAAACATACAATGTGGCAAAAGTTGGTGGTATGATTGGGGCAGTGTAAAAATGACCCAAAAAAGAGAAAATAAACTTTGAGCAAGTAATATCAAAAGAGACAGCAAGAGCTTAAAATAGATAAAAAGGAAGCAAGAGACCAAGGTGAATATTGGTCCCTTAGAGAATGAGGCTGGGGAAATAATAATGGAGAAACAGCAAATGGCAGATGAGTACTAGGGAAATGAATGGGACTAAAGACCAATAAATCCATGGATCTGATAGAAACATGCTAGGATATTAAAAGATGTAGCTACCAAGGCTAGCTCTGAGTTCAAGATTTGTTAAATGAATTTTAAATTCCACCAGCTTAAATGCTGTAACTCTCCAGCAATGTGTAAGGATGCTTTCCCAGTCTTTGATGTGGAGATGCCAGTGTTAGACTGGGGATCAAAATCAGAAGTCACACAACATCAGGTTATAGTCCAACAGGTTTATTTAAAATCACAAGCTTTTGAAGTGCTGCTCTTTCATCTGGTGAAATCTTGTGATTTTATATAAACCTGTTGGATTATAAGATGGAGTCATGTGACTTCTGATTTTTTCCAATCTTTCACATGAATGAAGGTACTATCAGACCTCACTATCACTGAGCAGATACTATGTTGATTCAGTAGTTCCAGGTAGAAGTTGAGTACATGCTAAAGAGCTTTCCAACAATACAGTGCTCCTGTACAGAGTTTTAATTGTTGTTGCTTGTATAAAGTATGTATTAAAAGTCTCATTTATGAAATAAAAACAATCCAGTGAAAAAGATTGCAAATCGCTCTATGGGAAAAAAGAAGCTCTTAAAACGATTAAAGATCTGGACAACACAGTCAGGATCCATGTTTCTACACTGCCTCTAAGAATTGTGATGGCAGATGTGGCTCTGTACACATCTGCTTGTCATTAACCATTGTGCATCTTTCTGGAGCATGTAAAGTACATTGCTTTGCTTCATGTATTACATTACTGACACATGCCCAGATGTTCCACATCAATAAGATGGAAATTAAAATCTGACTTTCAAAAAACAATGCAAATTTAGTCAAGATGGAAATGAATTGTGTCATAACTAAAGAAAGAATTCCTAGTCTTTGTTTATCTAAATGTGAAATCTCCTGTTCTGTAGCTCCTGTCTTCCTGGCAGTGTGTAAAAAGAAGGATGATACGGAAGAGGCTTTCTGAAGTTAAATATTGATTCTTACCAAGCAGTGACTAATCACTGAAGACATTGGTTTTTATTTTGTGGCCAAATTTCAAGAATATTTCTGTACCAAATATATTGCGGTGCTGGTACTTAAAAATGAAAGCATCCCATATTATCCTATTAACCCTAACTCTAACCCAACTAAGGCAAGCCAAAGAAATGCAATAAACCTTATTGTCAGGTAAAAATTATGAGTGAGAACAATTGTATCTGGCTATAAAATTGAATTATGCCATTGTATCCTTTCAATTCCTGGAATGAGTTCAGACATTAATCTCAGCTGTCCTTCCTTCTATAAAATAGATGTCATGAATCAGGCAGGCAATACTTTTAGTAGAGCTTCTTCCTCATGCCAATTTTTTCCTAAATGGTTTCAGAACTAAGTTCAAGGAAGTGACTTCTGTTTTCACATGCATAGTATCATCCACATGAGTTCTCATTCCTATATGATAGGAAGATTGCCTCCTGGACAGTTGGCAATGGGTTGTGAATTAATCCCAACTATTTCGTTAACAAGTAAAGATTTTAAATTGGATGTTTATCTTCATTTCAGTGAATCCAGCTTATTAAAAGAACAATTAATAAATAATATGAAAAAATATAAACCAAGAAAATGTCAGCAAAATTGTGACGTCTTTTTAATTTTAATATTGTGTCAAATTTGTATTAGATTCACCATTGCTGACCATCAGTCAAAACTCATTGTTCTGGATGTGAAAAACAATATATGTAGAGCTTCATAAGTTTAGAATAAAAAGTGAAAGATTTGGAAACACCGAGCAGGTCTGGCAGCGTCAGCACAGAGAAAACAGAGTCACACTTGTGGTATATGACTTTCAATTAGAATTGGTAGAATAAAAGGGGAAGGTGGTGGCTGCACCTGTTTTTGGAAAGGCAAGGCCGATAAGCACAATGGTGGTAGTTGCGTTGTTCTTCACATCCTGCCCCTTCCTCCCGTCCTCGTCACCTCAGACCTCACACTGCCTCAGTGGGAGGCACTGCCCAATGCTGAACTGTTTCTTCTGTACTCCACCACAAGCAATCTAAGGCTGGTGGTACCTGGTCCCCAGTTCGCTTAGACCACCCGCTGCACTGGAGTAAGACCGTGCTGCTAAACCTGTGTAGTTGCCGGTGTGCAACGGTTTCCTCATGTTAAAAGTACTCTCGCACGGGTACCTTCTACACCCTCAGGATGAAGTTTGGGAAGTGTAATATCAGGACTCTTATGGACAGTCCCACCAATGACAGACCGGAATGCCACACTGTCATTGCCTGGGGACTCAAGTGCTACAATTTTGACATCATCGCCTTGAGTGAAGCCTGGCAGGCAGGCAGAGAGCAAATTAGTGATAGCACCTTTGTCTGGAATGGCAAAGCCAAAGAAGAATGCCACGTCCATGGAGTCAGCTTCACCATCAAAAACAAACTGGTGGATGAACTCAAAGACTCCTCCTGCAGTAGAAGTGAATGCCTCATGAAATTCCCACTCACTCATCTTTGCTCAAAACAGTGTGTCACGGTATTCAATGCATATGCTGCAATGCTTAATGCAGCAGCTGAGGAGCAGACAGAATTCTACTCCAGCCTTAACCAATCTCTCCTGCAGTGGACAAACTAATCGTCCACAGCAACTTCAAATAGAGTCTACAAAAGTTCAGACCACTGAGATGATGTAATCAGGAAAGAGGGAGTAGGGAAGCAAAACTCCAAAGGCACCCTTTTCCAGATTAAATGCCGTGAACACAACTTCCTCATCATCAACACACTATTCCACGAGAGAGACAAATACAAGACAAAGTGGCAGCACCCGTGCTCTAAACACTGGCACCTCCATGACTCATTGAGTGGGGGAATCAGAAAGATAGTTGGCTCGGAGACCGCTTTGTACAGCACCCGTACTCTGTTTGCAACAAACGACAACACCTTCCATTCGCGAACCACTTCAACACCCCTCCCATTCCCTGGGCGACATGTCCATCCTGGGCCGCCTCCAGTATCACGATGATGCCACCCGGAAACTGGAGGAGCAGCACCTCATATTCCACCTTGGGAGCCTACAACCCAATGGTCTCAATGTGGACTTTACTAGTTTCAAAATCTCCCCGCCCTCAGCCTTGTCCCACGACCAGCCTTCCCTCTCATGCCCGCCTCCTTGACCTGTCCATCTTCTCTCCCGTCTATCTTCTCTCTCACCT
The DNA here is from genome assembly GCA_024137785.1 of Ginglymostoma cirratum. Lineage (NCBI taxonomy): Eukaryota > Metazoa > Chordata > Chondrichthyes > Orectolobiformes > Ginglymostomatidae > Ginglymostoma > Ginglymostoma cirratum. The sequence continues at coordinate 1,644,203 of JAHRHZ010000251.1, forward strand.
ATCCGCTCCTCCCACCTTACTGACCAATCCCCGCCACTGCCTACCTGCACTCACCTATCACCATCCCACCTACCTTCCCCTGCCCTTCTCATCCCCATCTCCTTGACCTGTCCATCTTCTCTCCCACTTATCTGCTTCTCCCACCTCACTGACCAATCCCCACCACTAGTTACCTGCACTCACCTATCACCATCCCACCTACCTTCCCCAACCCCACCCCTCCTCTTTATTTATTTCAGAGCTCCCTTCCCCCTCCCCCATTTCTGAAGAAGGTCCCGACCCGAAACATCAGCTTTCCTGCTCCTCTGATGCTGCCTGGCCTGCTGTGTTCCTCCAGCTCCACACTGTGTTACCTCTGACTCCAGAATCAGCGGTTCTTACTATCTCTGTAGAATCACCCATGACAGGATTCTGCTGGACAAACCGACGCTTGAACCAAGCCAGCATCAACATAAATATAAGATAACAAGGTGTAGAGCTGGATGAACACAGCAGGCCAAGCAGCATCAGGGGAGCAGGAAAGCTGACATTTCGGGCCTAGACCCTTCTTCAGAAACATAAATATAGTCCAGCACAGCGGAGACAACCGAAGCAGTGCCACAAAAACTTCAACTTTGAGGTACTCAAAAACCCAGAAAAGGTAGCCTCGTGCAACCAGCTCCTCTCCACAAACTTAGCGATCCTCGGCGACACCTGGCTTCAGGATTCCGACAGCCTCTGCTCCGCTCTCAAGGCGGCCATCATCAATACCTGCAAAGGCTCGGTCTGTCACTTAACCAGAAACACCAAGACCAGTTTGATGAGAATGATCAAGAGATCCAAGAACTCATAAAATGGAAGTGCATGGCATTTCTGAGTATAAAACAACAAACCACACTCGAAAGAGAATAGGTAGACTTACAGACAACTGAAGGCTGAGGCGCAACAACAAACCCATGACATAAAGAACAGGTGGTGGGTAGAGAAAGCATTGGAGGCCCAAATGAATGACCGATAACTATGATGTGCAGGGTTTCCTCTGTGCTGTCAAGTCCACCTATGTACTGAACACACTATGCCCCACCCCACTGCTGGCCAAAGACAGAACAACTCTTTTCATTAAACAAAGAAGCCATCAAACAATGCTGGAGGGACCACTTCAAAGACCTCCTCAACCAGCACTTTGTTGTTGATCTCAGCATCCTTGACTGCATCCCATAGCATGTTATACACTGCAAGCTCAGTAATACCCCAGCCCTGCACAAAATAGAGAAGACAGCCCACCAGCTCAAGAATAACAAGGCTGCTTGACCATACGGTGTCCCTGCTGACGCGTTGAAGTGTGGAGGCAAAGAGCTCCTGCTGTAGCTAATTGCCCTTGTCTGCCTTTTCTGAAAGGAGCAGAGCAATCTGGGAGGGGTCCGAAATGCCATATTCATGAGCATATTCAAAAAAGAGAACAAGTCCAACTGTGGTAACTACAGGGGAATCTCCCTGATGTCAACCATTGGAATAGTCATCGCTAAGATCCTCCTCAAACGTCTCTTCCTTATGGCTGAAGAACTCCTCCCAGAATCGCAGTGCAGCTTCTAGCCACGAGGGGTACAACGAGCATCATTTTCAATATGTCCCAGTGCAGGAGAAATGCAAAGGAAAGAACCAATCCCTCTTTATGGCCTTCTTTGACCTTTCAAAGGCCTTTGACTATGGCACCCTGGAAGCATTACGGACAGTCTTTCTCTGCGTTGGTTGCACCACAAAGTTTGTCACCATCCTTCACCGGTTCCATGACGACACAGAATTCGTGGTAATGACAAATGACTCCACCACTGACCAATTCCCATTCAAACACGGCTGTGTCATCACGCCAGCACTGTTCTCGATCTACCTCACTGCAATGCTTCACCTCGCAACCAACAAGCTATCACTCGCGTGGACTTAACCTACAGAACCAGCAAAAATTATATAACCTCTGCCACCTTCAAGCCAAAACCAAAGTCACCCCAGCAGTATGCAGATGATGTTTGCGTATGTGCAAACTCAGATAACGAACTCCAGACCATTGTCAGCATCTTTACGGAGGCATATGAGAGTATCATTCTCATCCTGAACATCCTCACGATGAAAGACCTCCTCCAACCTGGCCTGGCATTGTGGAGTGACCCCATATTATCAAGGTCCACAAAGAGGCTTTAGAGAATGTTGGCCACTTCCAATACCTTAGGGGCATCCTGTCAACCAAAGCAGATATTGATGAAGCGATCCAGCACCACTTCCGGTGTGCTTTCGCAGTTTTCGGCGTCCTGAGGAAAAGGGTGTTCAAGGACAACATAATCAGATTTGACATCAAGCTCATGGTATACAGAGCTGTGATGGTTCCTGTCTCTCCTATATGGCTCTAAGATGTGGACTGTTGACAGTAGACACTTTAAGGCACTGGAGCAGTGTCACCAATGCTACACAGGAAGATCCTATGTATCCGCTGAGAAGGAAGACACAACAACACCAGTATCCTTGACCAGGTCAACATCCCCAACATTGAGGCACTGTCCACCCTTGTTTGGCTGCAATGGGCTGGGTACGTCATCCGCATGATCAACATGAGATGCCGTAAGCAGGTGCTCTATTCCCAACTTCAAAATGGCAGGCAAGCCACAGATGGACAGAGGAAATGCTTCAGGGACACCCTGAAGGCCTCACTGGCAAAGTGTGGCAGTCCCACTACTGCCTGGGAATCACTGACCCAAGACTGTGCAAGGTTGGGGAGAAGCATCCGGGAAGGCATCAAGCACCCCGAGATTTGCTGTTGGGAAAAAGCAGAAGGCAGGTGAATTAAAGAGTACACTGCCACACCAATTCCCCACCTACCCATTCCCATGACTTCCTTTTGCCCCAAGTTTGGCAGAGTCTATGAAAGCCATATCAGACTGTACATCCATCTATGCACTCAGCCTGACAGTGGAAGAGAGTCATCCTCATCTGTGAAGGACCACCAATGATGATGGAATTGTTTTTGTTCCATTACAGTTCCAACGTGGTGGGGATCTGGCCGTTTCTTGTGGCTACTTTGGCAGCAGCTAAAGATGAGGTGGATCCAGGCCCGGGATTCCAATGGTCTGGATTTTCCTTGAGGCTTCTGCGGTGGCATGGCTGGCCTGGTCCAGCCTGAGATTCCTTTAGATGGCTTCGGTGGCTGTTTTCCTTGGCATTGGTCTCCGTGTCCTTGCAGCAGCTTCAGTCAGCCTGTGACTCCAGGCAGCATTTTCCTCGGCATTGTGGTAAGTCCGGTCCAGTATTCTAATGGGGTTGATTGAGTTCTTGAGCCTAGAGCCGTGAAATGGACTAAGTGGACTTTGTCCTAAATTCTCTACTTTTTAAGTTTCTTTCTTTCCTTTATTATCCTGGAAGGACTGTTATTCTGAACTTTTTCTCTCTTTATATTTTTCTCATTTATTGCTATGATTTTGTAATTTTGAAGGCATGTAATGCTGGATCTTTAAGTTCTCTATTTTGCAACTTTTTTCCCAAGAATTTGTACACCAGAATCTGCACCTAGGTAACTTTGTATCTAAGATGGTGCCAAAAGTGGTGACTTGTAAACTTTTAGCTGTACTCATGTGAGTACGTCTGACAATAAAGCTCATTCAATGCAAAAACTCAAGGATTTTCTCTTGGACCTAATGGTTAAAATTGAAAGCCATCCTTTAAAATGATAGAGAGCCTATGAGAACACAGTTTCGGTAAGCTATGTGCCATCTTGTTACTTTGTAAAGCTGGAAACGCGAGAGAGAGAGGAGAAAAAATGCTACCAAACACCAGATTACTGCCTATGCCAATATTTTGGCATACACTCAGTGTTAGCTGTGCTAGAGCTGATGCAGTGTCCACATTAATAGAGAAGAATTGGATTTATCTTCCCAGGATCTCTGCTGAGCCATGTAATTGGACACTGATGAAATTAATCCTACGGTGCCAAGTCTAAATAGCACAAGGAAGCAGTCCAACACTGACTGACCTTGAGAACCTGAAACTCCGTATGCCCTTCTGTAGATAAAAAAGAAACTGAGCTTTTAAATGGTGTGCCAAAACCTTGGACAAGATGCAGAATTCTGCTTCTTTCAGTGCTGATCTCACTTATGCAAGATTTCGCCATGTGGTGAAGCAGCAGAAGGTAATTGCCCTTTCCTCATCTTTTAGGATCGAGGATATTTTTAGTGGCAAACTGAATAGTAAATTAGTCTATTGAGGAGCTGGAGGAAAATATAGTTAAAGAAACAGTCATAAAAATTGCTTGAATCTGCAGGATTTGATTTGTTTAACTCACAGTCTAAGAGAAGCAAATAGAATGGAAAATGCACTTCAATTCCAGAGCTTTTGTTTCATATCTACAAAGTGACTGCTTGGATATTGATGAAATGTACCAATGTCCATTTTCAAATGTACCAATTTTGCAACCAGTAGTATTGAATTGGTCCTATACTAAAACTTAAAATTATAATGTGGACAATCCTATCCAGCTTTAAAATTGCATATGACATGAGCACTTTGCAAAGGTTTATTAGCCCTTCATCCAAGTTACCTGAATATCAGTTTCACAGCCCATTAAGGAAGTACCTATCAGCAATATTAATTACAAATACCATTCTTGTAGTGAGTCGTAAATAAAATGCAATGTTTCAGAATCTCCCATGTTAACAGCTGACTGGCAACCCAGTTTACTTAGGGTTTAAAGTACTTTTACACCTAATAGTTCCAGCAGGATGTTCTCTTCCACTGTATAAATTCATTCAATAATTTTGTTTTTCGTGTTCTTTGCCTTTCAGCAAGTTACAAAGTTCTAATTGTCAATTGATGGAATGAATGGTGGCAGAGAAAGAGGAAAACAATGTTTAAAACTTTGCTAATAACTTTGGTAATGCCTGAAGTGTTTGCATGGAAATGAAATTATTTGTAAGAAGAGTGCTCACTTCGTCATAAAGCATTACAAGAGAAAAGTGTGAACTGAGCTTTCTGTTGTAGCAGATGTTCATTATTCAAAGGAAAAATAACATTTCAAAGATATCAAAGAACCCCTTACCAACTGCTGAAGGCATTCCACATTTAAAATGAATTGTCTTTCAACCAAAACTGAAAATGTGCGTGTGAAAATGTGGACTGACTGTTAAACATCTGGCCTAGTTTTTCCTTTCATGATGTTGTGACCAGACTCTGGTTGAGGTTCCCCAATTTGTTCTGAGGAAAGGTCACCAGACCCGAAATGTTAACTCTGTTTTTATATTCACAGATGCTGCCAGACCTGCTGGCCTTTTCCAGCAACTTTGTTTTTGTCCCCAATTTGTTATTAGTTCTGGGTGGGATCCCTTCTCTTGTGGATGCCTTGCTCCCAAATCCAAATGAACTTTATTTTAGAAGGAGCCAATTTAACCAGGCTTCCTTGAATTACTAAAAAGATTGACTTTATTAATCACTATATGCAAGGAGAACAGAATACACATATATACAGAGTAGAAGTAAGATAACTGTCAAAAAATAACAATAACACTTTTATGAGATAACAAGGTGTAGAGCTGGATGAACTCAGCAGGCCAAGCAGCATCAGAGGAGCAGGAAGGCTG
>JAHRHZ010000251.1:1655302-1699200 GCA_024137785.1 Ginglymostoma cirratum
TTCCTGCTCCTCTGATGCTGCTCGGCCTGCTGTGTTCATCCAGCTCCACAACATTTTATCTCAGATTCTCCAGTATCGGCAGTTCCTACTATCTCTGGAGGAACGACACCTCATTTTCCGCCTGGAGACCTTACAGCCCTCCGGACTCAATATTGAGTTCAATAATTTTAGGGCCTAAACCCTCCCATGTCCCAGCCCCCCAGCCCACACTCCAGGCCTTGTTTCCACATCACCTGCCATCACCCACCCCTTGTTGTCAGTCACTAACAGTCCCCATTAACAACGATTCACCTCCCAGCCTGATCATTAGCAACTCCTTTGGTCTATCCAACTGTCTTTCTCTCTCTTTGGGCTCTATCCTATCATTTCCTCCCTATTTTCTGCATATAAACTGACGTTTTCCCAGCCACCATCAGTTTTGAGAAAGGGTTACTTGACCCGAAACGTTAACTCTGTTTTCTCCTTCACAGATACTGCCAGACCTGCTGAACTTTTCCAGCAACTTTGTTTTTGTTCAATAAGTCATAAATTAATTTGACCACTTGATATCTTTGTCATTTATGATTCTTTTAGTATCTAAATACTATATTGCATTTGCCTACTTAGGAACAGTACCTGCATTTCAGCCTAATTCACTTGTGATACACTTTGCAATGTCAAGAGTTTGACATTGTCAAAACTTTACTGTACTACTCCAAGCAGTTATGTGCTCTGTCTCCCTTAGGACAATGCCATGAAATATGTTCCATGTGTTACATCAGTCAAACATCAATTGCTCATTAAGGCTGAAAGTCCATGTGAGGAGTCAAGTTCACATGGCTGTTTTTATACCTTAGATCAAAGGCGTTTATCACACAATAAAACTCTCTGCTACGCTTACTATTGCGAGATATCTGGTGTTATTAGACCACATTCTGCTTCCAACCCTATAAACATACTTGATCTTTGTCGGGGAGAGATGTCAAAGAGCAGTCTTGAGTTCTGTGTTCAGAAGTACAATTGATCTTAATTTGAGCTCTTTAACATATATGCAAGAAAAGCCAGAGACAGCCAGATTTGGAGCGTTCATGTGGATCCTTGTCACCCTCTTAATAATAGCTCAGATTGGAAGAAAGGTCAATGACGCTTTGATTTCCCCAGTGGGATACAGCATTTTTATTAATTTTGAATACAGTAATTTTCAACAACATTGTCATTGTTCCTTCCCCCTTAATCTATACATCCAATCTTGTGAGAATCCTGATCAATGATGGATACCCCTATGGACGACCCTAGGTTCCCCATGACCTCATGATGTTTACTGGCCATCATATCATCAGACCTTGGCATCTTACAATGTATCGCATTAATTACACTCTCCAAAGAATCCCGACTGTGTGGAAACAGGCCCTTCAGCCCAACAAGTCCACAATGACCCTCAGAGCATCCCATCCAGACCTATCCTCCTATAATCTACACATCCCTGAACACTATGGGCAATTTAGCATGGCACATCCACTAGCCAGCACATCTTTGGACTGTGGGAGGAAACCGGAGTACCCTGAGGAAACCCATGCAAACATGAGGAGAATGTGCAAACTCCACAGACATTTCCTTTAGACATTATCCAGACTTTCTTATCTCTAAGGACTACTCAAATTCTGTTATTCATTGTATTCATTGCTATCACTATCAAATTCTGTTACTCGTATTTTTTTTTTCTCTATTCATTTGTGGGCTGTGGGTATCGCTGGCTGGCCAGCATTTTTTGCCCATTCCTAGTTGCCATTGAGAAGGTGGTGGTGAGCTGCCTTCTTGAACTGCTGCACTCCTTCTGCTGTGGGTTGACCCATAATGCTATTAGGGAGGGAATTCTAGGATTTTGACCCAGTGACAGTGAAGGAGTGGTGACATATTTCCAAGTCAGGATGGTGAATGACTTGGAGGGGAACTTGGAGGTGGTGGTGTTCCCATATGTCTGATGTCCTTGTCCTTCTAGATGGAAGTGGTTGTGGGTTTGGAAGGTGCTATCTGAGGATCTTTGGTAAATTTCTGCAGTGCGTCTTGTAGATAGTACACACTGCTGCTACGGAGTGTCGGGGGGGAGGGAGTGAATGCTTGTGGGCGTAGTGCGAATCAAGCGGGATGCTTTTTCCTGGATGGTGTCAAGTTTCTCGAGTGTTGTTGGCATTGCACTCATCCAGCAAGTGGGAATATTCCATCACACTCCTGACTTGTGCCTTGTAGATGATGGACAGTCTTTGAGGAGCCAGGAGGTGAGTTACTCACTGCAGTATTCCTAGCTTCTGGCCTGCTCTTGTTGCCACTCTGTTAATGTGGTGAGTCCAGTTGAGTTTCTGGTCAATAGTAACCCCAGGATGTTGACAGTGGGGGATTCAATGATGGTGGCACCGTTTAAAGTCAAGGGACGGTGATTAGATTTTTCCTTTATTGAACCAGGCTTGATCCCCTGACTTGATGGTAATGGCTGAGTGAGGGATATGCCGGGCCATGAGGCTACAGTTGTGCTGGAATACAATTCTGCTGCTGTTGATGGCCCAGAGCACCTTGTGGATGTCCAGTCTTGAGTTGCTCTTCTGGGTCCACACATAGATTCCCTCCTTTGTCTTTGAGTGAGCCAAATCATTGTCTGGCTACTCTCTTGATTTTTATATATGTGTAACCCTCATATGTGTGACCCCTTCTAATTCCTTTCTTACTTTCCTTATATACTTCAAGGCCTTCATCAGTTCCCATCCTCCTAGACGTTACATATGCTGCTTTTTTCTTTTTCACCGAGGTTTTAACATCCCATGTAAGTTGTCATTCCTATCCTTCATTCTCGCAGGAACATGCCACTCCTGAACTCATATCAACTGCCTTTTGAAATACTCCCACATGACTGTTGTGGAATCCCCTTAAACTGCCGTCTCCAATCACAATTCTCCAGTTCCTGCCTAATATTGTCGTAGTTCGCCTTCCCTCAATTTGACACTTTCACCCAAAGACTGCTGTTATCTATGTTCATGAGTATCTTTAAATTCACTGTATTATGGTCACTGCTTCTGAAATGCTCCCCACTGAAACTTCACTCACCTGGCTGGCTTATTCTCCAAAACCAAGTCCAGTATAACCCCTTCCCTGCTTCGTCTATTTACATACTATATCAAGGAACCCTTCTGAATGGTTCTTACAAATTCTGCCCCATTGAAGCCCCTAGCACAGAGTGATTCCCAGTCAATGTAGGGGAAGTTAAAATCACCCACCTCCACAACCCTGCTATTTTTACATTTTTCCAAAGTTTGTGTACATATTCTCTCCTCTATCTCCCACTGGCTGTTGGGAGGCCTGTAGTATACTCCCAGCATTGTGATTTCACCTTTGCAATTCCTGAGTTCTACACATATTACCTCGCTGCATGAGACCTCTGCTGTATCCTCTATCAGGACAGCTGTGAAATTCTCCTTTACCAGTAATGCAACTCTCCTGCCCACTTTACATTCCCTTCTATCACACCTGAGACATCTAAATCCTGGGACATTCAGCTGATAACTCTGTCTCTATTTCAACCAAGTCTCCATTATCACAACAATGTTATAGTTCCAAGTACTAAGTTCATCTACCTTGCCTCCTACAATTCTTGCCCTCCACCTCCATAATATCCTGCAATTGTTCCAGACATCCAGGGCCCTAGCACCAGGGAGGCAACACACCATCCTGGAGTCTCACTTGTTACCTCAGAAATACCTGTCTATTCCACTTATGATTGAATCTTCTATAACAGTAGCATTTCTACATCAATTTCTCCCTCCCTCTGCAGCAAAACCAATCAGGGTACCATAAATTTGGCTGCTGCTGTTATCTCCTGAGAGGCGATTCCCCTCAACACTATCCAAAATATATATCTGTTTTGCAGAGGAATAGCCACAGGAGATTCCTGCACTACACTGCTTATCCCTCCTGTTCTGCCTGGTGATCACCCATTCTCTTCCTGCCTGTGGAGTCTGACTGCGGTATGACACCTCTCTATACATGCTATCCATGATACTCTCTGCCTTGCAAATGCTCTGCACTGTCCCCAGACACCAGTCCAGTTCTACAACTCAGGCTTCTGGGAGCTGCAGCTAGTGACATTCTTGCACACATGCAGGTCCAGGCCATTGGAAATGTGCTGGGCTTCAAGCAGGAGTAGCAGACTATGATTTGGAGCTCTTCTACCATGTCTTACCCCGCTAACTTCATTAATCTTTACAATGCCAAGTACTTTTAAAATTAAATTGAAGCTGCTGGTGCTCTCAGCTCCAATAATAATTTCTCAAAACTTACCTGCTACTCACCAACGACAGTTTCCAGAAGGTTTTTAGGCTTGCGCTCCTTTATCCAATGGAAATCTCGCTGCAGACCTTCCTGTCATGATGTTCTATCTCCTCTCCTGTGAACTTTGCTTTTTTTTTTGATTAGAGGAGAAAGGAGGGATGAAAACAGTATGTAATATTTGGGACTGTCCGTTCTTTAACACCAGATTCTTCCATGACGCCCTTCACGCCCACACTGACTATAAAGTCCCCTCCCAGCAGTTTTTTATTTTCAAAAATATGTTTTATTCATAAAAAATCTCTTTGCATATATGCATTGTCACAAATGCAGTTCAGTTCTGTACAGTTGCATATCAAGTAAACAAACAAAACATTGAACTTTGACTCTATCCACAAAAACCAAAGACCTCTCTTACACATGCAGCCGCACATAAAGGTGGCTATCAAGATGAAAGCAACATTGGGTACATTCTTTCCCCCCCTTATGCAAGGTTTTATACATGGAGTCCCTGTGGACATGGTCCATCTTACACCTCCAGATGAAATGGAAAATGGCTTGGATGTCTGAAACAGAAGTTTTGCAGGATAGGCCAGACCTGTGCCATGTACAACAACAGAGAGTGCCTCACACCTGATGACCATATTTTTACCCCATAATGGAGAGGGAGTGGTGCTCCCAAAAGACCAATTTCTGCTTCACTTTGGAGACATGCTCCTCCAAAGCATTTGTACACAACCCGGCCCTCTGAACCATATTCCCCAGAATGCAAATGAACAATGTCACAGCACCGTCTGGTTGGATGCTTTTCCTTCTGTTTGTCACCAGGGATGGTCTTCCGTAATGTCCTTCTCACCCATACGGACTGCGAGGTCCATTCCTGGAATGCAAACAAATGGGATCTAGGCACCTTCTGGTTGGATGCAGTTTCTATTGTTTCAGATAAAGTTCGGTCTAAGTCATAAAAAGAACAGACTTCTATGAAAGGTGGGTTTGCTGATTCTTACATGTCAGAAAACTTCTTGCGTCCATACCACACACTTTTTTTTTTTTTTTTAAAAAATCTTGTGTTGCAATATGTTTGGAGTGCAGACAGTGCAGGTGGATGGGAATTTCTAGTTTGGGTGAATTTCCAGTATGTTTTGTTATGTATGTTTGGTGATAGCAGGAGGCAATTCTCACAGGTAATCCTGCATCTTCTAGAAAAAGTAGCTTCTGAATTTACAAGGAGATTGGAAACAGTATGTTACAGTACTAACAATCACTTTTCTACCTTGGCATTTTGCATCCGATTGGTGCATACTGTCGACTACATCCTTTCATCTGCTTTTTGGGGTGGAATATCATACTATCAGATTTTAGCCCAAGGATTAAAATAAATGGCTAATGTACTTATAAAGGATGGATTTGCATATCCATTTGTGTGATCTGTATACTGACCTGACTCTGGTAAGCTGTACACTGATCTCTGCCTAGTCTGAGTGATCTGTACATTGAACTGAGACCAGTCTGTGTTGTATATTTTGTGATGCCAACCACTACTAGCTTTTGGTTGGGGTAGTTTGTTGCCACCATCCTTTTCCTTTTCTGGGTCTAGGGATCGTTTGGTTTAGAGGACATGAAGGAGGATCACTGGACTTGAAATGTAAACTAACTGATTTCTCTCCACTGATGCTGCCAGGCCTGCTGAGATTTCCAGCAATTTCTGCTTTTGTTTATGATCACCTGCATCCGCAGATTTTTTAAGAGGACATCCACTTGTGAGTCTTAATGAGATGAGGTGCTTATTTTAAACAAAATGTAATTTATTTCACAATAGCAATCAGAAGCAAGTTACATTAGTAAAGTAGACATTGTATTTAAGATAATGAGATGTAGGATTCAGGACTTCATCATGTAATATCAAGCGCTGTTCTACCTTTCCCTGCCTAAATCCTCTGACATTGGCAAATTGAATAGAGTTTGATATAGTTTCTAACATTTGTACTTTCAGAACAACCATTCTTTACAAAGGTCTGTGTGATCTGTATACAGATATGACCCCAGGGTGAATGATCAGTGTATAGATATGAGCCTAGTCTGAGCCGTCAGTATAAAGGTATGAGCCTAGTGTGAGTAATAACAAAACTGTACTTACTGCAGTATTTTAATATTCACTTGTGGCATGTGGACATCATTAATTGGGGCTGCATTTATTACCCATCCCAACTACCTGTGAAAAGATGGTTCTTGAGCCACTGCAATCTGTACAACGTAGGAACATCCACAGTGCTGTTACAAGGGAAGTTCCAGGTTTTTAACCTAGCATCAATGAGGGAACAGTGATATTACAAGTGAAGGTGGTATGTGGATTGAAGGGAGATTTGCAGGTCCTTCCATGCATCTCTTTCTAGGCTGCACATTTGGAAGGTACTGTCAAAGGCACTTTGGTGAATTGCTGCGGTCTATCTTGTATGTGGTACACATTGCTGCCACTGTGTGTCAATGGTGAAGGGAGTAAATATTTAAAATGACGGAGGGAGTGCCAATCAAGTGAGCTGGAGCTATTTTATGGACGGTGTTCATCTTGAATGTTGCTGGAGCCACCCTCATCCAGGCAGGTGGAGGGTGTTCCAACACATTATGCTTTGTGAATATCGGATAGGCTTCAAGGAGTCAACAGCTAGGTTGTTTACTATAGCACTTCCAGCCTTGACATGTTCTTGTGCCTGCAAGTAAAAGTTATGAAAATTCCAAGTGTTTTGATTGGGTTCTGGGAAGAGAGATTCACTTGTCCAGGTCAAGGGGAGATATTTAGATTCTGATTTGTTGGAGATGGTCATTGCCTAGAACTTTGTGTAGCACAAATCTGTTACAGACCTGTGCACAGAGCTTAGCCTTGTTTGACTGATGTAGAACTGAACTTAGTCTGGGTTATTGCTGCTGTATGTTTTGTGAATGACGATAGTGGTGGTGGTGTGTTATAAGTCATTCAGGGAGCATGGGCCGTTCTGTCAACATGCACTTTCATGTTAAGTACAGTAATGATAGAGAATCCAATTTTCTTTTCATCATATGACTGACCAGGGATCTCTCACATACTTATTGCCTGCCGTTGATGTGTGTTGGATGGATTTCCATAATGACATAAAACCTGTATGGCTGTTTTACGAATGTGCTTTCCTTAGCCATTAAGTCCTGGAATAGGACTCAGATGCAAAGCTTCTAGCTCAGAGGCAGTGGCACTGCCACTGTGCTGTAAGATCTCTGATAATCAAGGTAGTAAATTATTCAAAATGAACAGATTAACCGCTTACATTAAAATAGCAAATAATTAATTTCCATAGGGGTAGTAATACATTTGTAACTAACACTACACATTACAATTACACTCAATAGATTTAATTTGGCATATAAGAGTAATATGTTAATTTGATTTGGGAAGTCTGTTTTATTACTTTCCAAATTCTATCATTTGTGTGCATGAAGTTACAGAAGAATAAATTGATCATAAGTTCTTTGTGAAATGGCAAAGGTCTGAATGGCCTACTCTTGCTTCTATTTCACATATGTTCTAATATAAATTTAGGAAAATAACTTCCTTGACACTTCCGTAGCTCAATATTTATGATTAATGGTTAACATTTTTCGTCCTTCTGCTAAATCCAGCATTGGGCAGAGAAAGCAAAACTTTATTGCAAATATTTTTAAGAGATCATATTTTTTAGTGGTATTGTCTGTTTATCAAAGATCAATTGTCATCATGACATTTTAGACGTGCACATGCAGATGGAATATTGAAAATATGACGCACACTTAGTTTTAAAAAAATTGAAAGTGGATTTTCAATTTAATCCCCAAGTTGCAGGTTGAGGAGCAAAGTTATGAACATCAGAGAGCTGAAAAGCAATTGTGTTGCCATCAAATTCAGCAAACTTCCTGAATTGATATCTTCAAAACTGAATGCATTTAAATCACTGTTTGCAGAAGTTAAATGTTCCACTTCACCATTATTGTTAAGTTCAAAGCAACAGTTCTGACAGACAAAGGAAAAAAAAGATACTGGAATGTTAGGAAATAAGGAAATAAACAGTCAGTTTAAAAACAAAAGGTTTTTTCAGTGGATTTTCAAATTCTCAGCGGATTTGCAACTATATAATATTTGCAGTATGATTTTCTTTTTATAGCTGGCCTTTGTGAGGTTCTAAATACTTTAGAATCAAACTATATTTTCCCTTAATTTTAAATAGCAAAACATATTTATAATTTTCAACATTTTTTTACTCCTCTCAACAGAGCGATAAATATGGCTGACCACATTTCAATTTTTATGATTTGATTTTTATACCTGACACATTTCATGGATTAAATTTTTTTTAAGAAAGAACCGTTGACCTAAAATGGCTGTAGAATCACCACACCACTTATACAGTGAGATTGTTATGGGTCTGAGGATAGCCCCAGACAAGATTTTTTGTTTTGCAAATGTTTTGGCTGGTTGCAAAAGATATCCATCAAGGTGAAAAAGAGATTCAGAGAGATTGGGAGGGCCAGAGAAACATGCAGCAAGCAACAGGAAAGCAGAAAACCCAAAGAGGTTCAGAAGCCTTACAGAGCCAGTGAAGCTTATGATTTTTGGGGTGAATCAGGAAGGGTCAGCTGAGTTGAACAGGGCTAAGTATAGGCTAGCACTATCAGAAAGGACTAAACCTAAATGTGTTAGGCTTGTAACTTTAATTGATGTCAAGGAAGGTGACAAGCCATGACAGGACAGGGCCTGAAATTTGGTTAACAGTTATCGACATGGAAAAATTGCAGAAGGACAACAAGAATTCTCCATTAGGCTGGGTGAACTTGAAGTTAAAACCTCAGTTAGTGAGACTGCTGCGGAGGACTAAAGTCAAAGCTGCACATCTAATTGATGGCAGTAGTGTTTTAGGGATCACTTGGAATATTGCGTGCAGTTCTGGTCGCCCCATTACAGGAAGGATGTGGAAGCATTGGAAAAGGTGCAGAGGAGATTTACCAGGATGTTGTCTGGTCTCGAGCGAAGGTCTTATGAGGAAAGGCTGAGGGACTTGGGTCTGTTCTCATTGGAGAGGAGAAGGCTAAGAGGGGATTTAATAGAGACATACAAAATGATCAGAGGATTAGATAGGGTGGACAGTGAGAGTCTTTTTCCTAGGATGATGACGTCGGCTAGTACGAGGGGGCATAGCTGCAAATTGAGGGGTGATAGATTTAAGACAGATGTCAGAGGCAGGTTCTTTACTCAGAGAATGGTAAGGGCATGGAATGCTTTGCCTGCCAATGTAGTTAACTCAATCACATTAGGGGCATTTAAACAGTCCTTGGATAAGCATATGGATGATGATGGGATAGTGTAGGGGGTGGGCTTAGATTAGTTCACAGGTTGGCGCAACATCGAGGGCCGAAGGGCCTGTTCTGCGCTGTACTGTTCTATGTTCTATCATGTAATGGATTTGGGAAAAAAAGCCTTTCCCAAAGCAAAAGGCAAAGGGGAATAAACCTCAACAGACGTCACTGGTGAAGACCACCACGGTGGTTCCTGTGTGGTAAAAATGTTGAAGTTCAAAGAAACTTAATCAAGTTTTAAAAGCAAACTCAAAATAATAATTGGATTCAGAATGTATGTGCAGACAACCTTTTTGAAGCACATACTAGCCTTCTAGAAATCAAATTTGTGAAAATGTATGCAGAACTGGGAAGTGAAGGGTTAAAATTTAAGATGATAACGCAGTCCAGGAAAGAAGTGTTAGTCTTAAAGCACATTTGAACACAAATTCAAACAGAGTGAGTGTAGTGTATATGTACTGTCAATCCAATCATTGTACTGATATTTAATGTTGACCTTGTAACAGAATGCTCACCATAAATGAAAATGAGAAATATTTTCAGTGTTCGTTCTTCATTGTGAGAATGGTGTTATGATAGCGGTAAATGTAAGCTATAAAATTTTAACTACCATCATTACATCTGTTATGATCCCATCCGATGATAAAACTGGACAAGCCTGATCCCAGAATTAAAACTGGTTTGATAAATCATAAGATTTATTTTTATGTTTGTTGCCACGGAGATCAATCACTGAACATATTCCAAGAGACTACCAATTCTTTAACAAAACAGCATAAAAGTTCATTGCAGAAAAGAAAGGTAATGAACTATGGGACCGTATACAAGGTTTATTTGAAACAGTTGCATTACAAATATCTATCCACCCTAACAATAACCTTCTAGACGCCCAACCCATAGTGAAGAGTCAACCATATCTTTGCACTAAAGCTCCTTGTTGCCTGCCGTTGAATTCTTTTTTGGCAACATTCTGAGCATTATCTCCATGCTATTTTCTTTAGTTACTGAATCTTCCCGACACTCTTAAATAAGTCAATTCACCTACTATTTAGCAATGTATTCCTTAAATCTATGCCTTCAAGAGATGATAATTACTCTGAAACCTCAAAAATCTTCGGCTTCTGGGGCTTTGATTTCACTGACTTTTTTGTTAGGACTTATTTTCAGCGTAGACTACTAACTAACTGCACCTCTTCTGCTAAGAATCCCTTCTCTCTGAATGACTCCTGCTGGCAGACTCCTCCAGGATTGTTCTGATTTGATGTGTTATTAGACCCCTGATGCTAGGCAGCAGCAATTTTGTCCCTCCTCTCTTCTGCTCTTTGTTCTAATGAATAGAACTATTTGCCTTAAGGGTTCAAAAACTTCATTTAGGTGCACATAAACAAAAGAAACCTCCACATCACACTGTCCCCCATACCACTCTCAGAACAAATCTAAATTGAAACTAAAAACCTTGTTATTCCTTTAACACACAATTTAGAAATTCAAATCGAACTTAAAAAGCTCTATATCATTCCTCCATTTAGAGCCTTATTGTTCAAGCAATAATATACTTTTAACATTCATCGTTTTTATTAATATCTGACAGATTTCATGGATGAAAATTTTTTTTACGAAATGGAAGAAATGTGGAATTAAAATGGCTATAGTTGTCAGTTGACCATAGATTAATGTAGGCTCTGTGTCAAGTGAACGATAACTTTTTTTGTCCAATTTGAAAGCAGCAACAAAAGTAGAAATTGCAGGTCTGGCTGACTCTGTTTTCTCTCCATAGATGCAACAGTTCAGGTCTAGTGACCATTCTTCAAAACTGATTGTAGCTAGGAAATGTTTGTAAATATGCTGAAGATGGAGTGGGAGAGCGGGGGGGAGTAAACAGTAGGTGGAGATGGAGCACAGAGAGAGAAAACAGTTGGGTAGACAAATGAATGAAAGTGCGATAACAAGGTGTGGAGCTGGATGAAAGCAGCAGGTCAAGCAGCATCAGAGGAGCGGGAAAGCTGACGTTTCGGGCCTAGAGATAATAGGTACTGCAGATGCTGGAGAATCTGAGATAACAAGGTGTGGAGCTGGATGAACACAGGCCAAGCAGCATCATAGGAGCAGGAAAGCTTGACGTTTCGGGTCTAAACCCTTCATCAGAAATGGGGGAGGGTAAGAAGGTTCTGAAATAAATGGGGAGAGAGGGGGAGGCGGATAGAAGATGGATAGAGGAGAGGATAGGTGGAGAGGAGACAGACAAGTCAAAGAGGCGGGGATGGAGCCAGTAAAGGTGAGTGTAGGTGGGGAGGTAGGGAGGAGATAGGTCAGTCCAGGGAGGACGGACAGGTCAAGGGGGCGGGATGAGGTGAGTAGATAGGAGACGGGGGTGCGGCTTGAGGTGGGAGGAGGGGATAGGTGAGAGGAAGAACAGGTTAGGGAGGCGGGGACGAGCTGGGCTGGTTTTGGGGTGCGATTGGGGGAGGGGAGATTTTGAAGCTTGTGAAATCCACATTGATACCATTGGGCTGCAGGGTTCCCAGGCTGAGTATGATTTGCTGTTCCTGCAGCCTTCGGGTGGCATCATTGTGGCATTGCAGGAGGCCCAGGATAGACATGTCGTCTGAGGAATGGGAGGGGCAGTTGAGCTCGAACAGTTCATCCACTTCACCAACACCTTCCACCCCAACCTGAAGTTCACCTGGACTATCTCGAACACCTCTCTCTCCTTCCTGGACCTCTCTGTCTCCATCTCGGGTAACCACCTAGAAACCGACATCCATTTCAAGCCCACTGACTCCCACAGCTACCTAGAATACACCTCCTCCCACCCACCTTCCCGCAAAAATGCCATCCCCTATTCCCAATTCCTTCGCCTCCACTGCATCTGATCTCAGGATGAAGCATTCCACTCCCGTACATCTCAGATGTCCTCATTCTTCAAGGACCGCAACATCCCCCCAACAGTGGTCGAGAACGCCTTCGACCGTGTCTCCCGCATTTCCCGCAACTCATCACTCTCACCCCGTCCCCGCAATTACAGCCAAAAAAGAATCCCCCTCGTCCTCATGTACCACCCCACCAACCTCCGGATCCAACGCATCATCCTCCGACACTTCCGCCATCTGCAATCCGACCCCACCACCACAGACATTTTTCCCTCCCCACCCTTGTCTGCTTTCCGGAGGGACCACGCTGTCCGTGACTCCCTTGTCCGCTCCACATTCCCCTCCAGCCCCGCCACACCCGGCACTTTTCCCTGCAACCGCAGGATGTGCTACACCTGCGTCCGCACCTCCTCCCTCACCCCAATCCCAGGCCCCAAGAAGACTTTCCACATCAAGCAGATGTTCACTTGCACATCTGCTAATGTGGTATACTGCATCCGCTGTACCCGTTGTGGCCTCCTCTACATCGGGGAAACCAAGCGGAGGCTTGGGGACTGCTTTGCAGAACACCTGCGCTCAGTTCTCGACAAACAACTGCACCTCTCCGTCGCGAACCATTTCAACTCCCCCTCCCATTCCTCAGACGACATGTCCATCCTGGGCCTCCTGCAATGCCACAATGATGCCACCCGAAGGCTGCAGGAACAGCAAATCATACTTGGCCTGGAAACCCTGCAGCCCAATGGTATCAATGTGGATTTCACAAGCTTCAAAATCTGCCCTCCCACAATCGCACCCCAAAACCAGCCCAGCTCGTCCCCGCCTCCCTAACCTGTTCTTCCTCTCACCTATCTCCTCCTCCCACCTCCAAGCCGCACCCCCATCTCCTATCTACTAACCTCATCCCGCCCCTTTGACCTGTCCGTCCTCCCTGGACTGACCTATCTCCACCCTACCTCTCCACCTACACTCACCTTTACTGGCTCCATCCCCGCCTCTTTGACTTGTCTGTCTCCTCTCCACCTATCCTCTCCTCTATCCATCTTCTGTCCGCCTCCCCCTCTCTCCCTATTTATTTCAGGACCCTCTTCCCCTCCCCCAGTTCTGATGAAGGGTCTAGATCCGAAACATCAAGTTTTCCTGCTCCTATGATGCTGCTTGGCCTGCTGTGTTCATCTAGCTCCACACCTTGTTGTTTCGGGCCTAGACCCTTCATCAGAAATGGGGGAGGGGAAGGGGGTTCTGAAATAAATAGGGAGAAGGGGGAGGCGGATAGAAGATGGATGGAGGAGAAGATAGGTGGAGAGGAGATAGACGGTTCAAGGAGGTGGGGATGGAGCCAGTAAATGTGAGTGTAGGGGCGCAGTTAGGGAGGGGATAGGTCAGTCTAGGGAGAATGGACAGGTCAAGGGGGCGGGATGAGGCTAGTAGGTAGGAGATGGGTGTGGTGCTTGAGGTGGGTGGAGGGGATGGGTGGGAGGAAGGACAGGTTAGGGAGGCGGGGACGAGCTGGGCTGGTTTTGGGATGCGGTAGGGGGAGGGGAGATTTTAAAGCTTGTGAAGTCCACATTGACAACATTGGGCTGCAGGGTTCCCAAGTGAAATATGAGGTGCTGTTCCTGCAATCTTCGGGTGGCATTGTTGTGGCACTGCAGGAGGCCCAGGATGGACATGTCATCTGAGGAATGGGAGGGGGAGTTGAAATGGTTCACGACTGAGAGGAGCAGTTGTTTAGTGCGAACTGAGCGTAGGTGTTCCACAAAGTGGTCCCCAAGCCCCCGCTTGGTTTCCCCGATGTAGAGGAGGCCACAACGGGAACAGTGGATACAATATACCACATTAGCAGATGTGCAGGTGAACATCTGCTTGATGTGGAAAGTCTTCTTGGGGCCTGAGATGGGGGTGAGGGGAGAGGTGTAGGGGCAGGTGTCGCACTTCCTGCGGTTGCAGGGGAAAAGTGCCGGGTGTGGTAGGGCTGGAGGGGAGCATGGAGCGGACAAGGGAATCCCGGAATCCTTGTAGTAACTCTTTGAGCAGCAGAGCACAGCAAAGGAAAATGAATTTGTGACAACAAAAGCTGAAATCTCTCTGCCTGTTCTCTCATCATTTCAGAACATCGCGCCCAATAAAACAGTAAATTGGGAAAGTAACCTTTCACTGAGAGCTCAAAACTATCTATGAACTTGACAACTGAAAAGTATACAAGTCAACCACTGAACAACTGTGGCCTTAGGTTAAGAATCTCAAGAAGTTTAAGGGCTGTTAACTGTGTGACCAATGTTTTCCCTGTCTTCCCAGACATTTTTCTTTTAAACTTATTACCCATTTGTGTATGTGTACGATGTCATTTTTATGATTCTTTTCTTAGGCTTAGCAGACAATAAAATTCCGCTTTTTTCAAGAAACCTTGGCAATTGGATCTTTCAATCTTGAGTAAACTACATTTGAATTGAAGTGTGATAGCTGCATTCTGAAAAGAATAAACATTTGTTGCAACCAACTGAGAGGGTATTATAAAGATAAAGGCAGACTGTGATGATTAACTTTTAACTGTTACTTGAATATTTTAATTGACTTGATTACAAATTCCAGATTTGCATGAAAATACCTTACAAACATTGAAGGTCTCTGGAACAGATATGTTTAAATTGACAACATAAGAAGTATATTTTACTTCAGATTGGGTGATAAGGCTGGGTGAGAGATGGTGGAGAAGGTGAAATAAGAAAGATGAGTAAATTAGAATGGAATACACAAGATTAGAAAAGAAGATATAATGAAGGTTGACAATCTTATATCAGAAGAAATGTTATCTATGATTACTTGTAACATTCGGTAGCACAATAAAAGTTGTAATGTGATTTTAGTTCTGTATTCCATTAATGTCATACAGAAAGCTTTTATTGATGGCTTCGAAATAAATTTGTACCTATGGAATTCATACTGTTCCAAACCTCCACAGTGTCACTTGCTTAACCTTCCTTCTCCACACCAGGCCCAATAAAGACCAATTGCAAAATCAAATAATCAAACTCATATTAATCTGTTTCTAAATAAATGACGATTTATGAATCATGAAAACACATTTGTTGGATGTCATGACAAAATGATATGCAACTCTTCTACCATCTAAGTGAAATAAAAGTTTCTAAGCCCATTTTAATAATTGAACTCAGCTCCTTTACGCTTTTTTTAAAAAATCCCCATGGAGTTTGTTTTCTCACTGTTGTAATTATAATGTTTCCTTTGCTTGTTCTCTTGGTTTACTGGAAAAATATTTACAAAGTTCCTTGAGATTGTTTTGGGATTTGGGGGAAAAAGATGAGAACTTTGAGTTATCACATACAACAATGACTTGCAAACAATAAATAATGATGCAAATTAAATTAAAAGGAAATAAATTAGCCTTAAAGTTAATGTAGAAAACAAGTTAGTGATTTTCTTGATAGTATTAACATGACTGAATTCATTCTGAAATTCACTCTGAGAGAAACATGAATCGGATGTAACGGTATTACAGTTAGGTAGAGGTAACTAAAAAAACTTGAGGGCCAGATTTGATTGGAAGGGGACCCTAGAGGGAAGACGGTGGAGCAGCAATGGCAGGTGTTTCTGGGGACAGTTCAGAAAGTACAGCAGAAATTTATGCCAAGGAAGAAGAAACATTTTAAGGGGAGGATGAGCCAAGCATAGCCAATAAGACACGTCCAGGAAAGAATAAAATCAAACGTAAAAGCATACAATGTGTTGAAAATTAGTGGGATTTGTTTGAAAACCAGTAAAAGGCAATTGATAAAGCTATGAGGGAAGAAGATGACATACGAGGGTAAGCTAACTAGGAACATAAAAGAAGATTGCAACAGTTTTTTTTTTAAAGATATGTAAAATGTAAGAGAGAGGCAAGAGTGGACATTGGACCACTGGAAAATTAGGTTGGAGAAGTAGTAACGAGGAACAAAGAAATGGTGGAGAAGTTGAATGAGTACCTTGCATCATTCTTCATGGTGGAGGACACCAGCTACACACCAGAACTTCAAGAGATCAGGAAGCAGAGGTGAGATGTAGTTGGTATCACCAAGAATACCATTGGGAAATATCCTTGGGGTGCTTGGGAAGCTGAAAGATGTGAAGGTGGATAAATTATCCGGACCGGATGGACTACACTCCAGAGTTCTGAAGGAGATAGCTGAGGAGATGGTAGAGGCATTAATCTTTCAGGAAATTAGTGGAGTGAGGGAGGGTCTCAGAAGACTGGAAAACAGCTAATGTAACACATTTGTTCAAGAAGGGTGGGAGGCAGAAGACAGGAAATTATAAGCCGGTTAGCCTGACTTCAGTTGTGGGTAAGATTTTAAAGTTCATTATTTAGGATGAAACTGTGGTGTCATTAGAAGTACATGGTAAAGTAGGGCAGAGTTAGCAGGGCTTCATCAAAGAGTGGTCATGCCTGACAAATCTGTTAGACTCCTTTGAACAGCACGGTAGCTCAGTGGTTAGCACTGCTGCCTCACAGCACTAGGAACCTGGGTTAGATCCTACCCTCGGGCGACTGTCTGTGTGGAGTTTGCACGTTCTTCTCATATCTGCGTGGGTTTCCTCCGGGTGATCCAGTTTCCTCCCACAGTCCAAAGATGTGCAGGCTAGGTGGATTGGCCATGCTAAATTGCCCATAGTGCTGAGGAATGTGTACATTAGGTGGGTTATAGGGGGATGGGTCAGGGTGGGATGTTCTGAAGGTTGGTGTGGACTTGTTGGGCCAAAGGGCCTGTTTCCAAACTGTAGGGATTCTGTGATCTGTGATCTGAGGTAACAAGTAAGTAGATAAAAAGGAGAGCCAGTGGACGAAATCTGTTTCGATTTCCAAAAGGCCTTTGACAAGGTGCTGCACAGGAGGCTGCTAAATGAGATGGGCCCATACTGTACGGGGCAAGATATTGGCATAGATAGAGGATTGGCTGATGGGCAGAACACAGAGATTGAAAATAACGGGGTGCTTTTCAGGATGGCAGCCATGACTAATGAAGTTCTGCAGGGGTCAGTATTTGGACCATAACTATTTGCGTTACACATTAACGTTCTGGACAAAGGAACTGAGTGCGTTGTTGCTAAGTTTGTAGATGACACAAAGATAAGTGGAGGGAAAGATAGTTTTGAGGAGGTGGGGAAGCTGCAGAGAAATTGGACAGTCTAGAAGCCTGGACAAAGAAGTGGCAGATGGAGTACAATGTGATAAATGTGAGGTTATGCACATGGGTTGGAAGAGTAGAGGCATAGGCTATTTTCTAAGTGGGGAAAGACTTGAGAAATCTGAAGGTCAAAGGGATTTGAGACTCCTAATTCAGGATTCTCTTAAGACTAACATGCAGTTTCAGTTGGCAGTTAGGAAGGCAAATACAATTTTAGCAACTGTTTCGAGAGACCTGGAATACAATAGCAGGAATGTACTGCTAAGGCTGTATATGACACTGGTCAGACTACATTTGCAATATTGTGAGCAGTTTTAGGTCCCATGTGTAAGGAAGAATGTGCAAGCATTGGAGGGGTCCCAGAAGAGGTTTACAAGTTTAATTCTTGTTTGTCGTATTGGTTGAGGATTCTGGGTGTACTTGGAGTTTAGAAGGATGAGGGGGATCTCATTGAAATTTACAGAATACTGAGAGGCTTGGATAGAGTGGACATGGAGAAAATGTTTAGTAGGAGAGACAAGCACCCAAGCGCGCACCCTCAGTGAAAGAAGACCCTTTAGAACTGATGACTCTTTACAGAAGGCTTGTAAAGGCCAAGTTACTGAGAGTCTTTAAGATAGAGATAGATAGGTTCTTGACTAGCAAGGGAATCAAAGATTCAAGGGGATAGGCAGG
Organism: Ginglymostoma cirratum; assembly: GCA_024137785.1. Taxonomy (NCBI): domain Eukaryota; kingdom Metazoa; phylum Chordata; class Chondrichthyes; order Orectolobiformes; family Ginglymostomatidae; genus Ginglymostoma; species Ginglymostoma cirratum. The sequence goes on from JAHRHZ010000251.1 coordinate 1,673,682, forward strand.
GGAATAGGCTTGAGAAACATATCAGCCATGATTGAATAGTGAAACAGACTCAATGGATCAAATGGGCTAATTCTGCACGTATATTTATGGTCTCTAGTCTAAATGAAAAGAAGAGTGTAAAACCAGTCAAAAAAACATGTAGCAGGTCACTCAGCTCCTCAAAATTAAAAAAAAATCTTGAAATTGTTGAGGTTATAATTTAAAATGGATCTTCAGTCCCAGATTCAGAGCCTGCTGTTAGATATGCATAAGTACTAAGACACATTGCAGAGTGGAAATCAGTTGTAATGAGAGTGAAAAGACAAGCAATTAAGTACAGAAGGGCCCTAAGAATATTTAGAATATAAAGGCCATTAGAATCAAAAAAGCTTGCTCTTTTTAAATAAACATCGGTGATCTACCTATTCATTAGAAATGATTACTAAAGCTCACTCATTAATGTTCTAATGTATCATCTCTTTCAACCTCTCATCCTGTTGATGGCAATGTACTTGTCAAATTGACATTCTTGACTAGTCAGAGACACAGTTCAAAATAAATGACTCAGCTAAGAAGCAATTAAATGCCCAGTATAAGAAACATTGCAATTCATGAGTTATGCAAAATCAGGATCTAACAGCTGTCTGTGCCAGCCATGAATTACAAAGATCCAATTTCAGGAGTGTGCTGTTTCAAATGGAAATTGGATTGCTGAACATATATGGGAATAAGAAAATAAACGGAAACATTTTAATTAAAAAGTTGTCAGTTAAGGAAGAAATAGTTGTAAATGTGGAAAAACGAAGCATATTATGAGATAATGTGGTTGGAAGAAAAGTCTGAAGGACATAAAAGCTTATAGTGGTATATTCAGGCAAATAAAAAAGATGAGGTAACAGAAATCAATAGGAGTACTAGCACATATGTTGTCATAGAGGCCTACAGCATGGAAACAGGCCCTATGGCCCAACTTGTCTATGCCGCCCAGTTTTCACAATTGATCTAGTCCAATTTGCCTGTGTTTGCTCCATATCCCTCCATTACCATCCCATCCATGTACTTGTCCAAATTTTTCTGAAATGACAAAATCGGACTCGGCTCCACCTTTGCCTCTGGCAACTCATTCCAGTCAGTCACCACCCTCTGTGTGAAAAAATTGCCTCTCCAGACTTTTTGCATCTCTTCTCTCTCAAACCTATGCCCTCTGCTTTTAGACTCCCCTACAGTGGAGAAAAGCTGTTGGTTACCTACTTCATGATTTTATAGACCTTTATAAAGTCACCCCTCAGTCTCCTACACTCCAGGAAAAAAAAGTCCCAGCCTCTCCTTACAATGCAAACCTTCCAATCCAGGCATCATCCTAGTAAATCTTTTCTGCACTCTTTCTAGTTTAATTATATCATTTCTATAGTAGGGTGACCAGAAATGCATGTAGTACTCCAAATATGCCCTCACCAACGTCTTGTACAACTGCAACAGACACTTTAACTTTTACATAGGAGCAAATTATTGTAGATGTTGAAATCTGTACTGAAAATGAAAAATGCTGGAAATCACAGCAGGTCAGGCAGCATCCACGAAGAGAGAGAAAGCTAACATTTCGAACCTAAATGACTCTTCGGAGCTGCTCTGATGAGGAGTCATCTACACTCTCCATGGATAGAACATAGGACAGTATGGCACAGGAACAGGCCCTTTGATCCATGATGTTATGCTGAATATGATGCTAAATTAAATTAATCCCTTCTGCCTGACCTTGGTCCATATCCCTCCATTCTTTGCATATTGATGTGCTTATCTATAAGTTTCTTAAACGCCCCTATCCTATCTGCCTCTACCACCACCCATGACCCAGCGTTCCAGACTCCTATTACTCTAAACAAAACTTGCCTCTCACATCTCCTTTGAACTTTCCCCGTCTCACCTTAAATGTTCCCCCTGGTTTTAGCCATTTCAACTCTCTGAAAAAGATTCTGACCATCGACTCTATCGATGCATCTCATAACCTTACAGACTTCTATCAAGTCTCCCCCTAGCCTCTGCTACTCCAGAGAAGACAATCCAAGTTTTTCTAGCCTCTCCTGATGGCTCATACCCTTTAATCCAGGCAACATCCTGATAAACCTCTTCTGCATCCTCTCCAAAGCCTCCACATTCTTCCTGTAATGTGGCAACCAGAAATGAATGCAATACTCCAAGAATGGCCTAATCAAAGTCTTATAAAGCTGCAAGGTGACATCTTGATTCTTGTACTCAATTCCCTGACCAATAAAGGCAAGTACACCATAATCCTTCTTTACCACTCTGTCTACTTACATGGCCACTCTTAGGGTGCTATGATTTGAAGTCCAAGATCCTCTGTTCTTCAATGCTGTTCACGGTCCAGCCATGAACTGTATATTTTTCCTTAACATTTGATTTCCCAAAGTCCAGCACCTCACACTTAGCCAGATTAAACTCCACCTGCCATTTCTCCACCCATATCTGTAAGTGATCTATGTCCTGCTGTATCCTTTGACAACCTTCTACATTATCCACATTTCCACTGATCTTTGTATCATCTGCCAACTTACTAATCCACCTAACTACATTTTCATCCAAGTTATTTATATATATCACGAACAGCAGAGGTCCCAGTACAGATCCCTGCAGAACACCACTAGTTACGGACCTACAGCCTGAAAAACACCCTTCCACCACTACCCTCTGCGTTCTATGGCAACCTAATTCTGAATCCATGAGGCCAAGCCACTGTGGATTGCATGCATCTCAATCTTCTGGATGAGCCTACCATAAGGGACCTTGTTGAAAGCTTTACTAAAATCTATGTAGACAACATCCACTGCTTTATCCTCATTGAATTGTTCGAGGAGGTGACAAAAATGATCAATCAAGTTAGTAAGACATGACCTGCTCTGCACAAAGCCATGCAGACTGTCCTAATTAGGCCATACTTTTCCAAACGCTTGTTAAGTCCTATTCCTAAGAATTCTCTCCAATAGCTTGCCAACTACTGATGTAAGAATCAACAGTCTGCAGCTTCCTGGATTGTCCCTATTTCCCATGTGAACAGAGGAACAACATTAGCTATTTGCCAGTCCTCCAGGACCTTTCCAGGGACTAACGAGGACACAAAGATCTTGGTCAAGGCCCCAGCAATCTCATCTCGTCTCTCTCAATAAACTGGGGTAGATGCTATCAGGCCCTGGGGACTTATCCACCTTAATGCTCTTCAAGAAACCCAACACCACTTCTTTCTTGACCTCAAAATGCCCCAGCATATTTGCATGCACCACACAAGTCTCAATATGCTCTGTCCCCTTCTCCTAGGTGAATACTGACACAAAATACTCATTTAGGATCTCACCCACATCCTCTGCCTTCAAGCATATGTTTCCTCCTTTATCCTTGAGCAGTCTTACCATCTCCCTAGTTATCCTATGATTTTTAATGTTTGTATAGAGAGGTGCCTTGGGATTCTCTTTAACCCTGTTTACCAACGTGATTTCACAGCCCCATCTTGGTCTCCGAATTCCCTGCTTCAGTTCTTTCCTGCTTTCTTCATATTCCTCATGTCTGCTTTTTAGCCTCCTAAACCTTACATATGCTTCTTTATTCTGTTTGACTAAATTCACAACCTGTCTCATTATCCAAGGATCCTGTACCTTGTCATTCTTGTCCTTCCTCCTTACTGGAACATGCCAGTCCTGAACTTTCATCAGCAGGTCTTTAAGTAATTCCTACATGTCAAATATGGACTTGTCTAGTAACAGCTTCTCTCAATCAACCCTCCCTAGCTCCTGCCTAATAGGAAGTAATTTGCCCTCCCCCAATTTAGTACGCTGTCACAAGGTTCTGCCTTATCCTTATTCATAGCATAGCCATCGTAAAACTTAAGGAGTTGTAATTACTATTTCCAAAATGCGGTCCCACTGAATGGTCAGTTAGCTGGCCAGGTTCATTAGCCTATACAAGATCCAGTATTTCACAATCTCCAATTGGACTATCCACATACTGTTTCAAGAAACCCTCTTGGACGCACTTAACAAATTCTGCCCTGTCTAAGCCTTTTGCTCTAAGGGACTCCCATTCAATATTGGGGAAGTTAAAGTTACCCACGATGACAATTCTGTTCGTATTGCATCTTTCCATAATCCACCTACAGATTTGTTCCTCAAAGTCTTGATTGCTATTGGGTGGCCTATAATATAATCCTATCGGAGTGACTGCATTCATCCTATTTTTGAGTTCTACCCACAGTGGGTCAGTGGATGAGCCCTCCAGTACATGTTCTCTGAGTGCAGATGTAATATTCTCCCTGATTAATAATGCAACTACTCCACCTCCTTTGCCTTTCTCTGTACAGAGGAGATCATTGTCCTGTTATATTTGTGCTAGCTTTCTGGTACAGCAATTTACACAGGATCATTTCTCCTTTCTTTTTTTTCTGTAACCCTGCACTTTCTTCCATTTTCAGGTACTGATTCAATTCCCTGTTGAAGACCTCCATTGAATCTGCTTCAAACCACACAGTGCATTCTGGATCCTTGTCACTTGCTGTACGAAAAAGAATTTTCTCTTGTCACCATTATTTCTTTTGCTATTTATCTTAACTTTGTGCCTTCTGGTTTTGATACTTCCATCGATAGGAACAGTTTCTCCTTATCTACTCAGTCCAAACACTTCATGATTTTGAAAATTTACTAAATCCCCTCTCAACCTTTTCTTCAAGGAAAACAGGCTCAAAATGTCAATTTTTCTATCAGGTTTGTGATTGATGGCAACATTCACGTGAATCTTTTCTGCACTATTTCCGAGGTCTTCACCTCTTTTATAAAGTTTTCCACCCAGAACTGAAGGCAAGACTCCACTTGAGTCCAAACCAAAATTTTATATAAGTTTAACATAAGTTCCATGTTTTTGGCCTCTATGCAACGTAGGCATAAAGCCTATAATGCATCATTCTTTATTACCATACTTCCCTGCTGCATTCAATGATTTATACACTTAAATCTCTTGACCGCGGCTCCTTCATCCTTCCATATTACCTCATCGAAAGAGTCATCAATTATTTACATGTGCTTTGCCCTTAACAACTCATTGTTGGCATTCAATAATTAACACAAATTTTCCCAAGTGACAGTTAATTTTGCATAGTATTGTCATTTCTAGAAAGTTCACCACCACTAAGGTTCAAGTCAGTTCATGGTTTATCTTTGTAAACTTTTTTTTGAACAAGACATAATATTTGCAATTATCCGGTCATCTGGCACTAACCCAACTTTCGGGAATACTGGAAAATTATGGCCAATGCCTCTAATTTTCATACTTATTTCCCTCAATATGATCCAGATTTCCTTAATGAATCTCATTTAGATCGGATGCACTATTGCTTCAAATGCAGGCAGCTTACCCAATGCTCACTCATTTTCCAATTTACATATTTCAAATATTTGAACTCTCTTCTTTTACCATGATATCTGCAGTATTCTCTGACTTGGATGGGTGTTGCCTGAATATCTTCTCAGAAATTATATAACAGTTTAGACTCTGATTTAATAATAGGTTAACTCAACTGAGTACCGCAAGTAACAAGCACCATAACCTCCAGCCGCCAATTACCCCTTCTTTCACTCCCTTACTACCCTCTGACAGACCTCACTAACCCCTGACCAGCAGTCGACAACTCAAAACCACTTGACTAAGACCTCCAACCGGATCTGATTACTCTCGTGACCTTCTGACTACTCCCCATGACCAGACCCATCCATACCCCTCAGCCAACTGGCTAACCCTGATCACACACCTACTGATTCTTTACTAAAGAAGTTGAATCTCTTGTCAAGAGGAAGAAGGAGGCTTATGGAAAGATGAGGCGTGAATGCTCAGTTAGGGCACTTGAGAGTTACAAGTTAGGCTGGAAGGACCTAAAGAGAGAGCTAAGAAGAGCCAGGAGGGGACATGAGAAGTCTTTGGCAGGTAGGATCAAGGAAAACCCTAAAGCTTTCTATAGGTATGTCAGGAATAAAAGAATGACTAGAGTAAGATTAGGGCCAGTCAAGGACAGTAGTGGGAAGTTGTGCGTGGAGTCTGAAGAGATAGGAGAGGCGCTAAATGAGTATTTTTCATCAGTATTCACACATGAAAAAGACAATGTTGTCGAGGAGAATACTGAGATACAGGCTATTAGACTGGACGGGATTGAGGTTCATAAGGAGGAGGTGTTAGCAATTCTGGAATGTGTGAAAATAGATAAGTCCCCTGGGCCGGATGAGATCTATCCTAGGATTCTCTGGGAAGCTACGGAGGAGATTGCAGAGCCTTTGGCTTTGATCCTTATGTCACCATTGTCTACAGGAATAGTGCCAGAAGACTGGAGGATAGCAAATGTTGTCCCCTTGTTCAAGAAGGGGAGTTGAGACAGCCCTGGTAATTATAGACCAATGAGCCTTACTTCGGTTGTGGGTAAAGTGTTGGAAAGGATTATAAGAGATAGGATTTATAATCATCTAGAAAGGAATAATTTGATTAGGGATAGTCAACATGGTTTTGTGAAGGGTAGGTCGTGCCTCACAAACCTTATTGAGTTCTTTGAGAAGGTGACTAAACAGGTGGATGAGGGTAAAACGGTTGATGTGGTGTATATGGATTTCAGTAAAGCATTTGATAAGGTTCCCCACGGTAGGCTATTGCAGAAAATTCGGAGGCATGGGATTGAGGGTGATTTAGCGGTTTGGATCAGAAATTGGCTAGCTGTAAGAAGACAGAGGGTGGTGGTTGATGGGAAATGTTCATCCTGGAGTTCAGTTACTAGTGGTGTACCACAAGGATCTGTTTTGGGGCCACTGTTGTTTGTCATTTTTATAAATCACCTGGATGAGGGCGTAGAAGGATGGGTTAGTAAATTTGCGGATGACACTAAAGTCGGTGGAGTTGTGGATAGTGCGGAAGGATGTTGCAGGCTGCAGAGCTGGGCTGAGAGGTGGCAAATGGAGTTTAATGCGGAAAAGTGTGAGGTGATTCACTTTGGAAGGAGTAACAGGAATACAGAGTACTGGGCTAATGGTAAGATTCCTGGTAGTGTGGACGAGCAGAGAGATCTTGGTGTCCATGTGCATAGATTCCTGAAAGTTGCCACCCAGGTTCGTAGGGTTGTTAAGAAGGCGTACGGTGTGTTAGGCTTTATTGGTAGAGGGATTGAGTTTCGGAGCCGTGAGGTCATGTTGCAGCTGTACAAAACTCTGGTGCGGCCGCACTTAGAGTATTGCGTACAGTTCTGGTCACCGCATTCTAGGAAGGATGTGGAAGCGTTGGAAAGGGTGCAGAGGAAATTTACCAGGATGTTACCTGGTATGGAGGGGAGGTCTTATGAGGAAAGGCTGAGGGACTTGAGGCTGTTTTCGTTAGAGAGAAGAAGGTTAAGAGGTGACTTAATAGAGACATACAAGGATTCGATCAGAGGATTAGATATGGTGGACAGTGAGAGCCTTTTTCCTCGGATGGTGTTGGCTAGCATGAGGGGACATAGCTTTAAATTGAGGGGTGATAGATATAGGACAGATGTCAGAGGTAGATTCTTTACTCAGAGAGTAGTAAGGGCATGGAATGCCTTGCCTGCAGCAGTTGTAGACTCGCCAAATTTAAGGGCATTTAAATGGTCATTGGATAAATATATGGATGATAATGGAATGGTGTAGGTTAGATGGGCTTCAGATTGGCTTCACACGTCGGCGCAACATCGAGGGCCGAAGGGCCTGTACTGTGCTGTAATGTTCTATGTTCTATGTTCCATGATTAATTCCCTGACTTATTCTTCAACCCATTCTCGTCGTTAAAAACTCTAGACCTTTAAACCCTCACCTGAATATGGCAGCTACTATCATAAAAAGGTTAAGAAGAAAGAACCCAACAATTTCAAAAGGCATAATTAAATGGAAAGACATAATGGTTTGAATTTTAAATTAAAATAAAAAATTTATGCCTGGAAATACTTGTGATATGGCATTTGAATGAGAAACATACATACATACTATTTTGTCCAAAATTTTAAAAGGATTAATGCTTGCAATAAATATCATTGGTGATGTTATAATATCATTTATTAAATGTCAGTCTACAATGTCAAGCCAATAATCAAGAATGAAAGTAAGATATGGAATAATTAACTGTACTTTTCTTCCATTTGCCATTTTATCCAACAGATCTGGTGGTTTCCTCTTGCATTAATATTTGTCTTTCCTGGCTCCATTTAAAAATAAAAGGACAAGCTACAACTCACTACACGCCCTCCCTTACAAGTTTAGCTTTAATATATTTCATGAGTTAGGATCTCAAACTCTACGTTTGAGTTACTTCATCAACTGGAATTCTCTTTGTCAGAAAAATTGCAAGCTCAGATTTTAGATACTCATGTAAAACATCATTCCACAATGCATCCACTTTATGGCATTCAATGGAAATGAGTCTAATGGAGTAATAGTGCACTAAAATAGCTTTTTTGACTTCATTTACAGTATTAAAAAGCACATTTTCATATTTGCCAATGCTAGCAGATATCCCATGAGGTTACTTCTGGTAAATCCAATAACACACTGCTTTACTTGGACAACAATATAAGCCAAACAATGCACTGAATATTTTTCTGCTGCAAAATTGGAGCTGTCTCTCTATGAATTGGCAAAGTCCAAGCGATGTTGAGTAAAAAAAGTTGTAAGATAATCAAAAATTGATTGTTGTTTAAGTTATGAAACATTTCAAAATAGTATATGCTTACAAGTTTCAGGTCATAGGTCAGAAAGGCACAGCATTACCAGTCTGGATTTCCTTCATTCATAAGTTGGTAAAATTTGATTGTTAGGACACAAAGAATGCTCTAAAAAGAGGTTACATAAACAATTATCTCTGTTCAAAGATAAGGATATAATTGTTCAATAACATCCACTATGTTTTATGATTTTCATCTTATTGAGTTAAAAATGATACCCCCCCCATCTTATATGGACATCAGCATTTTTCTGTGACATTATGTTATTTATTTAGAATTAAATAATTTTTTTAAAGCTGATTTTTCAAACTAACCACCCGTGCATCACTAAATGATTCACGTGGACTCATTCTTCAGGTTTCTCGAACTGGAGGCCTTGAGTTCCTCACAGTAATTAAAATTATTGCTTGTAGTCTGACTGACTGACTACACGTATTCCTGTAATATCAAGATAATTGTTTATCCGTTTGAAGTGAGCAAGTTCTATTCTATCCAAATGAAGAGTTCTAAGCACTCAAATCCTTATGCATGCAGAATAAACAATGCAAGGCATAAAACCTATCCTTCCCCACGCTTCTGGGGCATATCATCAAATTGCTGTTGAATGTTTCATTTGCAATTTTCATCCTGAAGATTGTTTAGAACAGTTTGAATGTGGCTTTCTATGTACATGAAAAACGAGAGCAGCATTACTGGTGCTCCAGATAATCCTAAGCCTGAAATCGTTTCTCATAATGGTGATACCCTGTAGACAGGAAATGCATGTGTGTAAAAAATGTAGTTGTACAAGCTGATAACTGGTCATCCATTTGAAAATCTATCTTGATGTCAAGCATTAACTCTAACCCACCTCACCCGGAAGAGGGCAGCAGAGTGGTGATGCTGATTGGATGACATGGGGAAGATTTGCATCAGCGCAGTCACTGCTTCCAGAAGCTGGTTTGCGGAGGGTCTGTTGTCAAGTGACAGTTCCATCCCAAGCGCATGCACACTGTTACGAGGACCAGAAGTAAGGGAGAGTGACTGAGTGACTGAGTGAGTGAGTGAGTGAGTGAGTGAAATAAATTTTCTTAAATAGCTTAATTGGTGATAGAAATGTCAGTCAATGGGGTTAAGTGCTACACTTGTGAGATGTGGGAGATCTGCAATGCTTCCAGTGTCTTGGATGACTACATCTGCAGGAAGTGTACCCAATTGCAGCTCCTCACAGACTGTACAGATAGGTTGGAGTGGCAGTTTGATGCACTTTGGAGCATGAGCGTGGTGGAAAGTGTCATAAGCAGTAATTTTAGAGATTTGGTGACACTCAAGGTGCAGGCAGATAGATGGGAGATCACCAGAAGGGGCAGGCAGCCAGTGCAGGAATCTCCTGTCGTCATCCCCCTCTCTAACAAGTATACCGTTTTGGATACTGTTGGGGGATATGACCTATCAGAGGATAACAGCAGCAGCAGCCAGATTGGTGGCACCACAGATGATTCTGTTCTTAAGGAAAGGACAAAGAGCACTAGGGCAGTAGTTATAGGGGACTCTATAGTTAGGGGTACAGAGAGGTGCCTCTGTGAATGTAAAAGAGACTCCAGGATAGTATGTTATCTCCCTGGTGACAGGGTCCAGGCTGTTTCTGAATGGGCAGAAAGCACTCTGAAGGGAGAGGGTGAGCAGCCAGAGGTTGTGGTACATATTGGTGCTAATGAGATAGGTAGGATGAGTGAAGTCCTGCAGCAGCATTTCAAGGAGTTTAGTAGGAAGTTTAAAAAGCAGGACCTCCAAGGTTCTGGTCTCAGGATTACTCCCTGTGCCACATGCCAATGAGGCTAGAAATAGGAAGATAGTACAGCTCAACATCTGGCTAAACAGATGATGTACGAGGGAGGGTTTCAGATATCTGGACCATTGAGATCTCTTCTGGGGCAGGTGAGACCTGTACAAGATGGACGGGTTGCATCTAAACTGGAGGGCACAAATATTCTGGCTCGGAGGTTTGCTGGTGTCACTCAGGAGGATTTAAACTAACTTGGCAGGAGTTTGGGAACCAAAGCAAAGGTGGATTGACTGAAAAGGAACTAGAGAACAGGGCCAGTAAGACTCGGAAGAAGAGCAGACAGAATGTGGTCGCTGATCAAAGTGGGTCTGATGGACTGAAGTGCATCTGTTTCAATGCAGGAAGTGTAACAGGTAAGGCAGATGAACTTAGAGCTTGGATTAGTACTTGGAACTATGATGTTGCTGCTATTACAGACCCTTGGTTAAGGGAGGTACAGGATTGTCAGCTTAACGTTCCAGGATTCAGATGTTTCAGGTGGAATGAAGGGAGATGTATAAGGGGTGGGGGAATTGCACTACTTTTTAAGGAAAATAACACAGCTGTATTGCGGGAGGACACCTCAGATGGCTCATATAGCGAGGCAATATGGGTACAGCTCAGGAACAAGAAGGGTGCAATCACAATATTTGGTGTTTACTATAGACCCCCCAACTGCCAGCAGGAGATGTAAGAACAGGTATGTAGGCAGATTTTGGCAAGGTGTAAAAGTAACAGGGTTGTTGTCGTGGGTGATTTTTTTTTTAACTTCCTATGTATTCACTGGGTGCAAGGAGCATGGATGGGGCTGAGTTTAAGGAGTATCCAGGAAGGTTGCTTGAAACAGTATGTAGGATAGCCCAACTAGGAAAGGGGCCATACTGGACCTAGTATTGGGGAATAAGTCTGGCCAAGTGGTCAATGTTTCAGTAGAGGAGCAGCTTGGGAACAGTGATCACAATTCAGCAAGCTTTAAGGTATTGCTAGATTAAGATGAGTGTAGTTGTCAGATGAAGGTGTTAAATTGCGGGAAGACTAATTGCAACAAAATTAGGAAGGAACTGAAGAATGTAGATTGGACACAGATGTTTGAAGGCAAATTAATACCTGGTATGTAGGAGGCTTTGAAGTGTAAATTGATAGGAACTCATAACTGGCACCTTCCTTTAAGGATGAAGGAGAAGTATGGCAAGTTTAGGGAACCTTGGATAACAAGAGATTGTGAGCCTAGTCAAAAAGAAAAAGGAGGCATTTGTTAAGCCTAAGAGGCTGGGAACACAAGAAGCAAGGGTGAAATTACAAGGAAAGTCAAAGGAAACTTAAGCAAGGAGTTAAGATGGCAACAGGGTCACGAACAGTCATTCCTTAACAGAATTAAGGAAAGTCCCAAGGCTTTTTTTTAATACACATATAAAGAGCTAGAAGGTCAGCCCACTCAAGGACAGGAATGAGAATTTGTGTGGAGCCAGAGGAAATGGGCAAGGTATTAAATTAATATTTTATGTTGGTATTCACCACAGAGAAGGACTTGCTGGATGATGAGTCTGGGGAAAGGGCGTGTAGATAGTTTAGGGCATGTTGAGATCAAAAGGGAGGAGGTAATTGGGGGTCTTGAAAAACATTAAGGTAGACATATCCCCATAGCCTGATGGGATATACCCCAGAATACTGAGAGAGGCAAGGGAGGAAATTGCTGGGGCCTTGAGGGAAATCTTTGTATCCTCATTGGCTACAGGGGAGGTCCCAGAGGATTGGAGAAGAGCCAATGTTGCTCCTTTGTTTAAGAAGGGTGGCAAGGATAATGCAGCTAATTACAGGCCACTGAGCCTTGTGTCAATGGTAGGAAAGTTAGTGGAGAGGATTCGTCGAGACAGGATTTACTCCCACTTGGAAATAAGTGGGAGTATTAGTGAGAGGCAACATGGTTTTGTGAAGGGAAGCTCGTGTTTCACTAACTTGGTTGAGATTTTTGAGGAAGTGACGAAGATGATCGATGAGGGTAGGGCAGTGGATGTTGTCTACATGGACTTCAGTAAAACCTTTGACAAGGTCCTCGTGGCAGACTCTTTAAAGAAGGTAAAGTTGCATGGGATCAGAGGTGAGCTTGCAAGATAGATTTTTAAAAAAACTGGCTCGGTCATAGAAGACAGAGGGTAGCAGTGGAAGGGTGCGTTTCTGAATGGAGGGCTGTGACTAGTGGCGTTCAGTGGGGTCAGTGTTGGGACCTTTTGCTATTTGTAATATATAAATGATTTGGAGGAGAATGTAATTGGTTTGATTAGTAAGTTTCTGGATGACACAAAAGTTGGTGGAATTACGGATAGTGATGAGGTTTGTCAGAGCATACAGCAGGATAGAGATCAGTTGGTGACTTGGACAGAGAGATGACTGATGGAGTTTAATATGCAAAAATGTGCGGTAATGCATTTTGGAAGGTCTAATCCTGATGGAAAATAGACAGTAAATGGCAGAACCCTCAAGAGTACTGATAGGCAGAGGGATCTGGGTGTACAGGTACACAAGTCACTGAAAGTGGCAACGGAGGTGGAGAAGGTCGTCAACAAGGCATATGGCATGCTTTCCTTCATCGGCCAGGCATTGACTTTAGAAATTGGCAGGTAATGTTGCAGCTTTATAGAGCCTTAGTTAGGCCGCATTTGGAATATTGTGTTCAATTCTGGTCGTCATACTACCAGGAGGTTATGGTGACTTTGGAGATGACACAGAAAAGATTTACCAGGATGTTGCCTGGTATGGAGGACATTAGCTATGAGGGAGGTTGAAGAAATTAGTGGTGTTCTCACTGGAACAACAGAGGTTGTGGGGGTGACCTGATAGAGATCTACAAGATTATGAAGGGCATGGACAGTCAAAGCTTTTTCCCAGGGTGGAAGAGTCAGTTACTAGGGGCCACAGGTTTAAGGTACGAGGGGCAAAGTTTAAAGGTGATGTACCAGGCAGGGTTTTTACTGAGGGCGGTGGGTGCCTGGAACTCGCTGCCAGGGGAGGTAGTGGCTGCAGATATGATAGTGACTCTTACAGGGCGTCTTGACAAATATATGAATAGGATGGGAATAGAGGGATACGGTCTCCAGAAGTGTAGGGGGCTTTAGTTGTGATGGGCAGCATGTCGGTGCAGGCTTGAGGCTGAAGGGCCTCTTCCTATGCGGTAATTTTCTTTGTTTTGATAATTGGCCCTTTTTATCCATGCTTGTATTAAGGCTGTAATTGTCATCTTAAGGGTAATGGTGAAATAATCAGCAGTCAGGAATTTACAATGGCAAAATGCATTTAAGTGGTGAAGCAAACACTACTGCAAAAAAATGGATTTCTGAGTGAAACGTGCGGACCCACAGTAGACTAACGGCCAGGCGGGGTTGCAGTATTGTATACATAAATGGTGGCCTGATAAGTGAACTTTCTTAAAGGCAAGGTACACATACGACAGTAAGAGGATCTGGAGCCGAATGGTTCTTGTAGAACTCAAACTTGGCATTGGCGATCAGTTTAAATTGTGAGCAAATGCTGCTTTGTAATATAGCAATGAGCCACTTCTATCTCTTTGCTGCCAGAGTGGTGAACAGGCTTGGAATCTAAAAGGGAGTTCAGGCTTTTTTAAAATAAAAGACATATGATCAAACCGTTCTCAAAATAGCCTAATAAAAACGTGATTAGCATCTGAGGGTGGTAGAAACTGAATTTCCCACAAGTCCAAAGATTGGAGCTGTGATATTTCATGCATGCATGCATAAGGAGAGATGTGTCCATTATGACACTGCTGCTTTTCCAAAATGAATATAGCTTGAAAAGTAAGATCATGTTGATAGGATCACTTCATTGTTTTGGCAACATACTATTATTTCAGAGATAACAGGTACTGCAGATGCTGGAGAATCCGAGATAACAAGGTGTGGAGCTGGATGAACACGGCAAGCCAAGCAGCTTCATAGGAGCAGGAAAACTTGACGTTTCTGGCCTAGACCCTTCATCAAAAATGGGGGAGGGGAAGAGGGTTCTGAAATAAATAGAGAGGGGGAGGCGGATAGAAGATGGATAGAGGTGAGGACAGGTGGAGAGGAGGCAGACAAGTCAAAGAGGCGGGGATGGAGCCAGTAAAGGTGAGTGTAGGTGGGGTAGTTCAATGTTTTCACACCTTCCTTTATGTTTCAGTTGTGTTTTGCATAGAGGAGAGACATAGGGAAACCCACAAAATATTTCCTGAAAAAAAGGACTAGATCTACAGGAAGTTCAAGTTGTTGTTCATTTGTGTTCAGATGTAAATGGAGGGTTTTAGTTGGAGGAACATAACAGTAGCAAATCAACAATAATATGTTGCAAAATCTTTCGCTCAGTATTTTTAAACACAAATATGAATGTGCTTTAATTTTGCTGTAAGCATATTTACTAAGAATGTTTCTAATGGCATTTGAATTTATTTTAATTTTGTTGGGAATTAATACATACAATTTAATCAAATATTTTCTCATTGGGTTAGCTTCTACCTGTCCGTTTGCATTCTTCTGTACAAATGAAAGGGAAATATCAAAAACATGCAAAATTACTCTTCATCTGCGCACACACACCTGCAGTAGACTCATTTGTATTTTTGATATTTTCTAATCAATCTGTTCAAGAATGTTATTACACACCTCCAGAGCAGGTGAAACCTGAACCCAGACCTCCTGTCTCAAAAGTAGGCATATTAACACTCCACAACAATAGCCCTAGAGTTGCGTTCCATTTGCACTTTTAATAGCAGAGGAACGTTCAGAACACAAATGGGGCATTCAGCCACCAAGACTTGCTCCTTCCTTCCGTTTAAATCTTGGAAAATCTCCAGCTCAACTCCACTCACTCACCTTTGCCATAAATTCCTGCAGCTTTTGCCTAATGAAAATGTATTGTAAGTCTTGAGAGCTGCAACAATCCCAACATCATAACCTTTAGCGTTCCAAACTACTTCTCCCTCATATGTATAAAGTAATGATGTGGAGGTGCCAGTGTTGGCCTACGTATAAATTAAGTACTTCTTGGTTTTGCTGCTGAATCACTTAGCTCTAATTTTAACATTAAGTCCCTTTTTTTCTTGATTGTTTCTCTAGAAATAAAAGTTCCTATGCATCTACTGTATGAACATTTCAAACGTATTTTAGAAATGAGAGCAACATGTTTTAAATAATTGTATTCTTTCAGAGAATTAGCCCTAGTTCATTATAGTGAAGAGATGTTACTCTTGGCTTTTGGGTTATTAATTCCACAGTAGATCCAAGGGTGCCTGAGAAATTGTCCTGTTAGTTAGATTAATGTTTAAACTAACTATTGAGGTGAGCATAATGCACTTTGTTTTGTCCAGCCCTCAAAACAATTTGTTTCCAACTGCTTTCATTTGCTTTAAGTACCAGCCTGAAGTCATGCCTTTAATGTAATTTGGTTTACAATAATATTGCACTGCAGTGGAGACTAAATGAGATTTTAAAGAGCTTTTATGAACAACTGCAGAACCTGCCGAAGCCTCTTCCCAATAGATCTGTTTCCATGATGAAGTGAAATTTAAGTGTGGGCTTCATACTGAATAAGTTCCTCAAATCTATTACAACCAAGATCTTAGAATTTGAATCAAATTTTCTGCTTTCCTGCAGATAACCCAGGCAATTCATATTGGACATTTCCTGGTTTTTCATTCTGGCAAATGTGCGAGTACTTTAAATTGTAGCTTGTACTTTAGATTATCCTGGAACTTCTAACTTTCCTTACACTACTGATTGACAGAGCAATCTCTTATTTGGTTGATATTGCTTGTTCTATTGCTAACAAAGTCCATATTGCAACTTTTCTAATTTATATTTTGTTTTCAAAACTGCAGACATTCAAATGTTTCTGTCCACTGCATTCCAACTTTCATTCAAAGTCAAGATTAATTACAGAATTCAATATTTTGTACAAAAATTACTGCATAATGCGCACCTTTCTAGTAATCTACATAAACTTAAGCAACAGTACAAAGTCAATAATCTTCTTTTTAGAAAATACTAAATTTAAGATTTTCTGGGAATTTTGCCAAATGTTAGTAAAATCAATTCCTGTCTATTAACCAATCCAACTGCCACATTGCTTGCTCATTATTCCAATAGTTGACTTTGAACCTGTTCTGAGTAGCTAGCAACATAGTAACTCATAATGGAAATTGCCTACTCAAGTCACTTAACAGGAATTTGAAATGCTGCAGTCTTTGGGCATTGGAAAATGGAGTTAGAATGGGTGCCTGATTTATTCAGCTACACAAACATGACGGGCTAAATGTTTTCATTCTGAGCTGTAACTTACCCATGGATCTATAGCAAGAGGTTCACTTTTGCATTCACTTGCACAGAATGGAATGACACTGTTCAGTTACATAATCAATCAGCACTATTACCAACTCTGAAATTAAACATGCTTAGATTGCTTTTTGAATCGGAAATATTGTGTTCAATATTGTACAATAGTGTAAGGAGAAGGTCATTCAATACAGACTATTCTCCCTGTATTGCTTCCAAGTCCTGAAGTCCTAAATAGCCTTCATTCTTCAACAAATCCCTTGTTTAATGCCTAAAAATCTATCAATTTCAGTCTTGAATATATTCAACAAATGAATACTATGATGCTGCTGTGGCTTTAAGAAGTGTGGTTTTTTTCCCCTGGTTTTTGTTAGAGGGACATTGGGGAATAGGTGCCGAGCAGTCAATGAGATGATAAACCATGTGTAAAGCCTCAGGTGCTTTTTAAATGTTGGAATAATAGAAGCAGCCTGAAACCAGGGGTTTTAGGTTTAGCTTTTGACAGTGGCTGTTAGCCTCTTGAAGAAGTGGAAGCTATTTTCTTTTTTCCCCCTCGTTTACAGCCAAAAGCTGGGGGTTCTGTGCTAGCAACGGAAATTGTGTGTAAGACCATCTGTTTTCTGAATTTGTCTTTTTTCCTGAGGGTGTATTTATGGGAGTTACTATATTGGAACAGTTAATTCGTAATATTTACTGTATCTATTATTCTGTTAAGTTTACCAATAGTTAAATTATTACAGTTCCTTCTTTCTTTTGTTGTATTTTAATTATGTTTGAATAAATTTGTGTTTTGCTTTATACTGAGTAGGTTGGCCAATCAAATTGCATCTGGAACACAACCTCACATTTGCTTTGAAAATAAGAAAAGGTTAGGGTCTAGGCTACCTTCTTATTATATTCATTGAGGGAGCCTGGTCTGCACCATAATAGTACCCCCAGTTCAATTGCAAAAAGAATTTCCTGGACTCGAAGGAATTTCCACTCGTTGTCAGTCCCAGTAGCCAACCCCTTATTGAGAGATGATCTCTCGCCTTCCTCCACCACCACCACTCAGTAGCAGCACTGTGTACTATCTACAAAATGCACTGCAGAAATTCACGCAGGATCCTTGGACACTGCCTTCCAAACCTGCAACCATTTCCATCTTGAAGGATGAGGGCAGCAGATAAATAGGACCTCCACAACCTGTAAGTTCCCCTCCAAGCCACTTATCATCCTGACTTGGAAATACATTACTGCTCCTTCACTATTGGTGGGTTAAAATCCTCGAACTGATTCCCTAAGGGCATTATAGGTCTACCTACGTGGACTACAGCGGTACAAAAGGCACATCACTACTGATTACTCCAAGGGTAACTAAGGATAGAAAATAAATTCCCATCTCCCACAAGTGAATGAAATAGGACACAATCAACCAGGAAAACCAAATTCTGAGCATCTATAGTTTCAAGACCTCTAAGAATTCTATACATTTTCAATGAAACCACTTCTCACTGTTCTAGTGTTCAGAGAAGATCCACTTTGCTCAACCTCTATCCCTAAGTCAGCTTTCTTATGGAAAAATTAAATTTGTCAATTACATCATTATGATGTATCAATCAAATAACAGTAAAAGGGAAAACACCAGTCTAGACTGAGTATTTGTAACGAGGACCTAGGCAGCAAACAAGTGAGCTGTATTTGAGAACTTGCTATGTACAGATATAAATAGAGGAGTGTTCTATTACATAAGGAGTAAGTGCTCTCAGGGACAGCATGTGCAGATACCCACAACTCGAGATACGTCATTTCCATATCTCAATGTGAACATAGCAATATTGGCTCGCAGCTCATCATAAAGCCACATGGCAGCTACGCCAAAAAAAGCTTCACAGCCAGGATCTGAAGTAAAAGTTCGAAGGCAGACTCTGAAAGGGGAATCTGATCTAGGACGAGAATCAGCAGCAGAGACTCCAGAAAAAGACGACAAATTTTATTTCAGGGCTACAGAGCAGTAAGAGTCCAAAGGTATAAGAAAAGAATTCGGATGACTTGGGAGTATTGAAATACTCTCATGAAAACTCTATATTTATATTTATATTTATATTTATAGTTAATAACGTTTATGGCTTTGAGTTTGAAGGGTTCTGGATTTATTTCAAATAGGTCAATGAAAAGACAGTAAAATTCTATTTTATTTTTGCTAAAGCATTTCTTGGAAACCATATGGTTAAAGATAATTGCTGATCTTGATTGTTTGAATGCATGACAGGCAATGCACCTGACTTCTTTTACAACTGGGTTTTATGGCTTTCTGTCCGAAAAGCATTTTACAGGTTTGGAGATGGTTTTGGTTTTCAGTTGGGGAAACTTGCTGAAAGGAAAGAGCTGTTCAGCTCATGTCTCTTCTTATTTCAGCTTGTGTCTCTCCCATATGATGAATCCATTTGAAGAGAGACTGGAAGAATTCTTGATGGCATACTTTTAAAAGGAAGCCATGACTGCCAAGATCTCATTTACATCTGTCGGTGTTTGATCACAGCCATCAGCATGTCCTAGAACCAGCCCTTTAGCGCACAATGTTGGATCAACCTATTATCCTACTAAGATCAAACTACCCTATATTTTACTACCCTCCATGTGCCTATCCAAGTGTCGCTTAAATGTCTCTAAAGTATCTCACTCTAAGACCACCGCTGGCAGCACATTCTACACACACACCACTCTGTGTAAAGAACCTACCTCTGACATCTCCCCTGTACCTTCCTCCAATCACCTTTAAAATTGTGCCCCCACGTAATAGTCATTTCTGCCTTGGGGGGAAAATGTCTCTGGGTATCCACTCTATCCATGCCTTTCATCATGTTGTACACCTCTATCAAGTCAAGTCTCATCCTTCTTTGCTCCAGTGAGAAAAGCCCTAGCTTCCTTAACCTTTCCTCATAAGACCTGCCCTCCAGTCCAGGCAGCATCCCAGTAAATCTCCTCTGCACCCTCTCTAAAGCTTCCACATACTTCCTATAATGAGCCAAACAGAAATGAACACAATATTCCAGGTGTGGTCTAACAAGGGTTTTATACAGCTGCAGCATAACCGTGCGGCTCCTATATTCCAATCCCCTGCTAATGAAAGCCAACACACCATATGCCTTCATAACAACCCTATCGACTTGGGTAGCAACTTTGAGGGATCTATGAACGTGGACCCCAAGATCCCTCTGTTCCTCCACACTGCCAGGAATCCTGCCATTAACCTGTATTCTGCATTCAAATTCAACCTTCCAAAATGAATCACTTCACACTTTTCTGGGTTGAATTCCGTCTGCCACTTCTTTGCCCAGCTCTGCATTCTGTCAATGTCCCATTGCACCCTACAACAGCCCTCTACAACTCCTCCAACTTTCGTGTCATCGGCAAACTTACTAACCCACCCTTCCACTTCCTCATCTAAGTCATTTATAAAAAGATCACAAAGAGCAGAAGTCCTGCAACAGATCTCTGTGGAACACCACTGGTCACAGAGCTCCAGGTTGAATACTTTCCATTTACTACCACTCTCTGTCTTTTATAGGACAGCCAATTCTGTATCCAGACAGCCAAATTTCCCTGAATCCCATGCCTCCTTACTTTCTGAATAAGCCTACCATGGGGAACCTTATCAAAAGCCTTGCTAAAATCCATATACACCATATCCACTGCTCTGCCTTCATTAATGTGTTCTGTCACATCCTCCAAGAATTCAATAAGGCTTGAGGCATGACCTGCCCCTCACAGAGCCATGCTGACTATTTCCAATCATACTGTGTTTTTCCAAATAATCATAAATACTATGTCTCAGAATCCTCTCCAATAATTTGCCCACCACAGAAGTAAGACTGACTGACTGGTCGGTGATTCCCAGGATTATCCCTATTCCCTTTCTTGAACAAAGGAGTGACATTTGCCACCCTCCAATCTTCTGGTACTACTCCAGTTGTCAGTGAGGACACAAAGATGCCAAAGGTGCAGCAATCTCTTCCCATATAACCTTGTGTATATCCTGTCTGCCCCAGGGGACTTATCTATCCTCAAGTTTTCTTCAAAATTTCTAACATATCCTCCTTTCTAACATCAACCTGTTCGTGCATATCAGCCTGTTTCACGCTGTCCTCACAAACACCAAGGTCCCTCTCACTGAATACTGAAGCAAATTATTCATTAAGGACCTCCCCTTCCTTCTCTGACTCTACACACAAGTTCCCTTCATTATCCCTGACAGGCCCTACCCTCACTCTGGCCATACTTTTGTTCCTCACATAAGTATAGAATGCCTTGGGGTTTTCCTTGATCTTACCCGCCAAGGCTTTTTCATACCCCCTTCTAGCTCAGATAAGTCCATTCTTCAGTTCCGTTCCTGGCTACCTTTGTAGCCCCTAGAGCCCTGTCCGATCCTTGCTTCCTCAACCTTAAGGAAGCTTCCTTCTTCCTCTTTACTAGCTGTTCCACATGTCTTATCGTCCAAACTTCCTTCATCTTACCATCCCTTCCTTGCCTCAGTGGGACAAACCTATCCAACACTCGTAACAAGTGCTCCCTAAACAACCTCCACATTTCTGTCATACGTTTCCCTGAGAACATCTGTTCCTAATTTATGCTCCGCAGTTCCTGCCTAACGGCATTGTAATTCCCCCTTCCCCCAATTAAATACTTTCCCATACCATCTGCTCCTATCCCTCTCCATGACTATAGTAAGGGTTAGGGAGTTGTGGTCACTATCACCGAAATGCTCTCCCAGAGATCTGACACCTGACCTGGTTCGTTGCCAAGCACCAAATCCAAAATGGCCTCCCCTCTAGTCTGCCTATCTACATATTGAGTCAGAAATCCTTCCTGGACACGCCTGACAAAATCTGCTCCACCCAAACTATTTGCACTAAGGATGTTCCAGTCTATATTAGGGAAGTTGAAGTCACCCATGACAACAACCCTGTTACTTCTGCACCTTTCCACAATCTGTTCCTCAGTGTCTCTGTTGCTATTGGGGGGGAGGGGGCTTTCTATAGAAAACGACCAATAAACTGACTGTTCACTTCCTGTTTCTGACTTCCACCCATACTGACTCAGTAGACAAACACTCCTCAACGAACTCTCTTTCTTTCTGCAGCTGTGATACCATCCCTGATTAGCAATGCCACTCCCCTACCTCTTTTACCTTCCTTCCTATTTCTTTTGAAACATCTAAACCCTGGAACATCCAACAACCATTCTTGCCCCTGTGATATCCAAGTGTCTGTAATGGCCACAACATCATAGCTCCAAGCACTGATCCATGCTCTAAGATCGCCACCCTTATTCCTGATACTTCTTGCATTAAAACCAACACACTTCAACCTGTCACACTAACTGCAAATTTGCCCCATCAACTGTCTGTCCTTCCTCACAGACTCTCTGCATGCTGTATCTGCCTGTACACCAGCTACCCCCTCCTCTGATCTGTAGCTCTGGTTCTTCTTCCCCCTCCGCCCCCGCCAAACTAGTTTAAACCCTCTTAAAGAGCTCTAGCAAACCTCCCACCCAGAAATCTCAAACCTTATCCATTTTAAGTTCAAAAACTAAGACTTATTAGCCAAGGTTGTTGTTTTTTTTTTGTTCCAATGTGAACCTCTGCAGAAAGAGACATCTGTTCTTTTTCCTTCATTCTGAGAGTTTGTGTTTTGGGTTAGTTAGTAGGGTAAACACTAGTATTTTCATATCATAAACAAAATTGTTTAACCAGTTTTTGCATCTTCAATGAGTTTTGTTTTGTCATATACCAATAATTCAGGTGGCACAGTGGCTCAGCGATCAGCACTGCTCTGTCTGTGGTAGGGGCCCGCGTTCAATTCCAGCCTCCAGTGACTGTATGGAGTCTGCACATTGTCTGCGTGGGTTTTCTCTGGGTGCTCCGGTTTCTTCCCACAATCCAAAAATGTGCAGATCAGTTGGATTAGCTATGCTAAATTGCCTACAGTGTTTAGGATGGGAAAATATACAGATGGTGTAAGGGGTGTGTCTGGGTGGGTTGCTCCTCAGAGGGTCGGTGTGGACTTGGCGGGCCTAATGGCCTGCTTCCACACTGTCGGGATTCTGTGATCTGAATAATTCCTTGTTTATAAAACAAAACATTTATAAATCTTGATGGATTTTTTTATATTGTTTAATACTGCGACTTCTGACTTATGAATGTTTGCACTTATCAACATGATCCCATACAATATTGTAATTTTAAAATCATTTAAAAGTGTCAGTAAAACACAAAAGCAATTGTTTTTGGGAAGAAATACTTGCATTTATATTTGTCTCTTAACGAGAACAGGTACAGAATAAAGATAGAATTTTGGAAAGCTTCTAAAGCTATTCAAGAAATGAGGCAAACTGAAGCAAGAGTATCATTCGTCTACAAGAAGATGCTTGTACACTCCCAGGGAACATATTCATCTTTTGTCAGTTCAACAACATGAATGAAAGCAAGGTCACAGAACCAACACAATGGTGTTTAAGGTGTGACTGTTCCCAAGGCAGTTTTTTTTTCCTCTTAATGTCAGATTAATACAGCATGGAAACAGGCTGATCGGCCCAAACCAGACCATGGTGTTCACTCAGCTAGTTCCAATTGCCTCTGTTAGGTTCATATCCCTCTAACCCCTTTCCATCCATGTGCCTATCCAAATGTTTTTTAAATGTTGCTATTGTACCTTCCTCAACCACTTTCTCCAGCAGTCCATTCCATACACTCACCACTCTCTCACTGCGTGGAGAAGTTGTCCTTCAGGTCCTTTTTAAATCTATCACCTGTCACCTTAAACATATGTCCTCTAGTTTTCAATTCCCCATTCCCTGGGTAAAGGCTATTTGCATTCATCCTGTCTATGCCCCTCATGATTTTATACACCTCCATAACGTCACCCGTCACTCTGCTATGTTCCAAGGAACAAAGTCCTATCCTGGCCAACCTCTCGCTATAACTCAGGCCTACTAGTCCTGGCAACATCCTTGTAAATCTTCTTTGCATACTTGCCAGTTTAACTATGTCTTTCCTATAACAGGGTGACCAAAACTGTACACAATACTCCAAGTGCGGCCTCACCAACAACTTATACAATTGTAACATGACATCCCAACGCCTATACTCAATGCCTCAACTAATGAAGGCCAGCAAGCTAAATGCCTTCACCACACTGTCCACGTGTAATGCTATTTTCAGCAAATTATGCACGTGTATTCTGAGGTCCCTCTGTTCCACAACACCTCTCGGGACCTTACCATTTACTGCACAAGTCCTACTTTCATTTGGTTTTCCAAAATGCAACACCTCACACTTATCTATACTGAAATGCATTTGCCAATCCTCAGCCCACTTCCCCATCAGATCAAGCTCCCTCTAACTTTTAATAACCTTCCTTACTATCAATGATGCCTCCTAATTTTGTATCATCCACAAACTTACTAATCATGCCTTGTACATTCACAACCAGATCATTTGTGCAAAAAAAAACCGAATGTTCCAGTACCAACCCCTGTGGCACACCACTAGTCACGGGCCTCCAGTCCGAGGAAACAACCTTAAACCATCACCCTCTGCTACCTACCTTCGAGCCAGTTTGGAATCCAATTAGCTAGCTTTCCCTGGATCCCATGTGACCTAACTTTCATGTCTGGCCTGCTGTTTAGGACCTTGTCTATGCATTTTAGTAACGCCTTTGACAACATCCACTGCTCTACCCTTCCATCCTCTTGGTTACCTTTTCAAAAAACTAAAAGATTTGTCAGACATGACTTCCCATGCACAAATCCATACTGACTATGCCTAATCAGACCTCGACTGTCCAAATATTGATCCTGGCCCTCAGTTTCCCCTCCAATAACTTACTTACTTATCACTGATGGTAGGCTTACTGGTCTGTAGTTCCCTGGCTTGTCTTTGCTATCTTTCTTAAACAATGAAACAACATTTGCCACCTTCCAGTCTTCCAAAACTTCACCTGTGCCCAAAGATGAAGAAAAAATCTCTGCAAAGACCTCTGCAATATCTTCCCTAGCCTCACATTCCATCTGAGGATGGACTTGATCAGGCCCAAGGGATTTATCCACCTTAATGCAATCCAAGGCTGCAAACACCACCTCTCTGGTAATGTGTATATGGTCCAAAACATCCCCACTTGTTTCCCTTATTTCACCCATTTCCTGTGACTCCACACATGCTGATCTTTAAAGGGACCTATTCTTCCCTAGCCACCCTTTTACTCTTAATATAGCTGTAAAACCTCTTGGGATTATCTTTAAACTTATCTGCCAGATCAATTTCATACACTCTCTCTTTTTCTCTTATGATTTCCCTCTTCAGTGTGTCCCAAAACTTTTTATGCTCATCTAAGGATTCACTTGAGCCCGATAGCTTAAATCCAATGTATGCCTTCTTCAGAGTCTCAACATCCCCTCAGCAGCCAGGGATCTCTGAACCTGCCAGCTTTTCCCTTTACCCTAACAAGGACATACTGTCCCTGGATAACAAGCATGGGGCTGGATGAACACAGCAGGTCAAGCAGCATCATAGGAGCAGGAAAACTTGACGTTTCGGGCCTAAACCCTTCATCAGAAAAATGATGAAGGGTTTTCTGATGAAGGGTTTAGGCCCGAAACGTCAAGTTTTCCTGCTCC
>JAHRHZ010000251.1:1699300-1710476 GCA_024137785.1 Ginglymostoma cirratum
TTTTCTGATGAAGGGTTTAGGCCCGAAACGTCAAGTTTTCCTGCTCCTATGATGCTGCTTGACCTGCTGTGTTCATCCAGCCCCATGCTTGTTATCTCGGATTCTCCAGCATCTGCAGTACCTTTTATCTCTCATACTGTCCCTGGATTCTTGATATCACTTTTAAAAGTCTCCCAGTTTACCACCTTAACCTGTGGACCTGTCCTGTGTTTTTTCCATAACTATGTAAAAACTAAGAAGTTATGGGCAGTGGACTCGGTGCTCTCCAACAAACACTTTAGTGTCATGCCCGATCTCGTTTCCTAAGAGGAGGTCTAGTGTTGGGCCCTCTACATATTGATTCAGGAAACTTTCTTGGACACATTTGACAAATTTCACCCTATCTGGCCTTTTACAGTCCAGGTGGCCCAGTCAATATAGGGAAAATTAAAATCTCCAAGCAATGCTACGGTAATTCCTGCAGGTATCTGCAATCTCTCCATACAGTCGCTCCTCTAGTACCAGCTGGCTATTTGGGTGTCTATAGTACAATCCCAACAGAGTGACCATCCCCCCTCTTGTTCCTAATAAGGTCTCATTTTATGACCCCCTAAGAATATCCTCTTTAAGCACTGTTATGTCTTCCCTTATCAAAAGGGCAATTCCACCTCCTCTCTTATTTGTACTTCTGTATCCTGGAATTGAGCTGCCAGTCCTCTTAGCCATGTTTCCGTTATGGTTGTAATATCCCAGTCCCCAGAGCCAATCCATGCTCTGAGTTCATCTGTCTTACCAGTCAGGTGAGGATATGGATGCTGTCTGGTTCAAGTGCAACCCATTCCTCTTGTACAGGTCATCTCTACCCTAGAGGAGATTCCCAATGATCCAAGAACTGAAAACTCTGTCCCCTACACCAGCTCCTCAGGCCAGATGAATGTGTGGCCATCTTGCTATTTCCTATCCTCACTGGCGCGTGGCACTAGGAGTAATCTGGACATCACTATCCTTGAGGTCCTTTAACTTCTTCCTAGTCGGCCATAATAATTTCGCAGGACCACATCCCTTTGTGCACATCGGTACAAATGATACAGATAGACAATGACCTCTGACTGTTCACCCTCCCCCTTCAGAATGTTCTGTAACCATGATAGTAAAACGTAGGGTATGCAGGGTAGTTTGATCTTAGAGTCGGATAATAGTTCAGCACAACATTGTGGGCCGAAGGGCCTGTACTCCTCACGTTGTATCCTCTTGAGCAAACACCTCAGCACTTCCAATCTAACACTGGCACACAGATTTAATGGCTGCTGCCATGTACGCCTTTACCTTGCCAGTTGTCTTCCTCACAGAGCCCCTTCTTTTTGGTGAGGGGGTAGGAAACACCAATGTAGTGTTTTGGGTACATGCACACCTTGACACCAGGTTCTCTCTGACCTGCTGTACAGTCATGATAACTGTGGCAATGTCTCCCAGAATTCCACTGTGACTCTCAGCTGCCCTCTGATTCACCATCTCATGGAGGGTGTTGTGCGGATGTCTCCTATGCTGTCGTGATGACTGTGGCAATCTCTCCCAAATTCCACTGACTCTCAGCCGTCCTCTGATCGACCTTCTTGTGGGACTGGCTGGCCAACATCTATCTCCTGGCCTTACTTGACCTTAAAGTTAGTGGTGAGCTACGTTCTTGAAACACTGCAGTTTACATGCTGTAGGTTAATCCCCAATGCCCTTAGGAAGGGAATTCCGGGATTTTGACCCCAGAGACAGTGAATGAATGATAATATATTTCCAAGTCAGAATGGTGAGTGGCTTGGAGGGGCACTTGCAAGTGGTGGGTATCTGCTGCCCTTGACTTTCTAGACAGAAGTGGTTATGATTTAGAAGGTATTTTCTAAAGATCTTTGAATTTTTGCATCGTGTAATGTAAATAGGACACACTGCTGTGATTGAGTATCAGTGATGGAGGGAGTTGGGATGCTTGTGGACGTAGTGCCGATTTAAGCTGGCAACTGGATCTGGACGGTGTCAAGCTCGAATGTTAAAGCTGCACTTATCCGGGCAAGAAGGTAGTATTTAATCATACTGTTGACGTGTACCGTGTAGATTATGGACTTTGGACAGTCTAGAAGTGAGTTATTTGCTGCAGTATTCCTAGCCTCTGACTTTCTCTTGTAGCCATTGTCTAGTGGTTGAGTCCTCTTGAGTTTGTGGTCAATGGTAATCCAAAGGATCTTGATAATTGGTAACACCGTTGAATGTCAAGGGGTGGTGGTTCACAGATTCATAGCACTGAAAAGGCTGTTTGGCCCATCAGGTCTGCACCAACATAACTACCACTAAAGGTGGACTAATCCCAATTTTCTGCACTTCTGTTATCCTTGAATATTATGATATTTCAAGTGCTCATCCAAATACCTTCCTTAAAGATTAAGGTTTTCCCATCTACTACTGACCCAAACAGTGCATTTAGGATACCCACTATCTGCTGAGTCAAAAAGATTTCCCAAATTTCCTCTGAATCTTCTGCCCCTTACCCAAAAACAATGCCCTCTAGTGACTGACCTCTTAACCAAGGGGTCTGTATTCATCTTCCATACCTCTCAATCTTATACACCTCAATCATGTCTGCCCTCAGTCTTCAGTAAACAATCCAAGCCTATCTAGTCTCTATAGCTCAGATTCTCCATCCTAGGCAACTTCCTGGTGGGCTACCTCTGTAACCCCTCTAGGGCTATCATATCCTTCCATTTTACAGAGGTGACCAGAACTGTACGTAGTACTTCAGCCCAAGGCCTTGCCAACTCTCTGTACAACTCCAACATTGCATTCTTGCTCTTTTACTCTATGCCACGATTGGAAGCAAGTGTCCCATAAGCCGCTTAAACTATCCTATTTCTGTGCTCTGCCACTTTCAGGGATCTGTGAATAATTACTCCAAAATCCCTCTGTCCATCTAAGCTACCCAGTGTCCTGCCATTGATTTAAATACTCCCTTATCTCATTTATTCTTCCAAAGTGCGTCACCTCGCACTTATCAGGGTAAATACAATCTGCCACATGTCTGCCCGTCTGATCAATCCATCTATATCTTCCTGTAATCTATAACCATCTTTACTATTAACCACCCTACCAATCTTGGTGTGGTCTGTAAGGATGCTTAACATTGCCTCCACATTTTCATCTATATCATTTATGTACATAACAAACAATAAGTGTCCAATACTCTACCTTGTGGTAGACCTCTGGACACCAGCCTCCAGTCACTCAAACAACGTTCTACCATGACTATTGGTGTCCTATTACTAAGCCAGTTTCTGAGCTATCTCACCAAGTTTGCCTCCATTCCATGTTTTCTAACCTTCGCAATCAGTCTCCATGTGGGACCTTGTCAAAAGTTTTGCTAAAATCCATTTGAACTACAACAGCTGAACTTCTCTCATCCACACACTATCACTTTTTCCATAAATTCTAACAAATTTGTTAGGCATGACCTTCCTCTGAAAAAGCTATGCTGAATATCCCTAATTAATTCATGCCTTTCCAAGTGGGTACTAATTCTCTTTCCTCAGAAGTTTCTCCAAATCTTCCCTCCCATTGGCCTGAGACTCAGTGGTCTCTAATTTCCTGGTTCATTTTTTCCCACCCATCTTTTTAAAAAGTGGAATCATGTTTGCAGTCCTCTGGCAGCTTCCTCTGGTGCCAGACAGGAATTAAAAATTTGTCAGAGCCACTGCAATTTCCTGCCTCTTCTCCTACAGCAGCCTGGGATGCAATTTCATCTGGGCAAGGGGATTTGTTTGTTTATAAGCCCGGCAGAGCCTCCAATACCTCCCCACTTCCTATGTCAAACTGTGCAAGCTCCTCCATAGTCCCTTTTCCTGAATTCTGTACCTACATGCTCCTTTTCCAGTGTGAAGACTGAAGAGAAATGTTCATTTGACACCCTTCCAATCCGTACAGGTTGCCCTCTTGGTTCCTAATGGGCCCTGCTCTTTCCCTGGTTAACCTCTTCCCTTTAATGTATTTATAAAATATCTTAGAATCATCCCTGATCATGTTTGCAACTCCTTTTTCATGCCCCCTCTTTACTCTTCATATTGCTTTCTTAATTGCCTCCTGCACTTCCGGTATTTTTCTAGGGCCACAGCTGAATTGCTCCTTTTGGACTTGTGAAAAGCCTTTCTCTTCCTTCTTATCCAATCCTGAATTGTCTGAGCTATTCAGGGTTCTCTGAAATTATTGCTCCTACATTTCCCACTAAAGGGTGCGTGTTGGACCTGTACTGTCCTCCGGCCCTTTTTTGAATGCTCCCTACTGTTCTGCTGTAGCCTTACCTGCAAGGAGCTGTTCCCTGCCAACTGTGGTCAGATCCTGTTTTATTTTAATAAAATCTACTTTCCCTCAATCCAAAGCCATCTTTTGCAGGCCATCTTCTTCCTTATCCAGAACAAATATGAACCATACTGTGTTGTAGTTGCTATCGCTAGAATGATCCCCCACTGCCACACCAAACGTTTGTCTGGCTTCTTTCTCCAGTACTAGATCCAGCATTATGCCATCCACTGTTAGGCCTTCTGTGTATTGATACAAAAACTTCCCTGGATACTTTTCAAGAAATCTGCCCCTGTAAACCCTTAACACTATGACTGCCAATTTATGTTGGGAGATTTGAAATCCCCTAGTATTATTAATCTTACACACCTCTGTGAGCTGTATATATATGTGATTCTTTATTTCCCACTGATTCTTTGGTGGCCTATGATACACTCCCGGGAAAGTGGCTGGCCCCTAACATTCCTGAGTTCTTCCCAATAAGGCCCTTTTGAGGACCCTTCCAAAATATCATCTCTCCTTATTGCAGTAATTGACACCTTAATTAATCCTGCTACAGCACCACCCTTTCTACACCCTCCTCTGTCTTGCCTAAAGATCTCATACCTCAGAATGTTGAGTTCCCAAACCAGTCCTTCCCTCAACCATATTTCTGTGATGGCAACAATATCATACTTCTACTTGTCAAGCCATGCCATTAACTCATCAGTCTTACCTATTACACTCCGAGCATTAAAGACCATCCAGCCTTGCCTTATTCTCTTTACACTCAACGTGACTGAACTCACTGTGACTTGCTTCCTTTTGTCGCATTCTGTGTATCTGTTTCATTGATATTCTGTGTCCCCTCCCCCTGCCAGACTAGTTTAAACTCCTCTCAGCAGAACTGGCAAACCTACCTGCAAGTATGTTGGTCTCAGTGTGGTTCAGGTGCAGACATCCCATTTGTACATCTCCCACCTTCCCCAAAAACAGTTCCAGTAATCCAGGAATCGCAAACTCTTCCTCTTGCACCAACTTTTGAGCTGTGCATTCATCTGTCCCATTTTCATATTTCTAAACTCACTAGCATCAGGAGCAATCCAGAGATTACAACCACTGAGGTCTTGCTTTGTAACTTACAGCCTAGCTGCCTGAATTCTTGATAAAAGATCTAATTCCTCACTCTGCCCATGTCATTAGCATCATTCATTACCCATCCTTTCAGAATGCTGTGCAGTTGTTCAGTGACATCCCTGGCCATTACATCAGGGAGGCAACACACTATCCTGGAGTCACAATTTCGGCTGCAGAAACACCTGTATGTTCTCCTGACCAAAGAATCCCGTATTGCTATTGCCTGTTCCTTCCTTCTTCTTCACCCCCTGTACAGCTTGTGGTGCCAGAAGCTTGGCTCTGACTACACTGCTCTGAGGTACCAGCGTCCTCATCAAATTACTGAATTTGACAATATTGCAGAACTTAGATCTGATCTGTTGGTTGTGGGATCACTTAGCTGTGTCTGTCACTAGCATTTTTGCTGTAGTCCTGTTTAATAGCTTCACCAGGATGATATCTCATTTTTAGGTATGTCTGGTGCTGCTCCTGGCAGGCCCTCTTGATCTCCCTTGAACTAGGGTTGATCTCCGAGCTTGCTGGTGGTTGAATGAAGGATATGCTGGGCCATGAAGTTGCAGATTATGCTGGAGTATAATTCTGCTGTTGATAGTTCACGGTGCCTCTTGAATTGCCAGATCTGTTTGAAGTCTGTGCCATTTAGCATGGCAATAGTTCCACACAGCATCATTGCGGTTATTCTCAATGTGAAGATGGGACTTTGCCTCCACAAGAATTGTGCGATGGTCACTCTTAACAATACTGTCATGGACAGATGCATGTAAGGACGAGGTAAAGTATGCTTTTTCCTCTTGTTGGTTCCCTCACCACCAGCCACAAACCTAATCTAGCAGCCATGTCCTTTAGGACCTGACCAGCTTGATCTGTAGTGCTACTGCTAAGCCACTCTTGGTAGTGGATATTGAATTCCCCCACCTAGGGTACATTTTGTATTCCTGCCACCCTCAATGCTAAGTCTTGTTTAACATAGAGTACTGATTCATCAGCCAAGGGAGGACAGTACATGGAAGTTAGTAGGAGGTTTTCTTGCTCACGTTTAACCTGAAACTATGTGCCTTCATGGACCTGGAGTCAAGGTTGAGGACTCCAAGGACAACTCTCTCCTGCCTATATACCAATGTGCTTCCACCTCTGCTGGTTCTGTTCTGCCAGTGGGACTGGACATATCCAGGGATGGTGTTGGAAGTGTTTGTGACATCGTCTGTCAAGTGTGATTCCATGACTATGGCAGGCTGTTACTGAACTAGTGTGTGAGACAGCTCTGCCAAATTTGGCACTAGCCTCAGATATTAGTAAGGAGGACTTTTCAGGGTTGACGGGCTGTTTCTGCCACTGCCTTTTCTGGTGCCTAGGTCAATGCCAAGTGTTCTGCCCCATTTCATTTCTTTGTGTGTTCATGCCAATTGATAGAGCTGAGTGGCTTGCTAGGCATTTCAGAGGGCGGGTGAGAGTGATCACATTGCAGTGGGTCTGGAGTCACTTGTAGGCCAGACCAGGTGAGGATGGCAGCTTTCCATCTCTAAAGAGCATTTGTGAGCCAGATGGTGTTTTCTTTTTTCTACAATCAACAAAGGTTTAATGGTCACTGATAGATTTTTAATTCCAGATTTTCTTTGTCAAATTCAAATTCGACTATGATGACATTCGAATGCTTTTCTTCTTGTAGCATTTGGAATATGACCCCTCTGTGGTATTGATAGCTATGAAAAACATTTCCACCAAACTAAAGTAGTTATACTTTTGCTCTCATTAACACGAGATGAAATAAATTTCTAATTCAAATATAATTAAATCCTGCTGACCAAAGAGAGTCACAGGCAAAGGCAGTACCCAGAATTAAAATGGCATACATTATCTGCAATACGATTGGTCCTTTTAAAGAAAATGTGCCATAGTAGGACATAGTCAGAGAAAAGTAAGCAGTCAAATAGTTACACTCAATTCCAATGAGGCAGAATAGTTTACTACAGAAGAAAGGCATAAAATGTTTTCCTCAAAATAGATGATCCAGCCTTTTGGCAAGAGTATATTTATGTCAATAAGTATCTCATTAATTTCAAAATCTTTATGGAGCAATTGTCACTAAATTATTAGATAATGAACCAGGGTTGAAAATACACTGCCTACAGCCAAGATGTAAAGGTTTCATTGTGCTAGTCTTGGGATAAATCTTATGGAAGTTTAAAGTAGTTGGGCAGGGAGAGGTGAACTTGAAAGTGAGCTCAGATTCAAAAGAAGCAAAACAAATAAAAAGGAATAGAAAAAAAAAGAGGAAGCAATGGCATCTATCAATAGAAACGAAATGGGGAATAATGTTAAAAAGCCTTAATTAAAAGGCATGATCTGTGTAGCATTCACAAAATGTTAATGATTTGAATGCACAAATCGATCAGTGGATTTCGTTGCCATGACAGATGTGGTAATAAGTTGACTAATGTTGGGAATTGAATATCCAAGCATATTCTACATTTAGGAGGTATAGATAAAAAGTAAAAGGAGGTGTGGTAACACTCCTAATAAGGGATGATATCAGTACATTAGTGAGAGAGGATCTTTGCTTCGAGAATCACTATGCCGAATCAGTTTGGATGGTGCTAAGAAACAGTCAGAAGAAGGAAACATGAGTGGGAGTTGTTATATGACTAATGTTAATCATGCTGTATATCAGAAAACTGCAGGTGCATATACTGAAGGTAATACAGTATTAAACGGCAACTTCAATTTGCATCTAGACTGCATTAACCAATCTGCATTAATGTTATGGAGAATGAACTCCTGAAGTGTGCATGATATGGCTTTCTGAAATAGTTTTTGACGACCCGATTCAGGATTGGGCTGTTTTGAATTTGGCATTGTGTAATAAGAAAGGGCTAATTGATAACCTTGCTATAAAGGAGCCTTAAGAAAATTGTGAGAATAATATGATAAGAGTTTTACAGAAGTCTTGAAACCGTGAGGGTATGCAGAATAAGTTGGCTATGGTGGATTGAAAAAAAATGTTTCGTGATAGACAAGCAAGGTTAGTATTTGAAGAAATACTACAAAGTCTATAATATATATATTCTTCTAAGGCACTAAGATCCAAAGACAAAGGTAACTTAATGAAAGAAGTTTAAGACTAAATACAATCAAAAGAAGTGGCCTAATAAGGTAACCACTCATAAGGTTAAGTCTTAAGGTTGGAAACAATTTAGGACCCAGCACAGGAGCACCTAGAAACTAATCAGGAAAGGGAAAAGAGTCTGAATGTAAGCTAGTGAGGAACATAAAGGCTAATTGTGAAAGATTCACTGAAAAGTGAAAGGAAAATGAAAAGGCAAGAACAGTTCTAGGCCTATTACAGGTAGAGACAGGACAATTTATTGTGGAGAACAGAGAAATAGTTGAGATGTTAAACATTTACTCTTCATCTGTCTTTTGTCTGCCTGAAATACTGTACTGTTTAAAGTTTCCCATTTGTACTGGGGATTTTTAGTTTCACTCAAGCAATCTCCAACATCTGTTCGCTCCCTGGCTGAACTTGAACTTGGAATCGCTTATCACATTCACTGCTTCACATACGAACATAGATGTCTGCCTTGAAACTTCAGATTCTTCTATTTCAGCCATTTTATACCAGGTCTAAATTGTTTCCTTTGTCATACTTTGAAGTATTCTTCCATGTTAGGTGTTGCCACAGGGTTTCTTTTCAGATGCAATGTGCTCAGCAATCAGCAATATCTGGTTACCAGAATGTCTACCTCATTGAGGCTGCTGCTACTAAATTAAATCTTCAAATCTGACTTTGATTACTGGAACGTATGTGGGCTGCCAACAATATTTTCCAAGTCTGTTAGTTCTTTAAAGGCTTTTGTAGCCTATTATATGTGAACATAGCAACCTTCTGATCAAACAAGAGTCTTGTAGATTAAACAAGACAGTGTATTGCATCTCCGTAACCATTTACAGGTCACAAGAACATACAGGAGACATCTGCAGGACACTCTCGGTGAAGGAGGGCAGCTGAGAGTGATCACAGTGGAATTTGGGCAGCATGGTGGGTCAGTGGTTAGCACTGTTGCCTCAAAGTGCCAGGGGCCCATGTTCGATTCCACCCTCAGGTGATTGTCTGTCTGTGTGGAGTTTGCACATTCTCCCTGTGTCTGCATGGGTTTCCATTGGGTGCTCAGGTTTCCTCCCGTAGTCCAAAGATGTGCAGGTTAGGTGGACAATTTATCATGGCCATGGTGTCCAGGGTGCATAAATTAGGTGGATTAGCTTTGGGAAATGCAGGGGTAGGGGAATGGGTCTGGATGGGTTCTCTTCAGACGTGCAGTGTGGATGTGGGGCTGAATGGCCTGTTTCCACACTGTCGGGATTCTGTGATAATTCTGGGAGACATCGTCACAGTCATCACAGCTGTACAGGATCAGTACATCTGCAGGACACCTTCTGAGGTGGTGAAACACAAACATACATTTAAGGGCAAAATTCTATTTTCCTTCCTACATATTATTTTCATTTTTAACTGATTGCTGCACGTGTAGGTTAGGTTTTTTGATTGTTATTGTACACAAATCACAAATTTATTCAAAAGCAATCAAACATTTTTAAAATGGCTAACAGGTAGTCATTCAAAGCAAAATAGATGTCAATGAACCAAAGTTGTAACAAAGAAACAAAACATTTGTCCACTGAGTGTGAATGGCAGAATAGTGAACAGTTCCATTCAAACAGTAATGAGAAAAACTGTTTTCAGTGGCACATGACAAAAAAAGGAATGAAATTGGGTGAAAGAGTTCAGTCTGAAATTTGTAGAACTCAGTATTGAGTACAGAAGATTGGAAAATGAGATGTTGTTCCTTGATCCGGTGTGCAGACTCACTGGAACAGTGCAGAGTCCAAGGATAGAAATGTGCTTGAGATCAAAAGTAGTGGGTTACAATGGCAAGCAATCAGAATCCAGAAGTTGTGCTTGTGGACTCAGTGGAGATGTTCCACAAATTAGTCACTTGATCTGCATTAATCCTTTGCAATGTAATGGAAACTACATTTTATTGCAGATAAGACCAATGAGGCATAGGAGCAGAAGTAAGCCATTTGGCCCAGTGAGCCTCTCCACTATTCAGTGAGATCATAGCTGATCTGATGACCCTCAACTCTACTTTCCTGCTTTTTTTTTCCCCATGACCCTTGAACCCAATACTATTTACAATCTGTTGCTCAGCCTTGAATATTAACAAAGCAACTTTGTCAGCCCTCTATGGTAAAGAATTCCACAGATTCACCATCCGCAGAAGAAATTCTTCATTTCTAACTGGAGTGGACAGCCACTTCTTCTGAGATTGTGTCTTCTGGTCCAAGACTTGCCCACAAGTGAAATTCTTAGTATCAGGGATCAACATTCTCTGGACTGCTTCCAATGGCAGTACATCTTTCCTTAGATAAGAAAACTAAAACTGTTCATAATATTCTCGGTGTAGTCAAACTTTTATAGCGTTAATGAGATTTCCCTATTATTATACTCCATTTCCTTTGAAATAACGGCTAACATTTTACTTGCTTTACTTGCTGAACTCTTATACGAGCTTTTTATGATTTATGCATGAGGATCCACAAATCCTTCTCTGCTACAGCTTTCTGAAGTTTTTCTCCATTGAAATAATATTCAGCTCCTTCTTGCTAAGGTGCTCATCCTCACATTTTCCCACATTGTCTGTCCATGGGGCAGCACTATGACTCGGGGTTTGCACTGTTCCCTCACAGCGCC
>JAHRHZ010000251.1:1720961-1763221 GCA_024137785.1 Ginglymostoma cirratum
TTCCCTCCCCCTTCCCTCCCCCCCTTCCTCGAGTAGCATTGTTTCGGTATTGCATTGAGCTGTCAGCTGATATTTTAGACTGGAGTCACAGACCAACTTACCGATTCATCCATTTTGTATCAGACCCTAGAGCACTTAAAATTCGTCAGTCCTCTTGGTTTGTAACCAACAGACATCTGGTGTGTGGAGTTTCTCTGAAAAATCCAGCTCTTCCTTCCCTCTTCCCTCTGTGCTTTAAAAGTACTGTTGTCTAGTGCACGTTATAAACTGGATTTTTGATATAAATGTGGAAAGACACTGATATATTGAGGCTGTTTTGTTCGGTGTGACACACACTAACAAAGAACATCACAATAGTTTGCTGTTATATTTGTGACTTGTTTTTTTTAATCAGGATAATCAGTCACACAGCATTAGCTCCTCACTATGCAAGCTATAAAGCCAATGTGAGTAAATATGCTACAGTATCTGTCACTGCTTAAAAGGACAAATTAGGAAGATCTCAAAGAATGTAGCACAGAATAATAGAAAGGAAAAACTTAACACTTTCTTTGTGGTTTTAATTATAGAACTATTAGACAGTCAATTAACATAATTACATCTATTTGCATGCACACCAAGTAATGCAGTATTACCAACTTCATTTAGAGCTCTGTTCTTGTAACATTGTATTTTTCTTCATTACATCTGTCTCTGTGTCTGCACAACTGTTGTCAAAACCCTCCTCCACACCTTTATCAATGTCAGAGTTCACTATGGCAATGTTCGATTAGCCAGCTTCCCATTCTTCATCCGCCATAAACATCAGTTCATTTACTAGCCTCCTCCCTACATCCTTACTCAACCCCATAGTGTCAAAATATAGTTGGCAATGCATATCCATGCATTGCACAAGTCTTCACACAGAAATGTTGGAATGCATCTTTGATTAGATGGGTAGAAAACAAACAAGGACCAGACACGAGTCCGAGAAGCCTTTACATTCCACTGTAACTCCAACACTGCATTGGTCCAACAATAATCAGGATTATTGCATTTCTGAGGATTTGGCCAAGTAAAATCTTAGAAATGGGATGGGAGGCCCAGCATATTTCACTATATAGCTATATTGCCAGAATCTCCAAGTAATAATGCTGCCATATTGCAATTTGAAGGGAATGATACTGGTTTACTCATTAGATGTATTATACAGAATACCACATTAATAAAGTAAAAGGAATTTGTCATAAAACATGACATTGTCAATGACTAATATTACTTCGCAGTAAAAGTACCTCTATTGTAATTGAACAATTTCCATGATAACTGTATGTCAATTATTCAAGGAATATTAAACTCCTTTTGACAATGCGGGGACAGCACAGTGGCTCAGTGGTTAGCACTGCTGCCTCACAGTGCCAGGGACTCGGGTTCAGTTCTACCTTCGGGCAACTGTCTGTGTGAAGTTTGCACATTCTCCCCATGTCTGCATGGGTTTCCACTGGGTGCTCTGGTTTTCTCCCACAGGCCAAAGATGTGCAAGCTAGGTGGACTGGCCATGCTAAATTGCCTCTAGTGTGCAGGGACATGTAAATTAGGTGAATTAGCCATGGGAAATACATGGCTCCAGGGAAAGGGGATGGATCTAGGTGGGATGCTCTTTGGAGGGGCGATGTAGACTTGTTGAGCCAATTGGCCTGTTTCCACACTGTAGGAATTCTATGAATAACATTGATTGTTTTGGATTAAGAATTGTGATTGAGTAGAACTGTGTAATAGCATATGAAACATCTAAGCAGCAATTTCCAAAATATAAATTATGCACAAAATCCTTGATTTCTCAAATCTTTCCTTCTCCCCCACCAGTATTTTGTAGTCAGATTTCTTTCTGTGACATGGTAGTAAGATAAAGGTACCTGGAGAATTCAAGCAGATATTTCATAGGGAACCAAATGGAGAGCTGTGAAAAGTCAAACTCTCAGCTTGCAAGACTCCAGTGTCAGTTTAGCAAATTATTTGAAGGGAGTGGAGATTGGAAAATCGGTCGCCTTAAAAAGTTGAAGGTAGCATTTACAATTTAGAATAATTCATTTTTAATAGCACTAACTTCATTAACACTGACAATCAGATGCACCGAGTCTCTGAATTTTAAACCCTGTCAGACAAGCCTGTATGTCAGAGTGAGCTTCAGAGTTCACTTTTTAAACATGCTACCTAATTACTTACAGTACACACAGATAATAATTAAAATAAATAATTAAGAAAAAAATTTGCATTAATACTGTGACTTTTTCAAGAAACTACAAGATATGTATTCATTCTGAAGAGCATCATAAAATATGACTTGTGTCAGGCAGTAAATTTAGCAAACTTTCAAATGTTTTTGCAAACTGCTTATCTGCTATGTGGCTGTAAACTTTGAATCAGCTGATTTTTATATTGCACAATCTATCTGATAGCCATTATGTTCAACTACTCCCTTTTATGTGGCAAGTGTTGGATTTTGGACTAAAGTTCAGGATAAGCTTGAGAGCAGTCTATTGACTATTCAAAGAGTCCCAGAACTGTGATCAGCACTGTGAGCGTGAAACCAGGTCTAAAGGAGTAAGGGTTGAGTGTAGTTTCATCCCTGCAGCTAGTAAAAGGGATGTTGGGTTTGTCGATGTTTCAGAATAATATTGATACAAGTAACAAGTGGCAGAAATTGAAATTTCAAGAGATGTATTCAGTTTATTTTCTAAATGGAGAAATTGTGAAGGGCTAGACTGTGCACCAGCAACACTAACAGTGATATTGCGCACCAAACTTTTTTATTTCTTCCTATCCCCAAGGAAGTAAAACCTGAGGTAGTGTTTGCAGCAAAAAGAGTAGTCAGATTCTAACTTTAATGTGCTGGATCCTCTGTTATATGTAAATTATAAATAATGTCATATTGTCATATATCATTCTCTTTCCGGCTTTAAAAAGTAGCATATATTTTCAAAAGTGTACATTTTATCATGACCCAGTGGTACAAAATGTCTAGTTCTCAGTAATGTAGTTAGTAATTGTTTATCATGCATTTATAATTTATACAGTCTTTACAAATAACCTTCTACTTTCTAAACTCATGTTCAAACAACTTGCGTCACTATAATGTCAAGCTACATGATATTTTTAAATCCATGACCTGCAATCGCAAGTGAATCTTTAGAAATAGACCTGCTGATCATAATACCAGAACAATCCTATTGGATTCCAAATAAGTACTTAAGTGAACAGTTTAATATTAGTTAATGCATCCTCAAGTTGTATTTACCTCAGATTAAATTTAATGTCCTTTGTTTATTCCAACATTTAGTTTGAAGTTTAAAGAATGCATTCAGTGGAACTATTAACCTTTAATACTTGCTCCTCTAACATCATAAGATTATATCACACACTCTCTTTTGTTTATTTAAAGGCTAAAAACAAATACAGCTTAATTGTTAAATCCATCAATGCCTTCCAGTGGATTATATTCCAATTCATCTCTCCTGTTCTAAGATCAATATTTTTAAGCTTTTCTTCATTCTCCTGCTTTAAGAAACTGAGTTGTTTTGCAAGTTAAACAGATGCTTCACACTATTTCAGTCCCTTGAAGTTTTTTTTATATATTTGTCTATTTTCAGTCTAAACTGTATATAACTTCATGTCTTTGTGCTGCTTTGTATGTATTCAGTTGGTTTTATGAGAAGTGTTCTATATTTCTGCTTCTCTAATTCCTTGTTGTATCTCAACTGATGAGCTCACAGTTTACAGTCATTCAGTTTGTTTCAAGCTCTGTCTCCTTTCAGCTTTGAAACTATCTTGCCATTTATATCAACTAAGATGTTTGAATATCATCCATACCATTCATGTCTACACTTTCTTTAATCTTAGGTCCAAACAATATTTTCAAATACAAAATTGGATTCGCTGATGCTGAGTTTGCCCTCCAAGTATTTCACCAGAAGAAAATCCTTGTCCTAATCTTTAATCAAAGATGCCTGTTTTTCTTTGAAGCATAACTGCATCATTCTTACTTTTTGGAACTAGAGATGTTTCTGTTCAGGGATACACCTTAACTAAGAGCTGAATGGAGATAGAAATGTGTGCAAACTATTCAAAGCAATTGGTCATTTTGTGTGGGCCCAAGAATATAACACCAAAAAATGAAGGATAACACTTC
Source organism: Ginglymostoma cirratum (assembly GCA_024137785.1). Lineage (NCBI taxonomy): Eukaryota > Metazoa > Chordata > Chondrichthyes > Orectolobiformes > Ginglymostomatidae > Ginglymostoma > Ginglymostoma cirratum. The sequence continues at coordinate 1,725,130 of JAHRHZ010000251.1, forward strand.
TCTCAATCATTAACCAACAGTTCTGCCTCTGTCTATTTCTTCTACCTCAGATTTTATACCATTTTACTTTTCCTCTTTCTCATCTTCATCGGCACAATTATTTCCTGGTAGAAACTGAAAGAATTGCGGATGATGTAAATCCGGAACAAAAGCAAAGTTGCTGGAAAAGCCCAGCAGGTCTGGCAGCATCTGTGAAGGGAAAAACAGAGTTGACGTTTCGGGTCCGGTGACCCTTCCTTAGAACTGATGTTGGCTGGGAAAACATCAGTTTATATGCAGAAAATATGGAGCTGGGTGGGGTAGGGAGTAAACGATAGGATAGAGCCCAAAGAGAGAGAGACACAGTTGGACAGACAAAGGAGTTACTGACGATCAGGCTGGGAGGGTGAGTAGTTATTAATGGGAATAATTAGGGGTGTGTAATGGCAGGTTATGTGGTAACAAGATCTGGTGTGTGGGCACGTCCGACCCATCTCCTACGCTTCCGCCCTCACCCCTTCTCTTCCCTCCAACAACGATAGGGTTCCCCATATCCTTACCTACCATTCCACCAGCATCCACATCCAGAAGATCATCAGACACCGTTTCCGCCACCTCCAGCAAGATGCCACCACCAGACACATATTCCCCTCCCCTCCCTTGTCCGCCTTCCGCAGGGACCATTCCCTCAGGAACACCCTGGTCCACACGTCCTTCACCCCCAATACCTCCCCACAGCCCTACGGTACCTTCCCCTGTAACTGGCGAAGGTGCAACACCTGCCCGTTTACCTCCTCCCTCCCCAGTATCCAAGGGCCCAAACATACCTTCCAGGTGAAGCAACACTTCACCTGCACTTCCCAGAATCTAGTCTACTGCATTCTCTGCTCACAATGTGGTCTCCTCTATATTGGGGAAATGAAACGTAGACTTGGCGACTGCTTCACAGAACATCTACGTTCGGCTCGCAAAAAAGACCCTGAACTACCTGTTGCCTGCCACTTCAATGCAGCACCCTGCTCCCTGGCCAACATCTCTGTCTCTGGCTTGTTGCAGTGTTCCAGTGAAGCCCAATGCAAACTGGAGGAACAACACCACAATTTTCCACTTGGGGACCCTACAGCCCTCCGGACTCAGTATTGAGTTCAATAATTTTTAGGGCCTAAACTTTCCCATGTCCTAGCCCCCTACCCCCACACACCAGGCCTTGTTACCAACTAGCCTGCTCACTGAGCCATACAATGTTCCTCCTGCCTTTCCACTTGAGTCTTCTGGATAGTTTGGTTTGATTAGTCCTATTAAGTACTAACATTAGCCATCCATTAATTATTTCTCTTTATAAGTGTCGTATTATTTCACAGGTGCCAGACCCCACAGACATGTACCTTTAAGACAGTGATATGGAACATACTGGTATAAAGGTACCTGCCTCCTTCAGTCACTGTCTCTATGTAGTTAATTCAGTGCACTGTATCAGTCAGTCAGTTATGTGAATAGTTGATGTTAGTACTGTACAAGTCAGATTTCAAACTGAAATCTGGCTTGATTTTTTTTTTAGTTTTGAGGTGATCTTTTACTGAAATACATGTAGATTTGGTTTTAGCAATGAAACAGAACGTTACTGTATAAAAGAAATAAATCTAAAATAGAGTCTTAGAAGTCAACAGAAAACAGCCATTTGGCCCACCTAGTCTGTGCTGGTCAAAAACAATATCCTAACTATTCTAAGAATTTTTTCTGATGAAATTCTAGGCCGGAAACGTCAAGCTTTCCTGCTGCTATGATGCTGCTTGACCTGCTGTGTTCATCCAGCTCCACACCTTGTTATTTCGGATTCTCCAGCAGCTGCAGTACCTATTATCTCCTAACTATTCTAATCCCACTTACTAGAATGTGGCCCATAGCCTTACATTGCCTTGGCAACAGGAATGCACATCTAAATGCTATCTTAAATGTCATAAGAGTTTCAGCTTGTGCCAGACACTAAGTTCCAGATTCCCAAAAAGTATTTTCCTCACATTCCCTCTAGAGCTGCTGCCTCTTACCTTAATTCTATGCTGTCTGATCATTGATCCCTCCACCAAAAAGAAAAGCCTCTTATTGTCTGCCCTATGTATGCCTCCCATAATTTTATTAATCTCAATCATGGCCTCCCTCAGTCTCTTCTGCTCCAATGAGAACAATCCTAGTCTATCCAATTTTTCCATAATTAAAATTCTCTGAACCACGCAACGACCTGGTAAGTCTCCTCTCCATCCACTTCACTTCTATCTTATCCCTTCTATGATGTGCATCAAATAGAGTAAACCAAACTCTTTACATGTAATGTGCATTTGAAAGATTTCAAAACACATGGTAAACACACAACCCCGTAAATCAGAACAGCATCTCATTATAGTACTCCAAAGCCAGAGAGAATGCCCTTTTCTATCCCATGAAAGTTTTGATTTAGTTATGATTTAAGTCCTGATTGTTGGACTCTGATATTTTCTTCCTTGATTTAAGGGCTGTTTTGTACAGTGGTAGTATCCCTATCTCTGGGTCATAAGGTCTGCGTTCAAGGCACACCTGCCTTGGACATGATTTGTTTGATTTGATTAAAAATATCAATAACTGAGCTCAAATTTTCTTAGCTTCAAATAACCCCTCCTGGGCTTTAACCAAGCACTTCCATTCTGGAACTTTTTAAGCTGAACTCCATAGATAAGATAATCTATTTTATCAATTCTAAACCATTTCCTCCCTTTCTCTAGAGCAACTGCTTCACACATTCAGCTCTAGCGAGAACTTCTGCAGAATTGCCCAAAATGAAACTAGAAGCAAATTTCTTTTCCAACCTATGGGTGTTTTGCTGAAGTAAAAATAAACCTTAAGAAGTCCAATCCAAGAGAACCCAGTTTTCATAGTGTATTTTAAACTGGCTAACATATAGAAAAGCGACAAACCAGTTTACAGCACTCTTCTTCATTAGAACATTGAAAAAACAAATTTCATATCAATAATTTCAATAGGCACAACTTCATCTGCTCATGCTCTAACCTGCAAAAGTTTGTACCAAAGTCATGAGTCATTTAGCCTCAATTGAAAAACTTTTCCTGCTGTGAAACAAATTGCCAACTGCAGCTTGCAACCTCCTTACTATCTCTCCAGGCTCCAAAAAATACTCATAGACATATAACAGCTGTTAGCAATTCTACTAAAAAGAGTTTTATACCTTAATTGCTGTCATAAAATGGCTCATTTTCATCACCACCTTCACCAGTAAGTAAGCTGTGAAATTAGTGTTATTGAACTCAGTGGGGTTTATGATTACTTGTATTTGTCAAGTTTATTTTTAAAATGAATAAACTTTCGTTAAGACTAAGGGTCATACTTTTATCTTAAATCATTAATAGCCATGATTTCCTTACTTTCCAGGGGGTCTTCGCTTAAAAAAAAGGTTGTTGAATGAGCTTCTATTGCGGGTTACGGTGAAAACTGAATTCATTACAAGAATAAAAGCAAGTTAGCTAATCAGAACACATCTATAATATTGGTTATTTCATGCTTTCCAGCAGCTAAATAGGTACTTAACTTATAAAAATTTGCAGTGGGATGAATTAATCTTCTGAAGGAGAGCCACAACAAAAACTGAGGAGGCTCTGCTTCGCCCACTGAGACATAAATGGCATATTTAGAGAAAAGAATATGGAGAATGGCGCTGCCTACAAATTTTCAACAAACAAGTATGGTTACCAATGAGCAATTCTGTATGATGCTCAGAGTGCACAAAAGTAATTTGATTGCACGTCATTTAGTTGAAACTATGCATTTATTAATTAGGTGTCAACTTCTGCCTGCATAATGTTATTTTGTCAGTATTTGTTATTTTCGTAGTATTACTTCCTGAACTTGTTTTCATTTGTAGTTGATACATCTTTACTCAATCTAATATCAGTTCGAATACAGTGACAAAAATTCATAGTTTTAAAGTGACTGGAGGTAGATAAAAGGGACTAGTCAGAGGTAGGCTCTTTACTCAGAGACTGGTAGGGGCGTGGAATGCATCGCCGGAGAGGGTAGTGGAGTCGGCCTCATTAGAGGCATTTAAACGGCTATTAGATAGGCATATGGATGATAGTATAAGGTAGGGGTGGAGGTTAGATAGACCTTAGGTTTAGGGTAAAAGCTCGGCACAACATCATGGTTCGAAGGGCCTGTACTGTGCTGTACTGTTCTATGTTCTATGTTCATTGTGTTTTGTGAAACAGTCGAGCAAGTGTACTTTACTTGTGACTATTTTAAGTGATGACTTTTGATGTTAGTATTTATTGCAAAGTATATCTTTTGCTTGGGCCACATTTATCTTGCTGAATAGCAAATAAAACAGCAATTTCTGAATGACTGAGTAATTCAACAAATGTTTATTTAAAATTAAGTTACGATGGAAACAAAGGTCAAATTTTGCTAAATTGGAAAAAACACTTTTTGCTTTTAACCTTTTTGTCATCTAATGTTAACGTGCACAACTAATGTATCTAAATAAAGCTCACAAATTGTAAAGATTTTGTGCCATTGAATGACAGTGTTGCTACCTACACAATGGCAATTCATTACTTCAGAACTCTGTTCTATTGAATGTTAATGCATGTTCTGGAACAGCATGTCACATTTGTCCACTGGTATCATGTGTTTTTAGTGTTGATTTGGCACATGATTGCCTATGCTTTGTAGACTCACCATTAATAATTAATCAGAATCACAGCTAGTCTTGAAACCAAAAAGTATATACGAACAATTTACAGAGAAGTTAAAATGTAAAACTTTTGCAGTGGTTACAGATTTCAACCCTTAGTAAAAGAAATCCCATTTTGTTGGATAATGCATTTATGTTATAGACAATTGCTTTACTTAAAAGTGCTCTAGAAAATTGCTTTTCTTGAAAAAAAATCTAGAAAAGATTTTTCATCTTTTCTGCCTCATTTCTTGCTTCCAAAGGTATGGCACTCCCTGATGCCTCAAAAAAACCAAATGGTAATTTTTAAGATAACAAGGTGTAGACCTGGATGAACACAGCAGGTCAAGCAGTATCAGAGGAGCAGGAAAGCTGACATTTCAGGTCCAGACCCTGCTCCTGTGATGCTGCTTGGCCTGCTGTGTTCATCCAGCTCTACACCTTGTTATCTCAGATTCTCCAACATTGGCAGTTCCTACTATCTGGTAATTTTTAAACCTTAGTTTGCCCATGTCTCTATCCTTTTTTGTACTACAATAGCATAGCTTCTTACTTTGTGTCGCTATGTGCACACTTTCTCCAGCACAAATCATTTGACAACAATCAAAGAAAGGTTGGACTGTCTCAGCTGGCACCTGCGGGAGTTTAGAAAAAATGGGATATGATTTGATGAAAAGTCTGAGGGTGATGGTGTGGATCTGGAAAAAAAAATGAGCGGTTCTGCTGAAGCAGCCTGTGACTGGAGATCTGGAACCATTTGGAAACTGCAGATCTCCATAGCTGCCAGTATTGTATATGCTGTAGCAAAGTGGAGCTGGTGTCAATGTTGTTCATCTTCATCAGAGCTCAGCATGGTGTAAGAGCTATTGGAAGATTTGCTGCCGCCATTCAGATCTACAGGGCCTGTTTGTCTACTGTGCTAGAGAGACAGAAGTGATGACAACATGTAGCAGCATTGCTGTTACAGCTAATCCATGTAGACCTCTTCCCTCTAAATCCTGAGGCCATGTTTGTGCTCAGATGAACAGTGCTGCACAGTCCTCCAACTTGCACACTACTGCCATGCTCATTGCTTAGTATCAATCTAATGCATGTAAGGACATCACTACCAAATTGACTGTATCTGGGTGTGTGCTTGTAAGGTTTGAAAGTGGCCCCTCTGAGTTCTGCCGTTGGTACCCTTCAATAAATGATGCCAAACAAATTGGTGCCATTGCCTAAATATCTATCTATGGGAGACAAGAAAAGATCATAAGAACTAGCCTTGGAGATCAAACTTCTTTGCAGAGTTGAGGTTTCTCAATATAGCTCAATCTTTGGTAAGCTGACAGATGGAATGGAGCATAATACACCACGGTTGCTTTTTCCACCTTACCCAACATATAAGTAGTGAGCCACCTTGGCAATGTCCACGGTTCCATCCTCCACTGTGACGATAACATTCAGGGATGGAATCTCACCTCTTGTCTGGGCCATTCAGTGGGCATTATGTGCCCATTTCCCTTCCAGAACAAAGGGGATAAAGTTGTGGTCCTGCTGTCCTCTTTGGCCAGTGAAGGGTACTCCTGTTCATGAAGGGCTGCATGTATCATAGCTTGCAGCTTTGAGCCATTTTGAGGAGTTAGTACGTGCCCTGGGCACGCATTTCTCCTAGGTTTAGGGACAGTATGCATGCAAATGGTATATTTGCTGAAGGGAAATACCCAGAAGTTTGACCTGAGGGATTGGCTTTGCCCCACCTGTCCTAAAATTTGAACGCCTTCTTAAACTGGACCCAGTTTCTTAAACTGGACCTATTGAACTCAGTATGCTCTCTGTACCAGCAACTTTAGCTCAGGTCTGCTTCGTCTAACTGGGCCTATCCTCCTTCTGGTCTCCAGGACATAGACTTCTGTCTTAGGGTCTTGAGGAGCCTCTCCATGCTCAGACCCGCGAGTCAGGATGTTGCCAGGTTTACTGCCTCTTATACTCTGAAACATCTTTCAAACAGCAGGTAATGTCATGAAATGGCATCTGTGGTAATAATAACCAATGTTGATTTAGATTGGACCCATAGTCATGCAATTTAACTCCCTTCAGCAGCCGTGGGAGGTGGTAATAGTCTCTTATCCTGGCCTCAGCAATTAGTAATCCATCTTTGTGTAAATTGATGACTGTGACTGTTTTTTTTCTCTGTGGATGGGATCAGAACTGGAAAACAAGCCTGACTGGTTAGTTTCCTGCCCTAGAAGGAAGACCATACCCAAATAATTCTTTCCCAGTTGCCTTAAATCTCTATGCAGAAAGTTTGCCTTTTGGTGACAAATTCACCAATGTCCTTCCAACTTCTAACAATGGAAAATAAACAATGACTCAGGTTGCTTCTCAATGATTTGGATTGTTAAAGCTCAACTGGATCATAGAAACATAGAAATAACAGCAGCAGTAGTTATTCAACCCTTTGACCCTGCTCCACCATTCAAATGATTGTTGTTGATCATCCAAGTCAGTACCCTGTTCCCACTTTTTCTCTCCCCATCTTTTGACCCCTTTAACCACCCCAAACTATATCTAATTCCTTTATGAAAACATTCAATGTTTTGGTCACAAACACTTTCTGTGGCAGAGAATTCCACAGGCTCACCACTGTCTGCATGAAGAGATTTCGCCTCATCTCAATTTTAAATTGTGTTTTTGATACTGTGACCCCTATTTCTGGTCTCTCCAGTAATCGTGAACATCCTTCCTGTTTTTACGCTGTCTAGTCATCTTAGAATTTTATATGTTTCTATAAGATCCTATTCTTCTGAACTCTGCTAAATATAACAGTAACCCATCCAGTCTCTTTTCATATGTTACTCTTGTCATCCCAGGAATCAGTCTGGTAAACCTGTGTTGCACTCCCTCCATAACTTGAAAATCCTTCCTCAGATAAGGAGATCAAAACTGCACACAATACTGCAAGTATGGTTTCACTAATGCAGTAAGACATCCTTGTTCCTGCCCTTAAATCTTCTCACTATGAAGGCTAACATAACATATTGAATTCTTCAACACCTGCTGTACTTGCATGCTTACTTTCAGCAAATGGTGTACGAGAACACTCTGAGAAAGGAGGAGGTATAATGAGACCAATCTATCACCATTCCGATAAGGACCTACCTTCCTGCTTTTGCTACCAAATTGGACAACCTAGCATTTAATCACATTATAGAAGATCTGCCATGCATTTGTCACTCGCGCAACCTGTCCAAATCACACTACAGTATTTTTGCACCCTCCTCACGACTCACCTTGGGCAGATTGCTGGGCTATTCTTATGCCATTATAGTAATATGTATCAAGATGCAGCACTATTTATGAGACTGAAAGGAAACACAACTAGCCTCTAATAACAATGTAGCTAATTAATGTTTGAAGTTAGTGGCAACAAGCTTGATTTCACCCATTCTGACTTATTTTTGTAGCAATATTTAAAATTTAATTCAAAAAATAAATGGACCTCGATGGGTTTTTTGATCATAGAGTTGTAAAGCACAGAAACAGACCCCTTGGTCCAACTCGTCCATGCCGTTCAGATATCCTAAATTATTGTAGTCCCATTTGCCAGCATTTGGCCCATATCCCTCTAAATTCTTCTTATCCATATACATATTCAGATACCTTTTAAATGTAATTGTACCAGCCTCCACCACTTCCTCTGGTAGTTCATTCCGTACATGCACCGTCTCCTACATGAAAAACTGCCCCTTCAGTCTCTTAAATCTTTCTCCTCTCACCTTGTATGTACGCCCTCTAGTCTTGGACTCCCCAGTCGTGGGAAAAAGACCTTGGCTATTCACCCTGTCCATGCCCCTCATGATTTTATAAACCTCTGTAAGGACACTGCTCAGCTTTTGATGCTCCAGGGAAAATACCCCCAACCTATTTAACCTCTCCCTATAACTTAAACACTCCAGTCCTGGAAACATCCCTGTAAAATTTTTCTGCACACTTTGAAGTTGAACCACATTATTTTGTTTGGCAGGGAGATCAGATCTTGTATTTTACAATTTAATATTACCTTCTTAAAACTGAAGTGAAGGTTATGTGGGGTTTTCTGCTGCTGGTGGAAAAACCAGTGAAAACCTTTCATTAAAAACCAAAGGAACTGCATATGCTGTTAATCAGAAACAAAAACAGGAACAAGGTTCTGAGGAAGGTCACTGAACCCAAAACAGTAACTCCAATTTCTCTTCAACAATGTTGCCAGACCTGCTGAGCTTTCCCAGCAATTTCTGGTTTTGTTTCGGGCAACCTGTTATTGCCTCTTTTTGAGAAGTCATATTGCACATTGTGCCTGTCAGTCACTTAGCAGGCCAGCAGTAAGACCCACCCATGAACAATATCCTAAGGAAGGAAGTTCCTCCTGCTGAATCCCTTTGTTTAAACAGGAACAGGTAGCTCTCCTGCAGTCTTTTCTATAGCCACTTGAGCCCGCAGTTCAAAAGGTGTTTCAGCCAATTGGAGGGGAGTGGGTCTTTTTTTTAATATTTGTTCATTCTGTTGAATGTGGCCATTGCTGGCTGGCCGGCTGGCCAGAATTTATTTCCCATCCCTAGTTGCCCTTGAGAAGGTAATGGTGAGCTGCCATCTTGAACCGCTGCAGTCCACGTGCTGTGGGTTGACTCTCGATGCCATTAGGGAGGGAATTCCAGAATTTTGACCCAGCGACAGTGAAGGAACGCAGATATATTTCCAAGTCAGGATGGTGAATGGCTTAGAGAGGAACATGAAGGCGGTGGTGTTCCCATATATCTGCTGCCCTTATCCTTCTAGATGGAACTGGTCGTGGGTTTGGAAGGTTCTGTCTGAGAATCTTTGGTGAATTTTTGCAGTGCGTCCTGTAGGTAGTAGCTGCAGTGTTACGGAGCGCCAGTGGTGGAGTGAGTGGATGCTTGTAGATGTTGTGCCAGTCAAGCAGACTGCTTTGTCCTGGATGGTGTCCAGCTTCTTGAGTGTTCTTGGCGCTGCACTCATCCAGGCAAGTGAGGAGTATTCCATCACACTCCTGACTTGTGCCTTGTAGATGGCGGACAGTCTTTGAGGAGTCAGGAGGTGAGTTACTCACCGCAGTATTCCTAGCCTCTGACCTGCTCCTGTAGCCACTGTTTTTATGTGATGAGTCCAGTTAACTTTCTGATCAATGATAAGTCCTAGGATGTTGATAGTCAGGAATTCCGTGATGGTTACACCATTGAAAGTCAAGGGGCGGTGGTTAGATTGTCTCTTAGTGGTGGTAGTCATAGCCTGGCATTTGTGCGGTATAAATGTTACTTGCCTCTTGTCAGCCCAAGTCTGGATATTGTCCAGATCTTGTTGCATTTGGACATTGACTGACTGCTTCAGTGTCTGAGGAATCGCAATTGGTGCTGAACATTGTGCAATCAGTGAACATCCCCACTAAGGCCTTATGATGAATGGAAGGTCATTTGTGAAGCAGCTGAAGATGATTGGGACTAGGACACCACCCTGAGGAACTCCTGCAGAGATGTCCTGGAGCTGAGATGACTGACCTCCGACAACCACAACCATCTTCCTTTGTGTCGGGTATGACTCTAACCACGGGAGAGTTTGCACACACACACCACCACCACCCCCCCCCCTCCCGATTGATTTCAGTTCTGCCATGGCCCCTTGATGCCACACTCGGTTGAATGCAGCCTTGATGTCAAGAGCTATCACTCAGCTCACATCTGGAATTCATCTCTTTTGTCCATGTTTGAACCAAGGCTGTAATGAGGTCAGGAGCTGGGTGGCCCTGGCAGAACCCAAACTGGGCATCACTGAGCAAGCTATTGCTGAGCAGGTGCTGCTTGATAACACTAATGTCACGTTCCGTCACCTTTACAGATGATCGACAGTAGACTGAGGGCGCAGTTATTGGCCGGGTTGGATTTGTTCTACATTTTAGGCACAGGACATGCTTGGGCAATTTTCCACATTGGCAGCTACCTGACAGTGTTGTAACTGTACTGGAACAGCTTGGCTAGAGGAGCAGCAAGTCCTGGAGCAAAAGTCTTCAGGACTATTGCCAGAATGTTGTCAGGGCCCGTAGCCTTTGCAATGGGTGAATGCCATGAAGGAAGGAGGAATTGGAGTCGGGAAGGGTGGACGGGTGACTTACAGTGGCCTCCTTTCGAATCCCAATATCAGGTTCCTCAACCATACACAGTGCCTTTGAACAAGGAACCTCCACACATTTCCACTCCAAATGAACCCACCCCAAGAATCTGCAAGCAAACATGCTATGGTTTGTTGTCATGCTACCTGCATGGCAAGTCACAGACCAGTGCTGGGTTAATATCATGAGTGACAGAATGTTGGTCCTAATTGGGTAATGATTGAGTGCCACTGCACCACCAAACTTGCCACAGTAGAGGCCATCCTACAGGATCCTAGAATATGTAGAATAGATTCCACCCTATAGGATACCAGGATGGATAGGACAGATTCCAGCCTATAGGATCTCGATTAAAATTGAAAGAGACAAAATTACACAAGTCAAGAAGCAAGTAGTATAGGTTTTGCAAGCCTTAAGTGGTAAATGAAAGAAAGGCTGAGGAAGGCAAGTAATTGCTCTGCTCCTTACTCTGTTGGTAGAATGAATCGTGAACTTTCTTTATCAATTTATATGAATATAGCACAATTAAGTTGAATGTTGGTTTCAATGTTATTATCTAATCACAAGACAACATTGATGTTTATCTTGGTTTTCTTTGCTACCTTTTGAAACGAGCACTTAATAACCATGTGGCTTTCTGCAAATGGTACAACGCATGCTGATCATTAAGTGCTTGAAGAATAAACCCTTATGTTTTTTAGACTGTAAATAGAAATGAACATAGAATATAGTTTCTGGTGATTCAAATGTAATCACATGGAAGGCAAAGAATTTACCAGTGGGTGTGCATCAAGCAGTGTCTGGAAATTGGATAATAGTGAAATAACTCCTGTTCTCCTTGTACACACACCCATTTTAGTGCAAATGTAAAAGCATTGTAAATCTAAAAACTGTAAAATTACTATAATTATCAATTCTGTAACATCTTGTGTTACAAACTTATTTTTTAGTTGGCAAGCAGCAATAAATACAGCTTGAATTTCTACAGCATGGTCCGTATACAGCATAATACAGAAACTATGCAACCAAAACAGAAATTGCTGAGAGAACTCAGCAGGTCATGCAAAACTGTGGAGACAAAGCAGTTAATTTTTCAGGTCCTGTGACTCTTCTTCAGAATTGGACATCCATATATATTGCCAGACCTGCTCAGATTTTCCAGCCATTTTTGACTCTGATTGCCACCATCCAGGCTTTTTTCTTGTTTAGTACAGAATGTGTGTGTGTGTGTCCAAATACCCCACTTATCATTAATAGAAATATTTACATGTACTACCGTCTGCAGCTACAAGTTACTTCATATATATGAACACGAAGAATACCATAATTACAACTAATTAACAGACTGAGTTGACTCTCCTCTGTTGTGCTTCTGTCAGTCTTGGTAATGCCTTGCATACGTCGTCTTTTAACTCATGCAGGTATACTAATGGCAACCATTTATATTTTTGTTGGCTGATAATCGCTGCTTGTTCCTAGGGTAATGTTCCTTTTCCAGGGAATGTCATTCCTGCACTACTGTTGCAATGATATCTATTATTGTGGGTCCATTCTCAATGCTGCGGAATGGTGAACCTTGGGAACTGATGGTAGATGATGAGATCACATTTTCCTCGTTAGTTGCCTGTAGCGAAGGAACAACTTCTCCTGCTGTGCGGTTCCAGTAGTATTATCTGGTCACTCACCTCCACCACATGTGATCAAGAGGACAACTACTCGACATAGGTCTAAAATTAGAAACAAAAACAGAAATTGCTGGAAAAGCTCAGCATGAATGGCAGCGTCTGTGGCGAGAAATGTTTTGGGTCCAGTGACATTCTTCAGTTTTGAGGGATGTATTTGTCCATTCAGTCATGCAGTGAATCATGTTACTCAGTTTGCTTCCATTGACAGTTGGCACTGTCATGGACAGCTGGGCTCAGCAGCCTCAGAATCTGCTGGCGAGAACCCAGCCTCTGCACTGAATCACCCCTCCATCTATTCTCAGAACTGGAAGGCGCGGTGACGGGGTGTCAGGGAACGTGGCATGTACTCCAGGTATCCCATCCTCACAAGCAGACAGGAGAGTGCCAAGACGCACTCAGCTCGAGGAGCAACCATACCTATTTCCCTCAGAATTCTCCTCTCTGGACAATCCAAAGGTAGCTGGGTCCTCCACAATTGTCATCCCTCCTTCCTCCCAGCCTGCAGTCCCCAATCCTGAAAAATAGATTCTTGACTCTTCTCATGGCAGTGGTACCGGTTTATTCTCTTTGACCCCTTTCCCCTTAGTTGCTGTGAATGGATCAAATGGACTGACCATGAATCACCCCCCCTTGAGTGACCTAATTGGACAGCATTGGATAAGAACTGCCCAGATCCGTGAATGCCCATACATCTCCCCAGTCATGTTAGTCTTACCTCTTGGACTGGCCATTATGAATCCAAACAACCAACCTTGACCCACCTTCTGGGTTGTCGAACCATGGACCCCTGATCAAGAACACCCTGATTATGTCAATCCCCTGAATGGGTAAGAGAAGCTCCATGGACTTTAGTCCTCAAGACTTCGAGACGTAGCTGCTTGCTTGCTGCACAAGGTGTGTTTGTCACAAGTTCCTGGCACAGAGTACTGTTTAGTAAGAGTAGTGTAGCAGACTGTAAGATGTATACCCCTTAACTGAGGACTGCTGAATAGCAAGGCAAGCTGCGTCATCTGTGACTGCACTAATTGGCAAGGCAAGGCACGGATGCTGTGATCACATAGGTAGGCACTAAGTGAGCAAGTGTGAAGATAACGAACAAACAGCCATGAGATAGGCACACATATGACATTCTTCTTGTTTTCTGGAATTCCTGGAATGTAAAGCAGGATAAGTTAACTTTATGAAGAGCTTTTATACAGGTTAATTACAACTGAAAGAACTTCGTCAATTTTACCATGATGGTACTTTTAACTTATGCTGATAGTCAAAAATATACATTTTCATATTGGATTAGCTACTATTAGATAACCCACCTGACTATTTTCCACTGCCTGCAAAAGAATACAAAATTGGTTGGTTGATTGAACCGTTTTGTCCATTTTATGCTGACATCAAAAATTGAAGTAACCTCAGTCAAATGTAATTTAAAGGTGTCGTCATCATCTCATTAATTTCAAACATAAATCATAAAGTTCAGTCTGGAAGCTGATCAAAACATTGCACTCAAACTTATGTTGGGGCTTGAATGCCTAGGGTTTGAGTAGAAATCTGTAACGAATCAATATTTTTCTTCAGCTTAATAAGCAGTCATTGAACTAATTCTAAAATACAAGGCTGGGAGTGCATTGCAATCAATTTGGATAATTGAAGAATAAATCAATTTTGTGCAATTCTCAAAAATCTACTGGTTCTAGATTTTGTACAAAAGTAAGACAATGGCAGGTATCCTGAAATGAATTCCATTTTAATGAGAATGGTTACCCAAGGCTTGAGTTTTTCTTTTACATAAAAGCATGTGAATTAGGAGCAGGGGTAAGCCTTTCCTCTCCTCAAGCCTGCTTCACCATCAATAAGATTTTAACCACAAATTCACATTCCCATCTATCCTTGTTAACTTTCAATGCTTTGCTTAAGAAGAATCTATTTTCCTGATCCTAATGTTCACGGAATCTGCTTCCAACACTTTCTCAGGAAGAGAATCCCAAAGACTTGTGGGCCACTGAGGAAAAAAAAATCTTTCTTCATTTTCTGTTTTAGACAAGTGACCTCTGATTTTTAAACAGTGATCCCTAGTTTTATATTCTCCCATAAGAGGAAACATCCTGGCCACATATAGAAATTGGTGAAGAAATTCAGTATGTCTGGCAGCATTTGTAAAGAGAAGACAGAGTTAATGTTTCAAGTCTTTCTTCAGAACTGAAAGCAACTAGGAAAATGTAGTCATTATTCTGGTGATGCGTAGATGGTGGGAAGAGGGAAGGTGGGATTAGAATGAGTGGATAGGTAAAGAGGGACCCATTTGCTCACTCCTTTCCCCCAACCCCAAGCCCCACCCTGTCATCATCATAAATGTGCAATCCAGAAAGAACAGTTCCTCTTCTCAATACTGTTGTGCCTTTTTTTCGCAAAATCTTTCCCAACATCACCTGAAAGATGCATTATCATGTTCCGCTATGGTTTCAAATGGCAGAGTAAAGTTTTTCTCGACAAAGTGAAATTAAATGACAAATCCTGTAATTCCCATCATTTTGGATACTGTTACTTCAAATGCAATGAAAATACTTCAAATCTAGTTAATTCTATTCAATTTCAAACTGTGTGAGGGAAAAGATTTATCCTGGATATGAAGTGAGTAGCTTTCTCTTCAATAAATTGTGTGTCACAGTTCAGCTTTTTATTTATTTTAGACACCTATTCTGGGTTGC
The DNA here is from genome assembly GCA_024137785.1 of Ginglymostoma cirratum. NCBI lineage: Eukaryota > Metazoa > Chordata > Chondrichthyes > Orectolobiformes > Ginglymostomatidae > Ginglymostoma > Ginglymostoma cirratum. The sequence continues at coordinate 1,740,355 of JAHRHZ010000251.1, forward strand.
AGTGATGCGAGGCATTGGTCTGGGAAATCTATGGGAATGATACCAGGTGTACCATGCCATGCAAGGCTAACTAAAGAATCTTGCATGGAGGCCTGACACAGTTGGTTCATTGCCATATGCCACAGGAATATACCAGACTGGAATTCCAAAAGTGTAGAGTGCAGCTCCTGAAAAAAATTAAGGCTTTTGGAAGAATATGTAAAATATTCTAAATTCTGTCTTAGATTTCAGTTGTTTAAAAAAAGTCTTTTAAAAAGTGTTTTCAGTTCTAACAAGGGAAAGAAAATAGTGAATATTGCTGCTAAGCACGGTGAACAGAGGCAGCCATTTCCTTTATGCACTAAATTGTGACAATCTCCTCCTTAGTGCAGAGGGTCTAGGCCCGAAACGTCAAGCTTTCCTGCTCCTATGATGCTACTTGGCCTGCTGTGTTCATCCAGCTCTACACCTTGTTATCTCGGATCCTCCTTAGTGCGGTACACTACGGCAATTATCTTCTGAGTGCATTAGGCTTACCTTGTAAGTTGTTAACTTAAATTTGTTCAGATCATATTTACTTAATTGAAATTTAATTTATGCTCATGATATGGTGTATCATCTTTGAAGCACTTACCATTAATAAACCACTTGGAATGAAAATCATCAGATTGTTCACCATTCTTAGGTATAACATACATTTTCCAAATATCACAATGCCCTGCTTTAATTTAGAAGATACAGTTTCATCATGGACCTCCAGGTTACTAGTAGGACTTTGAGCATATATTTCTGTTGCTAGTGTGTGTTAAACTATCACCAATTAGATTCTCCTAAATTTCTAAGGAAGCTCACATTTTCATAGATGTGAGAAATTATTATACTGACTCCTTATAATTCAAGGAAAAGACAAGATTTCCAGTTGGTCTGAAATATTGTTTTCGGTGAGTCTTTTACCATGATGTGTATGTGCCGGTGTTGGACTGGGGTGGACAAAGTTAGAAGTCACATGACACCAGGTTATAATACAACAGCTTGATTTGAAATCACAAGCTTTTGGAGCACAGCCATTTAGTTTGTCTCCAGTACCACTTTATTTGTAGTTTTTTGTAATTATCTCTCTGCCTCAATTAATTAGATTAGTTGTCATCCATTTGCTTGTCATTCAACTGTTGACACTTTACTCACACCCCCTAACACTCTTGGTAACTTGCAGAGACTTATTGTTTGACACTCCATTCACACAGCTGTATGACCTTTTGATGTCTCTGTCCTTGATCTCTCTGCCTATAAAGTCTGTGTGTGTGCTCTTCTCTGTTACTTCACCTGATGAAGGGGCTGTGCTTTAAAAGCTTGTGATTTCAAATAAACCTGTTGGAATATAACCTGGTATCGTGAGTCTTTCACCAAGCAGTCAAAATTCATTCAGCACAGAATTGTGATATAATGCAAACTAGCACTTACAATTGTTCCAGTTTGTTGCTTTCATTAGAAAGTTCAAATTCTACTTTGATATTGAATTCATGGATTTTTGCAAATCAACAAGAGGCAACATCATTTTATAAGAACACAAGAATATTAGGAGAAACAGTGAGCCAATTAGTAAGCAGGTCAAGCTTCGGCTGACAAACGATAATACACAGGACATTCAATTTGCTAGGCAATGACTGTCTCCAGCAAGAGAGAATCTAATCACCATCCCTTGCCATTCAATGGCATTACTATTACGGAACCTTCCATAATGAGCATCCCGGGGATTACCATTGACCAGAAACAAAACTGGATTAGCCTCATAGTTGCTATGACTATAAGAGCACGTCAGAGGCCAGGAATCCTGCATGAAATGGGTCATCTCCTAACATTTCAAAGCTTGTCCACCATCTATGAAGGAACAAGTCAGGACTGTGATGGAATATACCACACTTGCCTGAATGAGTGCAGCTCCAACAACATTCAAGAAGTCTGACACCTTCAAGGACAAAGCATCCCACTTGAATTTCACCACATTCACAAACATTCACCCATTCCATTGCCGATGCTCAGTCGTAGTAGTATGTACAATCTACAAGATGCAGGGCATAGAAGGTAGGGGCACAGGTAGGGGCACATTCAGCCCTGGGGCCTGTTCCAGCTTTCAATAAGATCATGGTTGACAGTGTAGGTTAGCTCAATTACCTGGATGGCTGGTTTGCAATGCAAAGTAATGCCAAAAGTGTGTTCAGTCCCTACACCAGTTGAGGTTGCCATGAAGGATTCTCCTTCTCAACCTCTTCCCCTTGCCTGAGGCATGGTGACCCTCAGGTCACCATGTCTAATGACAGACAGGGTTTAGTAGGACTATAGCCATTTTGCCTTTACCTGCTTTCTGCCTCCTGCCTCTCTTGTATAAAGATTTATGTTAGATATTTTTCAATTTGCTGAGACCTATCCACAAACTAAGAGAATTTGGTAAATTATAACCTATTTTATTAAATAAACCGATTATAACAGATTATATGCTTCTATGATCTCTGCAGCCAGTTCTTCTGGTATCCCAGAATGTAGGCCATCCAGTCTTGGTGACTTGTTAGCCTTTCGGTCGAATTGTTTTCCCAGAACATTCCCTCAGTGACGGTGAATATGTTAAGTACCTATCTGCCATTCAGTTTTGATTTTCAAGTATACTTGCAAAGATTTTTGCAGTGAAGACAGACACAAAATTACCTGTTCAGACATCTCTTCCATTTCCTTGTTTTTCATGATTAATCCCCAGACTCACTCTGTAGAAGATCAACACAACTTTAGTTGCTTATTACCTATTTAAATGCGGTTGAAGGCCACGATAACATGGTTGTCTCTGTCCAAAAAACGAGACCACATTATAATTAAACCATGAATCATCCTTCATTGCTAAAGGGATCGAGTTGAAAAGCAGAGGGTTATGTTGCAGCTGTACAAGGTGCTGGTGAGGCCACACCTGGAGTACTGTGTGCAGTTTTGGTCTCCTTACTTGAGAAAGGATGTACTGGCACTGGAGGGGGTGCAGAGGAGGTTCACTGGGTTGATTCTGGAGTTGAGGGGGTTGGCTTATGAGGAGAGACTGAGTAGATTGGGATTATATTCATTGGAATTCCGAAGATTGAGGGGCGATCTTATAGAAACATATAAAATTATGAAGGGAAGAGATAAGATAGAAGTAGAGAGGATGTTTCCACTGGCAGATGAAGCTAGGACAAGAGGGCATAGCCTCAAGATTAGGGGGAGCAGATTTAGGACTGAATGGAGAAGGAACTTCTTCACCCAGAGGGTTGTTAATCTATGGAATTCCTTGCCCAGTGAAGTGGTTGACGCTACTTCAGTAAATGTTTTTAAACCTAAGGTAGAATTTTTTTGAACAATTGAGGGATACAGTGAGAGCGCGGGTAAGTGGATCTGAGTCCACGAAAAGATCAGCCATGATCTTATTGAATGGCGGAGCAGGCTCGAAGGGCCGGACGGCCTACTCCTGCTCCTAGTTCTTATGTTCTTATGTTTCTTATGAATCAAGAGTTGGATTGAGCCAAAGAATGAATCAGGTTGACCACAGCTGAGGGAAGAGTCAAGACAGAGTTGAGTCAGATTGGGCTGAGGAGGGAGTTGGGTTGAGCTGATATTAAAGGGGTAGTCAGATCAGGCCAAGGACAAGTTGTGTTGGTACGAAGAGGAAAGTGTATGGACTGAAGCCAAGGAAGGGTAGTAGTGTCAAGAAGAAGTCATGTTCGACCATGAGGCACCCATGTTATAAGTGAGGTAAATTGATCCTCATGAGATGCATTTGTAAACTCTTGCTATCTGATTTTATATTACTGGTTAGCTTCTTCTCATACTTTACATTCCCCTTTTTATCATTTTGTCATTCTTGCTGGTTCTTAAGTTCAGATCATTCTTCTTATTCAACACTTCTAATATGATACTACTATTAACTAACTTATTTAGCCACAAGCAGAAATGAAGAGCTGAGTAGAGGGTTTAGAGAAGACAAGGGCCAGCAAATTGTGCATCTTCTAAGCTCGCTGTGTTCCCTGCAGCACATACAGCAGAGGTGACCAAATGAGAGACGGCCCTGAGCTACGTGAGGTAATATTCAATATAGAACTGACTGCGATGGTGCAAACATCAGGCTCATGATATGGAAGGCTGGTTGTTCTCCCTCTGGAGGTTGGTGCACCACGGGAGGTGGCTGCTCCTGTTGATCCTGCCTCAATCTTTGATACCAATTCCATTGGAGCTGTATTATGCCTGTGCCACCATTCCTTTGGTTTTGGAAAATCTATGAAGACAGTTAGTGAAAACATACAGCCATATTCCTGGCACAATCTACAACTGCCAGCCTTAAACAAACAGTACACCTAGGAACAGACCATTCAGTCCACCAAGACTGTGCCAACACAAGATACCTTTCTAAACTGAAAACCTTTTGCCTCTATGCAGCCCATATCCTGCCTATTCGTATATCTCTAAGATGTTGTGGTTGGTTGGCTCGCCGAGATGGTTTGTTGTTCCACAGACGTTTCATTGCCATCCTGGGTAACATCATCAGCGCAGCCTCCGATAAAGCGTTGTTGTGTTTTCCTGTCTGTCATTTAAACTCCGCTGTCCATTGAGCTGGATTACCTCGCTTCTGGTTTATATATACACACCGTTGCGAAGGAAAACCGGAAGTGAGGTAATCCAGCACAAAGGACAGCAGAGTTTAAATGGCAGGCAGGAAAACACAACAGCGCTTTATCGGAGGCTGCGCTGATGATGTTACCCAGCATGGCAATGAAACGTCTGCTGAACAACGAACCAGCTCGGTGAGCCAACCAACTTCGATATTCATATATCTGTCAAGATGCCTCTTAAACGTTGCTATTTTATCAGCCTCCACCATGTTCTCTGGCAGTGTATTCCAGGTACTTATCATGCTCTGTGTTTAAAAATTTGCCTTTCACATCTCCTGTAAACTTACTCACTTTTACCGTAAACCTACGTCCCCTAGTAACTGACATTTCTACCCTGGGGAAAAGTACTCTGACTATCCATTCTATCCGTGCCTGTTATAATTTTGTAAACTTCTATCAGGTTGCTCCTCATCCTTCAAGGTTCAAGTGAAAACAAAATAAGTTTGTTCAATCTCTCCTCAGAGCTAATACCCTCCAAGCCAGGCAACATCCCAGTAAACCATTTCTGTATGATCTCCAAAGCGTCCACATTCTTTTTGAGGTGTGGCAACCAGAACTGTACACACTATTCCAAATGTGGCCTAACTAAAGTTCTATACAGCTGCAACATGACTTGCCAATTTTCATACTCAATGCCCGACTGTTGAAGACAATGCATGCTATATGCTTCTTGACCACCTTATCCTATTGTGTTACCATTTTCAGGGAACTATGGACTTGTATACCTAGATCCCTCTGTGTGTTGATGCCACTAAGGGTTCTACCATTTACTGTACACTTCCCTCCTGCATTAAATCTTTCAAAATGCATCACCTCTCATTTGTCCGAATTAAATTCTACCTGCCATTTTTCCACCCAAGCCTCAGCCTATCCAAATCCTGCTGTATCCTCTGGCAATCTTCTTCACTATCCACAGCTCCCCCAATCTTATGTCTTCAGCACACTTATGAATCATGCCACCTTCATTCTCCTCAATCATTTACATATATTACAAACCAACAGGAGTCCCAACTCTGATCCATGCGGAAAACCACTAGTCACAGATCTCCAGTCCGAAAAATACTCTTCAATCATTGCTCTCTGCCTTCTATGACTAAGGCAGTTCTGTTTCCATCTTTCCAGTTCACCGTGGATCCCATGTGACTTCACCTTACGTATTAGCCTGCCATGATTGGCCTTGTTAAAGGCCTTGCTAAGGCCCATATAGACAACACCTACCATCCTTCCCTCATCAATCATCTTTGTCACCTCCACAAAATCCTCAATCAAGAGTGAGAAATGACCTTCTTTGCACAAAGCTATGTTGCATATCACTAATAAGTCCATAGATTTCCAAATGTGAGTAAATCCTATCCAAAACAATCCTTTTCAATAAGTTTCCTATCACTGACGTAAGGCTCATCGGCCTGTAATTTCTCAGATTATCCCCATTGTTCTTCTTAAACAATGGAACAACGTTGGTACTCTCCAGTCCTCTGGGACATCAACTGTAACTAAAGAGAATGCAGAGATTTCATACAAGGCCCAGACAATTTCCTTACTTTCCTCCCTCAGCATTTTGGGTTTGATCCCATCAACTCCTGGAAACTTGTCTACCTTAATGCTTTTTAAAACACCAAATCTCTTCCTTTTTCATATTGGCATGCCAAATTACTCCTTCCAAGACTGACCATCCACATATCTTTTGCCCTTGTGCATACCGATGCAAACTATTAATTATGGACTTCACCCAATTCCTCCGGCTCCATGCATAAATTCCCTTTTTTTGTCCTTGCATGGACCTACCCTTTCCCTAGCTGCCCTTTTGCTCCTTATATATGTATAGAATGCCTTGGGATTTTCTTTAATCCTGTTTGTCAATACATTTCATGGCCTCTTTTAACCCTCCTAATTCCTTGTTTGAAGTCTTTCCTGCTATCTTTGTATTCTTCGAAGGATCTGTGTGTCTTCAATTTCCTAAACATTATGTATGCCTCCTTTATCTTTCTGACTGAGCTCTCAATTTCTCTTGTCATCCAAGATTCTTGAATCTTGTTATCCTTAACTTTCATTTTCACAGGAACATACTGGTCCTGAACGCTAACCATTCCACCTTTAAAAGATTGGGGCAGCATGGTGGCTCAGTGGTTAGCACAGCAGCCTCACAGCACCAGGGACCCGGGTTTGGTTCCAGCGTCGGGCGACTGCCTATGTGGAGTTTGCACATTTTCCCCGTATCTGCGTGGGTTTCCACCAGGTGCTCCGGTTTCCTCACACAGTCCAAAGATGTGCAGGCTAGGTGGATTGGCCAAGCCAAATTGCCCATAGCGTTCAGGGGTGTGTGGGTTACAGGGGAATGGGGCTGAGTGGGATGTTCCAAGGGTCAATGTGGACTTGTTGGGCCAAAGGGCCTGTTTCCACACTGTAGGGATTCTATGATTCCTCAATGCCAAATGTGGGTTTACCCTCCAAATGGCCTCCCCAGTCTTCATTCCCCAGTTCCTGCCTAATATTGTGGTAGTTAGCCTTCCATCAATTTAGTACTTTCACCCAAGGGCTGCTCTTATCCTTATCCATAAGTAACTTGAAACTTACAGAATATGGTGGCTGTTCCCAAAATGCTCCCTCAATGAAAGTTTGATCACCATGCTGTGCTCATTTCCCAATACAAGTTCTGATATTGCCCTTCCCTGGTTGAAGTATTTATATATTGTTTCAAAAAAGCATCCAGGACACACGTAACAAATTGTCGCCCTGGCACTAAGTTAGTCCCAGTCAATACAGGGGAAATTAAAATCACCCAAGACGCCTACCCTGTTGTTTTTAAATTTTTATGTAATATGCCCACATATCTATTCTTCTACCTCTCGCTAGCTGTTGGGAAGCCTGTAGTACAATCTCACCAAAGTGATTGCACCCTTCCTATTTCCTGAGCTCTTCCCATATGGCTTAGCAGGTTAAGCTGTCCAAGATGTCCTCCTTCAGCACAGCTGTGATATTCTCTCTTATCAGTAACGCAACTATCCACCTCTTTTACATCCCTCTCTAACATGCCTGAAATATCTAAATCTTGGAATGTTAAGCTGCCAATCTTGTCATTCTCTCAACCAAGTCTCTGTCATAGCTACAGTATCCTAGATATATGTGTTAATCTAAGCTTTAAGTTCATCTGCCTTACCTATAATACTCCTTGCATTAAAAAAAATACACTTCAGACCACCAGTTCTGTTGTGTTCAGTAACGTCCCCTTGTCTGTTCTTCCTCTTAGTCTCACTGGCCTTAGTCTCAGACTCCTCCTCTTCATTTTACTTTCTGACCTACTGTTCTGGTTCCTGCGTTCTCCACCTCCCCCCCCCACCCCCCAACGACCACCACCCCTGCCACACTAGTACAAACCCTCCTGAGTGGCATTAGAAAACCTATCTACCAACTGGTGCCTCTCCAGTTGAGGTGTATTCCATCCTTCCTGTGCAGGTCCCATATGTCCCAGTAGACATCCCAGTGATCCACATACCTGAAGCCCTCCCTCTGATACTCACTATTCCGCCACGGAATAACTGTGCTATCATCCTTTTCTTAGCCTCATTGGCACGTAGCAAAGAAATAATCCTGACATTACTTTCCCTAGGATACCCTACAAACTTCCATCTTGTGGGAATGTTCCAGACCTGGCCATCTCCCCAGCCAGAATCTATACCACGTGAAGCTTTTAGCAACATCATAGGTACATGGCACAGTGCACTTTGTTGAATTTCCTTCTGGCATGGGCCATTGCCCCTTCTCAGGCATAATGGTCAGCTAACCCTCACGTAAGCTCCTGTAAAAGCCATTTAACCTAGATTTGGCATGTGAAACTGACATCAAAACTTGGCCTTCCCCACTTACTTAACCTTGTACGTCAGGAAATTTCAGCAGAAAAGCCAAGATGGCAGTCCATTAGACAATTGGACAGCACTAGTATGAAAGACCAGGTATTGAATGAATATCCCCTGCTGTAGACCTTGGTGCAAACCTGAGATATCTTGGCATCAATCAGGTCGCCGTAAACGACTTCATGAGGGCTAGTTCAAGTTTGATGCCCAGAGTTGTTGACTTGCTGCTCAAGTGGGAATCAAAGATAGATGATCAATACTGTAAACCCACTGGACTGTTGACTATTGTGCTGCCCCTTCAGGTGGTCACACAATCCAGGCTTCAACTCTGCCCCTCTCCACGAAAAATTGTTCCATATATAAATTATGCTTTTGATCTTTAGATAAAGATATTGTATTTGCAGTGCTGACTTTCAGCTTCACACGCTGAAATGCCCTCCTCCCATTCTCTACCATGCCCATCATTGCATGATCTCTGTTAATATATGACTGTCCACCATTTCTGCTAACCCCTTTTAAGTTCCTATTAATGTCTCCATTTTACCTCACAAAACAAGTACCAAGTCACCTTCTACCTTCCCCAGAAATTTGTGTGTTTTCAGGCTCCTTGGCCACCACTCCTTCCTTATAAGATCTTGCACTCCCCCAACAAATTCTCACATGTTCCATGTTACTATATACAACTGCCCTCTATGACTGTAACTATGCCCTCAGCTAGCCAACAAGACCAGACCAATCCCTAGACCTGAACGGCCCACTTTCTGGATAAGACCCTGGATGAGACCCTAGAACCCTCTCAGGATCACTGTACCTCAGCCCCGATTGAATGTGGCCCATCACCCACCTGGACTTTTCTGTGACTAACCAACTACCAAATCTCGTGCCAAATTCAGAAGATTTCCATTACTATTCATGCCCCAATCCCTGGATTGGAAGGAATCTGAGCCCCAAATTTGAATGGGACCAACAACCTAACTGACCTTGGTTGATCCTCAGACTAAATACAGTCCAGCTCCTGGATTGACTATGGGCGTACCTCTTGAATGTTTGGAGTCCACCCTCACTCCAGTAACCATGCCTCCTTTTTCCCATTCACACATTATGTGTTTGCCACATGCACTCCAATGTAGACTGCAGGCACATGCACCACCTCTGTCATTGACACAGCACCAAACCATACAGTGTCATGTAGCACCCTTCACATAAATGCACAACTTAGCTGCTGTCTGAAGGTTTAGTAACTATGACAGGAACAAATCTGACCAGAACCTATGAAGTGAGAACTCAAGGCCTTCTCTATGCGCAATGGTAGTCCCAGTTGATTTACGAATCTTAAGCAACACTGGAAAACTCACAATACTTCTACAACTCAGACAGAACCAGTAAAAATCAGTTAGCTCCAAACCTCAAAGCTACAAATGACTTTTCAAAATAGCCCTGCAGGTGAGTGATTCATGCTGCAGGGCTCGTGTTCAGCTGTACATGTTCAAGAGAGCGCATTAGCTGAAGCACCGAGGTCAAAAATGGCAACAGTGGTGTAAAATCACTGATCGGTATCACAATCTACCTCTGCCGCTTCTGTTGCATATTTTCATTTACCTTTTGTTTCTCATTGTGACTCTGAAAGTTAACCAACTAACCTAGAACAGTACTTTATTTAGAATCAAAAACAAAGTTGCTGGAAAAGCTCAGCAGGCTGGCAACACCTGTGAAGGAAAAGACAGAGTTAACGTTTCGGGTCTGGTGACTCTTCCTCAAAACTGATGGTGGCTGGGAAAACGTCAGTTTATGTGCAGAAAAAAGGGGAGGGGATGAGGTAGGGAGTAAACAATAGGATAGAGTCTAAAGAGAGAGGAGAGCAGTGGGACAGACGAAGAGTTGATAACGATCAGGCTGGGACGGTGAATAGTTGTTAATGGGGACTTCATGTAGAATTCTCAGATACCCCTTTGAAGTAGAAAAAAACACAGAAGAGCTTACTCCTGATTTTTATTTTCTCTCTCTAGAGTGTTTCTTTTTCACTTGAAACAGTGCTCCAATCTGTTTAAGTCCTTCAGGCAATTTGGATGAGTTTTTGTAAAATGATAGCAAAACGTCCTTATTTAAAATGCTGCTATCGAAGCATGGAAACTTATGAAAGTTTTTTAAATGTTAGCAGAGGCTAAAACCCCTGTACAGTTAATTCCTTAATTCAGTCTTTCACAATCCTTCCACAAAATATTCCGTTGCATCTGTGCTGTAAACCCAGTGTTACCCATTAGGATTGTAGTACTGGTTTGGTGTCATTGAAATCTTCAGAATTAGGCAGCTTTCTCTTTTATATTAACTTCAACTTTTTATCCTTGAAGATGATTGTTCGTATAAACACAATTCCATTCATTCTTATTCGACAGAATATGAAGGTTCAAACAGCCAAGCATTAGTAGACACACAGGGGGCTGTAAGAATACAGCAAGAAGGGTAATACCCAAAACATTTACCTCTCCCTTTCTCCAGATGCTGCCTTGCTTGCTGTGTTCTTCCAGCCTCCAGTTTGTCTACCTTGGATTCCAGCATCTGCAGTTCGTTTGTTTCTGGCCAAAGCATTAGTACATGCTGTAGGTTTAAAAAAAAAGGTTGGGAGTGCAAATTGGTGAGTTGTGGAAATCAGGAACATGTTTGTGAGGTTATTTTTTCCTTTATTCATTCACAGGATGAGGGTATCACTGGCTAGGCAGCATTTATTGCCCATTCTTAATTGCCCAGAGGGCAGTTAGGAGTCAATCACATTGCTGCAGGTCTGGAGTCACATGTAGTCTAAACCAGGTAAGGATGGCAGTTTCCTTCCCGAAAGGGCATTAGTGAACTAGATGAGTTTTTCCTGACAATCGATTCACAGTTATCATTAGATTCTTAATTCCAGATGTTTATTAAATTCTAATCCCACCATCTGCTGTGGCAGGATTTGAACCTGGGTCCTCAGGACATTATCTGGCTCTCTGGAATAGCAGTCCAGCAATAATACCACTAGGCCATCACCTCCCCAGCTATTTCTGCTATAACAAGTGTTTTGTTAACACAAATCGGCTTTAACACGATTGATGAATAGTTGATGCTGTTTGGATAACGCAAACTTTCTGCTGTAGAAGTATAGCGATTTTCTATGGCGATTTCCCCATGATGCGATTTTCGATAACACAAGGTCATACAAGAATGCAACTATCACTTTTATAGGAGAAATACCTGTACAAGTAACTGAAGTCCGTTTAAACAGGTGCAGGCAGTATAGAAACTTTGTGCTGCATACTAATTATACTATAGCAATGGGAGACCCCATGTAGCACTTTTCACTTTTAAGCCACTTAAAGCTAACCTGCACTAGTTAAAGTCACAGAAGTTGCATTTAGATGCAGCAAGAACTAAAACTGGTTTCAGAAGAGTTAAAGATCAGCAAAAGCATACAGAGATGGCACACTAAAATATAAGGTTTTTATTCCATGCTTCACTGGAGACCTTGGTTAGAAGGTGCGCGCAAAGCAGTCTTGTTCCCCGAGGACACCCTCCAGATACATACTGGGAAGACATTGATAGGAGGTAGCTGTTGCAGTCAATACCAAAGGCCCTAACGCAAAGGAACTGGTGCATTCCCAGAAGAGTTTTAATGACTTCATGTGAGTGGTCGAGGTCAGTGAATGCATCCTTATATGCCAGATCCCACCAACTATATTATTAATCCTCCCACACTACTATTCATCACAAGCCGCCACTTGTCTATCAACAATCCATATCAGCCCTGACTCATACCTCATATTCTTGGCTTCACCTCATTGTCACACCATTAGCACCGTTGCTAAAGGTACACTCACTCAACCAGAGGTTGCTGACATCCAGCTGGAGGTTGCTGAGACATCACTTGTTTGCATTCTGGGAATAGACTTTGCCGTCAGTGTGGGTTTGAAGGGTAACATGGAAGGACCTGCTGTTAAGGAACAGTTAGGCCCAAACATTACATTATTGTAGTGTTTCTATCCCTCCTTGGTGCAACCAAAAAAAAGGAGAGGCAAGGTTCAGAGGAGAGGAAACAGAACATTGTGAGAAGGTTGGCAGTGAAAGTTCTAGCTGGTAAAGGAACGTGAGCCTAAACAGCTTCTGGAAAGTGCCGTTAGTGAATAACAGGTAAGTTTAGAGAAATTCGTTCTTGGACCATAGCGCATCAGAAGCTTCAGTTTAGTGCTAAAAATATTTTTCATTGTAAGGATTAATTAATTTAAAGAGGTGAGACATGGCAGCAGAGCTCCAAATCGTACAGGTAGTTCTGCTATAATGCACGTTTCATTAATGCAAATTGGCTGTAACACAGTTGATGAATAGTGGACGCTGTTTGGATAATGTGAACTTTCTGATGTACAGGTATAGCGATTCTTTATAGCGATTTCCCTTTAACGCCATTTTCAATGGCGTCACACAGGAACGCAACTATCACATTACAGAACAACCTGTAGTCTGTTCCTCTTGTTCAATGTGGGAAGCCAGGCACCTTTCCAGTGCCTGGGACCTGAATGCGTGCAAGAAGTGTCTCCAGCTACAGCTCCTGGAAGCCCAAGTTTTGGAGTTGGGGATGCAATGGAGCATTCGCTAGGTGGGCAGTATACTGGATAGCATGTCTCAAGAGATAGTCACACCACAGATCAGACTCCGTAGGCAGGAAGGGAATGGGTGATCACCAGGCAGAGCAAGAGGGCTAAGCAGGCAGTGCAGGAATCTTCTGTAGCTATTTGCCAGCAAAACAGATATACTGTTCTGGATATTGTTCAGGGAATGGCCTTGCAGGGATAACAGGAGCAGCCAAATTCATGGCACCATGGTTGGTTGTGCTGAAGAGAGAGGGAGAATTAGGCATAGAAATCTACAGTTAAAGGGGATTCAATTCTAAGGGGATTAGATAAGCGTTTCTGTGGCTGCAAACGAGAGTCCAGGATGGTGTGTTGTGTGGCAGGGAGATGGGAACCAGAGGAGGAGGGCGGTAGATGTAGAAATTGAGGGAGAGGTAGAAACCAAAGCAAACATTAACTAAGAAGAGTAAGGAAATGCTGCTGAAAAGACCATGGGGTGTAGTCTGAAGTGTATGTGTTTCAATACAAGAAGTATAATAGGCAAGGTAGATTAACTTAGAGCTTTGGTTAATACTTGGATCTGTGACAGTTTGTGATTATGGAGACTTGGCTGAAAGAGGGAATGGACTAGCAGCTGAATGTCCTAGGATTTTGATGTTTTAGATGTGATTGAAAGGAATGTAGAAGAGGTGGGTGAGTTGCATTACTGGGAAAGGAGTATGTCATAGTTGTCCTGAGAGAAGATACATCAGAGGACTCGTGCAGTGAGGCAATATGGGTAGACCTCAGAGTAGGAAATGTAAAATCATAGGATTGGGACTGTACTACAGGGCCCCCAACAGCCAGCAGGAGATAGAAGAGAAAATATAAAGATAGATTTTCGAAAGATGTAAAAACAGCAGGGTATCAATGTGGACTTCTCAAGCTTCAAAATCTCCCCTCCCCCTACCACATCCCAAAACCAGCCCAGCTTGTCCCCGCCTTCCTAACCTGTCCTTCCTCCCACCTAACCCCTGTCCCACCTCAAGCCCCACCCCCATCTCCTACCTCCTAGCCTCATCCCGTCCCCTTGACTTGTCCGTCCTCCCTGGACTGACCTATCCCCTCCCTAACTCCCCACCTACACTCACCTTTACTGGCTCCATCCCCGCCACTTTGACCTGTCTGTCTCCTCTCCACCTATCTTCTCCTCTATCCGTCTTCTATCCGCCTCCCTCTCTCCCTATTTATTTCAGAACCCCCTTCCCCTCCCCCATTTCTGAAGAAGGGTCTAGGCCCAAATGTCAGCTTTCCTGCTCCTTTGATGCTGCTTGGCCTGCTGTGTTCATCCAGCTGTACACCTTGTTATCTCAGATTATCCAGCATCTGCAGTTCCTACTATCTGTAAAACAGCAAGGTGGTTGTTGTAGGTGATTTTAACTTCCATTATATTGACTGGGACTCACTTTGTGCTTGAATTGGGCAGGATTTGTAAGAACCATTCAAGAGGGTTTCTTGATACATTATGTAAACAGTCCAACCAGGGAAGGAGTTATGCTGGACCTAGTGTTGGGAAATGGGCCTCGCCAGGTCAGTGAAGTTTCAGTGGGGGAATATTTCAGGAGTAGAGTACTGTTAGTTTAAGATACTCAAGGATACAAAGATAGGTGGAGGGCCAGGTAGTATTAAGGAGGTTGGGAGGCTGCAGAAGGATTTGGACAGGTTAGGAGAGCGGGCAAAGAAGTGGCAGGTGGAGTACAATGTGGGAAAGTGTGAGGTCATGCACTTTGGTAAGAAGAATAAAAGCATGGACTATTTTCAAAATGGGGGGAAAATTCAGAAGTCTGAGGTACAAAGAGACTTGGGAGTTCTCGTCCAGGATTCTCTCAAGGTAAACTTGCAGTTTGAGTCGGTAGTCAGGAAGGCAAATGCAATGTTGGCATTTATTTTGAGAGGACTTGAATATAAAAGCAGCGATGTACTACTGAGGCTTCATAAAGCTCTGGTCAGGCCACATTTGGAGTATTGCATGTAGTTTTGGCCCCCATATCTCAGGAAGAATGTACTGGCCCTGGAGCGGGTTCAGAGGAAGTTCATGAGATTGGTCCCACGAATGGAAAGCTTAACACACGAGGAACGTTTGAAGACTCCGAGACTATACTCATTGAAGTTTAGAAGGATGAGGGGGGATCTAATTGAAACTTACAGAATACTGAATGGCCTAGACAGAGTGGATGTTGGGAAGATGCTTCCGTTGGTAGGAGAGACTAGGACCTGAGGGCATACCCTTAAAGGGAAGACCTTTTTAGAATGGAGATAAGGAGAAATTTCTTCAGCCTGAGAGTGGTGAATCAATGGAATTCACTGCCACAGAAGGCTGTGGAGGCCAGGTCATTGAGCACATTTAAGACTGAGATAGATAGATTCTTGATTATCAAGGGGATCAAGGGTTATGGGGAGAAAGCAGGAGAATGGGTTTGAGGAACTTATCAGCCATGATTGAATGGTGGAGCAGACTCGATGGGCCGATTGGCCTAATTTCTGCTCCTATGTCTTTTAGTCTTATGGATAGTGATAACAGCAGTCCTCGGGTGAAGGTGTTAAACTGGGGGAAGGTAAACTACAACAATATTGGCAAGAACAGGAGAATGTTGATTGAGGCAGCTTTTTGAGGTTAAATCCACATCGGACATGTGAGAGTATTTCAAACAGCAGTTGATAAGAATTCAGGAGTGGAATGTTCCTGTGAGAAGGAAGGATAGATTTGGCAAGTTACGTGAACCTTGGATGACCAGGCATGTTATAACCTTGGTCAAAAAGAAAAGGGAAGCGTACGTAAGATATAGTTGGATGGGAATTGATGAAACCAGTGCTACTTTCACTGACACACTTCCCTCTCTCAAGGAGAAGGGTGGTTCAAAATTGATGGTAGCAGCAACTGACTGAACACAAGTACAACACTGAAGTGCAGAGGCAAAGAGCTCCTTCTGCAGCTACATGCCCTTGTCTGCCTTATCTGAAAAAGCGGAGTGCGTCCTTGAGAACACTTAGATGTTGCATCATGAGCACTTTCAAAAAAGGGAACAAATCTGACTGTGGTAACTACAGGGGAGTCTCCCTGCTGTCAACATTGGAAAAGTCATCGCCAAGGCCCTTCTCAACTGTCTCCTCCCTGTGGCTGTTGAACTCCTCCTGAAATTGTAGCGTGGCTTTCGGCCATATAGGGGCATTATGGACATGATTTTCACCACACAACAGCTGCAGGAGAAATGCAGAGAAAGAACCTACCCCTGTACATGAACTTCTTCGATCTTACAAAGGCCTTTGATACCGTCAATCAGGAGGCATTATGGAGCATCCTTCAATGCTTTGGTTGCACCATGAAGTTTGTCATCATCCTTCACCTGCTCCACAATGACATGGAAGTCATAGTACCGACAAATGGCTCTACACGGACCCATTCCCCATTCGGACTGGTGTCAAGCAGGGCTGTATCATCACCCCAACACTGTTCACAATCTACCTTGCTGCAAAGCTTCATCTCTCTGCTGACAAGCTCCTCACTGTTAATCTTTTACCCCTGCTTATCAATAATCTATGTACTTCTGCCTTAAAAGCATGTAAGGATTCTGTTTCCAAAGCGTTTTGAGGAAGCAAATAGTATTTAGATTTAAATGCCTGAAATTTGAGGTATGTAGGTAAATTGGGGATTTGAAGAGGGAATTGTATTATCGTCTGAAAGGACGAATGTAGAGGGTCTTAGGTTAGGTTAGGGAGTCAGTGAATTCCTCCTTCATAGGACCATTGCAGACAGGGTGAGTGAATGGTTGCTTTCAGTACTGTAACAGTAAGTAATAATTACATGTGTATGTGGGACTTGCACTAAGTTTTCTGCTGCATTACCCTCCATTACAACAGACACTGGGCTTTAAAAAGTAATTACTGTGTTCTGAAGTGATTTGCACCATCTTGAGACAGTGAAACGTTTTATATGAATATAAACTCTTTATTTATCTGATGCCTGTACTGAACTGTACTTTCTTGAATGAATATATTACATGCCTAATAGTCCTATCATTTACAATCTGCCTAAGCTATTACATAATCAATAACATCCATGGGGAACGTTTCCTTTATACATTTATGTAATTAAATCATGTTTAAAAAGCATGTGTGTATGATTTGACTGCACATGGTGCACAGGAGTAATATCCATGTTATCAGCTCAATTTTACTTTAAAATATAACTCAATAAAGAGATCATTGCACGAAGATATGAACGCGTCTTTGAAAGCAACGTAGTTATAAAGATTTAACTACAGAAATACAAGTTGATGCATATCTAGGACTCTCACAAAAACAATTTACATTTGTCTAGTTATCCATATAAAATAAAACAAAATATTTTCTAATGAGCTCTCAGGAAAAAATCTTTGCACAGTTTCCAGTATTCCAAAACTGGATATGTACTTTCACCATTATTAATCACCAGTCATGATTAGTGATTTTACAGTTTACGCTATGAGTTAACCAGGAAAAGGACTGTAGGATAAGGGATAATCAGGATAGCAACCTGTAACTAGTGTGCAATGGGGATCGGTGCTGTGGGCACAAGTATTTACAATACATATTAATTTGGATGAGGAAAGTGAACACACTGTTGCCAAGTTTGTGAATGACATGAGAATGATGCGAAGACAAGTGCCAAGGATGGCAGTCTGCAAAAGGATATAGAAAGATATAGGTTAAGTGAGAAGGCCACTGCAGACTGGAATGTAATGTGGGAAAATTGAGGTTATGCTTGTTGGTGGGAAGAATAGAGGAGTTGAATATTATCTAAATTCGAAAAGACTGTAGAAAGCTACAGAACCACAAAAGATTCAACAAGTAACAGTGGTTAGCAGTGGTCAGAACACAGCTAGAGTATTGTTTTTGGCCCCGTATCTAAGAAAGATACACTGGCATTGGAGGAAGTTTGCTAGGCTGATACCTGACAAAGAAGGACTGTTTTATGAGAAGAGGTTGAGTAGTTTAGGCCTGTAGACATTGGAATTTAAACTAATGAGCTGCAACCTTATTGAAACAAGACTTTTAAGGGACTTGACAGGGTACATGCAGAAAGGTTGTTTCCCTTGTGGGAGTGTCTAGGACCGAGGGCATAATCTCAGAATAAGTGATGCACATTTTAAAACCGATGAGGAGGAATTTCTTCTGTCAGAGAAAGGTGAATTTGTAGAGTCCGTTACCAGAGAGGACTGTCAAGGCTGAGCTGGTAAGTACTTTCAAGGCTGAGATAGACATATTTTTAACCAATAAGGGAATTAAGAGTTAAGGCAGGAAAGTGGAGTTGTGGATTATCAGATCAGCCAGATCTCACTAAAGGGCAAAGCAGACTTGATGAGCTGATTGGCCTACTTCTGTTTTTACATCTTATGGTTGTGTGGGCTAGTGAAATTGTAACAAGAAAACTTTGTTTTGATGTACAGTGTGCTGAAGGAGCTGATAATAATCAAATGATTCTCTCATTAAAACTGACAAGTCATAACTATATAGTTAACCACAAGTCTCAACTATTCAAATATTGCTTACAATTTTCATGAATTAATATGCAATTATATGGCTTACAGGTAGTCAGGAACCCATTTTGGAGTTTCCAATGTTTATCATAGCTCCATTGCAACATAGCACCTTTTGAACTTCTGTATTGCAGTAACATTTCTGGGAAACAGCCAGAATAATTACTATACGTACAAATTCATATACACAGCCCCTTGTGCCTGCTCAGCCATTCAATAAGATTATGCCTGATCTGTTCCACATTTCAATTTGTTCCTGATAACCTTTCATTCTAACAACCTATCAACCTTAAAAATTGCTAAATGACTTCGTCTTCATTGCCTGTTGAGGCAGAGAGTTCCAAAGTCGCTTAACCCTTTCAGAGAAAAAAATCTCCTCTGTTCTAAACAGTAACCCCTAATTTTAAAACAGTGCTCGCGGGTTTTAGATTCACCCACAAAAGAAACATCCTTTCCATATCCACCTTGCCAAGACTAACCAGGATCTTAAACACTTCAATGAAATCATACATCAGTTCACTCCAGTGGAAACAAGATCAGTCCATCCAATCTTATAAGACAAATTGCTGATTCTAGGCATCAATTTAAGAAACCCTCTCCCTTTCAAAAATTTGATGAGTGAGAGGAAGTTCAGAAAGTAGCTTTGAGGCCATTGTTTGCAATCTGGCAAACAGTGCATGAGGGAAAAGTGAATACACTGGAATCTGAATGCTACAAGAGATGATATTAGGTTAGAGGGAGTTTATGACAGATGTAGCTATTAAGGGATTTGAAGAGGATGATGTTAAATCTAGTGAAAGCTGTGTAGCTAGTGTAGATCAGTAAGAACCTGGGTGATAGCTAAGCAGAGAGTTAAATAGGATGACTAATGGGAAGCTGAATTTTTAATGTGTTTTAGGAGGAAGTGTGACAGGTTGGCATAGAAAATTTGGGGAAATTATCTCTCCAGTGCGACCCACACATATTAAGGTTTCAGCAAGAGTCGGGAGAGGTGGAGAATCAATGGCAAGAGATGTGAGTTCATAGCCAGGGCACTAATTTTGATTTCAGGTTGAGGAATTTATGATTGTACAGCAATAACAATTTTCATTGATAGCATGCCTTAACAAAAAAAAACCTCAAGGGGGGTAGAAACAAATTGATAGAAGAAAAAATGCGTGTTGTCAAAGAAGTGATAAGAAGAATTGTGAGTTGAACCTTACCAGAAATCGACAGAAAAATATCATTTCCGCTGAGTTTCATAGAAGGATCCTCTTGTGAAGCCGAGCAACTTTTTTTGTGGTCAACCGAAACTTGCCTCATTAACTAGGTACCATACCCCTATGGTGCCCTGTTCATTCAATGCTAGCCTAATCTTGCCATTTTCTGTGGGCAGAAGTAATCTTCATGTGGGGATATCTTTGGATCTCTTGTGTTTAAAAGGCTGTTGTACACTCAACCAAGTACTGTCAACCTGAAGCTGTAGTGCAAACATTTGCTCCAGGCTTGATAGACAAGGCGAAATTGGTCACACTAAGCAGACAATGATCTAGAGTTCCTGGTGGAAGGGGTGATGCAGAGGAGGGCTATTCACTTATCGCAGGATAGGCGTAGGCGACCACAATATTGCACAATTCCACCCTGTTCTGAACCTGCTACCTGAATCAATGCGGTATCCGCCAACATGAAAAAGTCCCAGCAGTGCTGCAGAAAAATCAGTGATCTTTATTACCTCACCAGAGTAAGAGCGACCATCTTCTCTCTACTACCTCACACCTATTCTATCTCTGCTGTTGAATTCACCTTCACTAAGCGTCATGCACTACCACCCTCATTGCTTGCAGCATCTTTTGCCACTTGCTCTTACCCAACCCAATCACCCCTGTATTAATAACCCTGCATGCTAGACTACACAGGCTCGCTGGCAGCGCTGCAAGCCATTCCTTCCTCTGCCTCTGAGGAAGAGAACATGGAGGCCTCAGAGGATGCACCTGCAAATCTGCCTCATGCCCATGCCCCCCTCACTCCATCCCCCACCAGACTCTTCCCCCCCCCCCCACTTCACCTCCAGTTCAGAGGCTGACACCTCAGAGGGTGTTTTAATCAGATTACTGTCAGGAGCACATTCTGTTGAGAACATCACCATCACGTTTCCAGAGTTGATCGAAGAAAAATGCCCCCGGTTGCACTCGGGGAACTGCTCAGTTCCAGGTGGGAGAAAACCCCATGGTGTCAACTAGTCATGCCTTCATTAACATGCACAAGCAGACACAGGAGCAGCAGGCAGGTTTGTTAAGGGCAATGGGAAACACGAAAGCCCCAGGACTGCAGAAAGATGATTGAGCATTTCATCATAGTTGATACTGTGACTCAGGAATACAAGTGTCTGGCTACCTCCATAGACTGATTGGTGGCTGCCATGAAGAGTCATGTCTAGCATGCTCAGAGTTAGCTGGAGATACACACAGACCTGCACTTGTTTTCTCTAGCCATTGGTGCTCACCAACAGCAAAGCAAAAGTCATTGGGGGAGAAGGACTTCATTCTAGGTACCCTTCCTCACAATAGGCACCTAGCCAGAAGACAAACTACTGACAGCATCCCCCCGCCAACCTTCGAGCTGCTGCCTCTCACGATATACGAGGGTTTTCAATCTCCATCCTGCCTGACCCCCCAGCCCAGTCGGAGTTAAAGTTAAGAAGGGTGCATTGTCTCTGGGGAAGTACAGTAATTATATGTGGGTCCTATAGCTGCAAATATCACTAGTGTGGCAGTATTAGATCCTGTTGACCCCCTTGCCAACCACCACTCTCCCCACCTCCCTACAATCCTTTGACTTTATGTGGATGTACCCTCAGGATAGAAATGATTGTATACAACAGTCTTGAGCTGCTTATCCTGAATGATGAAGCATGAGACCCCTAATGCTTCAACAGCTACTAGCCTGTCTTCCTACAACTCTAGTGCTCCCACCATGTTTGGTTGCACCAGACAGACAGTGGCACACTTCAAGGACTATAGAGGTAAGGATTCTCTGATCCTGACCACCCTAAATAATGAACTGACTGTGACTGAGCTCCTGGACTGACATCAGAGGCTACTTTTGACTTAGCATGTCAACACCCTCTGATGGAAGGATGTCCCCCTTGACTTGACTGAGGACTACTCTCTTTAGACTTTGAGATATGGCTATTTGCTTGGTATACAGTGTGCTTGGCATATATGTAACTGGCACATGGTACAGGAAAAATATTGATGTAGCCACACAGAAACATGTCTGCCATCTTGAATGCTGACTGCTGACAACCAGGATAAGCTGTCTGGCTTTGCATCTGCACCAAACCCTAGTCAGGATAGAAGTACTGTAAGACTTTAAGCTCTAGTTGAGGGGGCAAAATGCCAAAAGGCAAGGCTCACAAAGTGAGCATCAGGAGAGTTAGCATGCAGCCTGAGATGCTCTGTAGTCCAAATCAGGAGCTGGGTGCTTGTCCCTGCATATGAAGCATCTTCATTATAGAATCCTTACAGTGTGGAAACAGGCCATTCGGCCCAACAAGTTCACACCGCCCTCTGCAGAACATCCCATTCAGAAGCATTCCCTTACGCCTGCATTTCCCATGTCAAACCCACCTAACCTAAAAATCCCTGCGCACAATGGACAATTTAGCATGGCCAGTCCACCTAACCTGCGCATCTTTGGACTGTCTGAGGAAACCGGAGCACCTGAAGGAAACCCACGCAGATACAGGGAGAATGTGCAAACTTCACACAGACAGTCAGCCGAGGCTGGAATCAAATCCAGGTCACTGGCACTGTGAGACAGCAGTGCTAACCAGTGAGCCACTGTGCCGTCTTGGCAGCAGCATTGCAATGAAAGGTGCTAGCATTCTATAAGGTTCCACAATGAATTGCAGGGGTGTATTGTAAGTGGATCAAAGGTTGCCGTGATGATGTGATGAGGCTGGTTCGTGATGGATGCCAAAGTCCTTGGTTGTGGTGCTTGTGCAATTGCTCTCCAGGGACCATCCTTGAGACTTTTGTTCCTGGTGTCTAAATGGAAGTCCAGAGGAGCAAGTGGCCAGTTGAAGTCGTCAGATACCTGCACTGACTTTAATTTCAGGAATTCTCGATATGCAATTTCTATCTGCTTGGTGGGAGAATGGGAAACTACATGTTAATGAGATACAAAAATAAAGTTGCTGGAAAAGCTCAGCAGGTCTGGCAGCATCTGTG
>JAHRHZ010000251.1:1763621-1803254 GCA_024137785.1 Ginglymostoma cirratum
TGTTCCTGATTTACAGCAGCTGCAGTTCTTTTGGTTTTATTTGTTAATGAGATAGATTAGGTGGTAATGAGGATGATAATGAATGATAATCCATGCAAATAGGCTTTTGCTACATACTAGTGAGAATCTCAGCATTATCGTTCAACACTTGGTTTGAAAATTGGACTTTATGATTTTCGCATCGGGAATGTCCTGGTTGGACATCTTTCTTACTTTCCCCAAATTTCTCACCTTGTTTCACATCAAGGTTGGAAAGATTCCATCTTGTGTAAAAATTGTTTGAAAAAATGATTTTGAGAAGATCTCTAAAGGTGGAAGAAGCAGGAAGGCTGAGCAGAGTTATGAAACCAATGATGTGCAAAGAGAAAGTCGGATACACAGAGGTCAGAGTGAGACGAATGATAAGTGTGAACCTGAGTAGCCTCACTTTGACTAAATTTATATGAGTATGAGGAGAGGTGGATGGGAGGCCATCACTGATAAGATGGAGACAGAGTCAGATCTGAGGGATGCCATAAGGATGGTATATGTCGTTAAGTATCTAGGTGAGTTTTAGTAAAATGCAGCAAATAAACCAACCAGAAAACACGATGAAACTCACATTTAGCCATAAAAGTTAAGATTCGGCCTTTAAGATTCAGCCTTAATGTCTTAAACTGATTGAAATATTCAAAAAAACCATGGACTCACTTCAAGTAAGTTTTCATCCTATTTGTACCTCGTGTTGTCACCTAGACACTTTCTGTAAGTTGTCATATGCTAAGAATTAATGTGGTAACATTCAGATTATAAATCCTGTTTAGATTAAAATTGTTTTTAGATGAAGTTGAGATCTTGGTGGTTCCTGCTTTGCTTGGGAGCAGTTCTTCATTCAAAATATTCTCCACAATCATTTTGTGAAATATAGGTAATGCTCACATTGATGCTTTTATTTTTTGATCTGAAAAGTACATTTGGTCTAAATGTAAATCGCTGGTCTTCTTTCTCGCTTTTTATCATGCTGCCTTCAATTTGCATTGGTGTCCAATGTCATTACATCTGCTGGAAAATTCCGCTTCCTCGAAAGATGTTTGGTAATAGATAAAAGGTGGACAGCTGGGTTTGCACTGAGCAAAAGAGGAGTTTGATTATTACTACTTTTATAATATACTTACTATATTGTAGGAGCAGCCAAGATTTGTGATAATCAGAAGAGTGCCAAAGTGAAATATCAGATTGGATTGACACTTTGTGATACAAGCTCTCTGTACTCCCACCATGCAAATTCAACACCCAGTTCTTACCAGTATCCACAGCTCTGATGAATATTTACTGGCCTGTGGGGTGAGTGAGGAAGTTAGTAGAGTGGCAAGTGGATGAGGCGTCAGATGGGTGGAGTGACAGGTGGCCTTCTATCGTATGGTTTCATGTTGTGCTACGAGTTTGGTTGCTTTATACATTGGGTGAGAAGAAAGCAAAACAAGGGTTTAGACTTCAAAGTAACACTGAGTAATACTAAATACAGTAACATACAATAGTTGTGAATGTAATAAGTTCTGGTATTATTCTCATATTAGGTAAGGTCTATCTACTTCATGTGTCATGTCCATGTTGTAATCTGGGCTGGTGGAGATTCCAGACTCCAGAGTGTTCTATCATTTCCACACTGTGGTGTTTATTCTCAGCGATCTGCAAATCCATGACATCATTGCGACATTGACAAGTGAGTTGTGTGAGAGGTGAGAAAGGTGGTAGGATAGTAGGTGGGTTGAGCAGCAGTGCAGTAGAGTGACAGATGAGGAGGTTGGGACATGGATGAGGTGGGTAAGTGGCTCAGGGGCTAGTCAGGTTGGATGGAAGTTAATCAGGTGTTGGAGGCTCGCCATGACTGAGGTAGTTGTGTCAGATTGGTGCAGGACTAGTAATAGTCACAGACCCAGAGGGATGTACAGCACAGAAACAGACCCTTCGGTTCAACTCGTCCATGAGAACCAGATATCCGAACTAAATCTAGTCCCATTTGCCAGGATTTGGCCTATATCATTCTAAACCCTTCTTATTCATGTACCCATCCAGATGCCTTTTAAATGTTGTAATTGTACCAGCCTCCACCACTTTCTCTGGCGGATCATTCCATACATGCACTCCCCTTTACTTGCAAAAGTTGCCCCTTAGGTCCGTTTTAAATGTTTCCCCTCTCACTTTAAACCTATGCCCACTAGTTTTGGACTCCACTACGCTGGGAAAAAGACTTTGGCTATTCATGCCCTTGATTTTATAAGCCTCTGTAAGGTCACCTTTCAGCCTCCGATGCGCTAGGGAAAATAGCCCCAGTGAATTCAGTCTTTCCCTATAGCTCAAATCCGCCAACCCCAGCAACATCCTTGTCAATCTTTTCTAAATCCTTTAACTGTAGTAATTTTTGCTATAGCAGGGAGATCAAAATTGAACACAGTATTCCAGGCAAACATACCAAACACCTTCTTTACTATCCTGTCTACTTGTGATTCCACTTCCAAAGAACTATGAAGCTGTACCCCAAGTTCTCTGTATCTGGCAATACTCCCCAGGACCCTAACATGAAGTGTATAAGTCCTACCCTAATTTGCCTTTCCAAAATGTAACATCTCACATTTATCTAAATTAAATTTCATCTGCCACTGCTCGGGTCATTGCCCATCTGATCAAGGTCTTGTTATACTTTGAGGTAACCTTCTTCGTCATCCACTACACCACCAATTTTGGTACCATCTGCAAACTTACTAACAACAAACCATTTATATGGATGACAAAAGAAGAATAGACCCAGCACCAATCCTTGTAACACCCCACTGGTAACAAGTCCAGTCCAAAAAGCAACCCTCCACCACCACCTTCTGTCTCCTACCTTCAAGCCAATTTTGTGTCTAAATGGTTAGCTCTCCCTCAATTCCATGTGATCTAACCTTGCTAACCAGTCTACATGCAGAACTATGTCACATGCCTTGCTGAAGCCCATATACACAACGTCCACCACTCTGCATTCATCAGTTTTCTTTGTCACTTCAAAAAACTCAATCGAGTTAGTGAGGCACAGTTTCTCACGCACAAAGCCATGTTGACTATCTGTAATCAGCCCTTGCTTTTTCAAATACATGTAAATCCAGTCCTCAGAATCCCCTCCTTGGTCAATGATCTTTGCTCCATCATAAGGTCAGAAGTAGGATTGTGTAATTGTCAGTGAACAATTTTAACACCATTCACGATTCCTCAGATGCTGGAGCAGTCGTTGTTCAAATGCAACCAGATCTGGCGTTATCCAGATTTGGTCTGATAAGTGGCAAGTAACATCCATGCCACACAAATGCTAGGCAATGACCATTTCCAGTAAGAGACACTTTACCTGCCTCTGCTTGACATTCAGTGGTGTTACTATCGATGAATCTTTCACTATGAACATCCTGGGGGGGGGTTACCATTGACAAAAAAACTGAAATGGACTCACCATGTAAATACAACAGGTCAGAGGCACTCGCATCCTGACTCCCCAAGTCTGTCAACCATCTGCATGGCACAAGTCAAGAGATGGAATACTCCCAACTTTCCTGAATGAGCACAGCTCCAAAATACACTCAAGAAGCTTGACTCTATCCAGGACAAAGCAGCCCACTTGATTTACACCAACATCCACAAGCAACAACTCCATCCACCACTGATGCTCAGGAGCTGTAGTGTGTCCTGTCTACAAGATTCACTGAAGAAATTCACCTAAGATCGTTGACAGCAAATTCAAAACCAACAACCACTTCAAATAGAAGGGAAAGGTCAGGAGGTACATGGGAACACCAGCTTCTGCAAATTGCCTTTGAAGTCTCTCACCATCCTGACTTGGAAATATATCATAGTTTCTTCGCTATCAGTGGGTCAAAATTCTGAATTCTCTCCCTAATGGCATTGTGGGTCTACATACAGTGCAGGGACTGCAGTGGTTCACCACTTTCTCAAGACTGACTAGAGATGGGCAGTAAATGCTAGCCAACCAACAATGTCTACATTGCACGAGAGAATAAAAAACGTTGGATGTATAAATTTCCCTACTTCTGAGAGGAGGGTGACTTATCTGCAGTTCCCTTTTTTTGCCTTCGGTCCTCTCTTAAATACTGGTAACGTATTCCAGCTTGAAATTTGCATCATTTGAACAATGCTGAAAAGGCCATTTGGTCTATCAAGTCTACATTAGCCCTCCAAAGAGCATCCCCCCCCAGACCCAGACCCATACCCTATCCTCATAACTCCAAATTTATCATGGTAATTCACCTAGCCTAGATATCCTTGGATACTACGGACAATTTAGCATGGCCAATCCACCAAACCTAATCTTTGGACTATGAGTGTAAACCGGAGCACCCAATGAAAACTCACATAGACATGGAGAGAATGTGCAAACTCCACAGTCACCCAAGGCTGAAATCGAACCCAGGTCCCTGGCACTATGAAACTAATCGCTGCCACCTTTAGCATGTCAGACTGGTACATTGGATTATTAGGCCAGTGACATCACCACTACACCATTATCTTCCTGTTTGAGATGATTACCAGTGCGTAAACTTTCTCTGTAGCCATCTCATTTAACAAACTGAGATGTAAACTGTCAAGGCCTGTAGATTAACTAAGTTAGCAACCCCATCAATTTCTCCAATACAACCTCTTCTTACTAATATTAATTTCCTTCAACTCATCATTCTCCCTAATCACTTGGATTTCTAATTCCAGGAGATTACTCATTTCATCGTTAATAAAAACTGACACAAAGTAATCATTCAGCTTTTTCTAAAGTCTTAGTGAAATGTTTCCTTTTTACCTACCTTTAGAAGCTATTACAATACTCATTTTTATATAAAAACCAAAAGAACTGCGGATGCTGTAAATCAGGAACAAAAACAAAGTTGCTGGAAAAGCTCAGCAGGTCTGGCAGCATCTGTGGAGGAGAAAACAGAGTTAACGTTTCGGGTCCGGTGACCCTTCCTCAGAACTCGTTTTTATATTTTGTGTTAGTTTGCATTCATATTCTATTCTTATCAGTTTCTTTGTACTCCCTTGCTATACTTAAAAAATGTTCCAATCTTAGAGTTAATACTATTACAAGCCACTTTATAAGCTTTTTCTTTAAATCTTGTTCAACCTTATGGGGCAGGACAATGGACAGGGAGGCACTGTGGCTCAGTGGTTGGCACTTAAATTTGACACCCTTGATTCAGATTGAACTACCTCACTTTCAAAACATAATGTAAAATTTAATCATAATGTGGTTATTTATTTCTAAAACTTATTTTCCTCCAAGATTCTTAATTTGCCTTTTCTCATTGCATAATTCTGATTCAAAATCGCCTGTTCCGTAAACGGATCCTTAACGTGCTGTTCGAGAAAACCAATCATTATCACATTATTCAACAAACTAGGCCTTGCTTCTAAAATCCTAAGCATTGACAATGTAACAGAGGACTAATAAAGAAGAATAGTGAATTAAAGTCAAATCAGGTTCAGGAAGTGAAATATCGTGAGGAAGAGAATAACTAGATTATGAAAAAGAGATACAAAAGAAACGTAAGAGAAAATGTAAAAGAAATAAAATCTTATGATTCAAAAATATTGAACGATTAATTGTATCAAAATGAGATTGAAGTGTGAGATAACAAGTTGTAGAGCTGGATGAACACAACAGGTCAAGCAGCATCATAGGAGCAGGAAGGCTGACGTTTTGGGCCTAGACCCTTCTTCAGAAATGGGGGAGGGGAAGGGGGTTCTGAAATAAATAGGGAGGGGGGGAGGCGGATAGAAGATGGATAGAGGAGAAGATAGGTGGAGAGGAGACAGACAAGTCAAAGAGGCGGGGATGGAGCCAGTAAAGGTGAGTGTAGGTGGGGAGGTAGGGAGGAGATACGTCAGTCCAGGGAGGACGGACAGGTCAAGGGGGCGGGATGAGGTTGGTAGGTAGGAAATGGGGGTGCGGCTTGAGGTGGGAGGAGGGGATAGGTGAGAGGAAGAACAGGTTAGGGAGGCGGGGATGAGCTGGGCTAGTTTTGGGATGCGGTAGGGGGAGGGGAGATTTTGAAGCCTGTGAAATCCACATTGATACCATTTGGCTGCAGGGTTCCAAGTGGAATATGAGTTGCTGTTCCTGTAGCCTTCGGGTGGCATCGTTGTGGCACTGCAGGAGGCCCAGGATGGATATGTCTTCTGAGGAATGGGAGGGGGAGTTGAAATGGTTTGCGACTGGGAGGTGCAGTTATTTATTGTGAACCGAGCATAGGTGTTCTGCAAAGCGGTCCCCAAGCCTCCGCTTGGTTTCCCCGATGTAGAGGAGGCCACAATGGGAACAGCGGATGCAGTATACCACATTAGCAGTTGTGCAGGTGAACATCTGCTTAATGTGGAAAGTCTTCTTGGGGCCTGGGATGGGGCTGAGGGAGGAGGTGTGGGGGCAGGTGTAGCACTTCCTGCGGTTGCAGGGAAAAGTGCTGGGTGTGGTGGGGCTGGAGAGGAGTGTGGAGCCGACAAGGGAGTCACGGAGAGAGTGGTCCCTCTGGAAAGCAGACAAGGGTGGGGAGGGAAAAATGTCTTTGGTGGTGGGGTTGGATTGCAGATGGCGGAAGTGTCGGAGGATGATGCGTTGGATCCGGAGGTTGGTGGGGTGGTACGTGAGGATGAGGGGAGTTCTTTTTTGGTTGTTATTGCGGGGACGAGGTGTGAGGAATGAGTTGCGGGAAATGCGGGAGACACGGTCGGGGGCGTTCTCGACCACTGCGGGGGGGAAGTGTGTTATATTTCTTTCTGATACAGAAAGGTTGATTCACATTGCAACACAATAATCATGTGTTAAAAATGATAAAAGAAAACAGGACAAGTCGGTAGATCTGATAACAATAACGATGAGGAGGTGAGGAAATGTTGATGATGGCCAGGTCCTCTAATGGAGCAACAGCTGGACAGGAAAGATGTAGGTGGTGGACCAATACCCTGTTCAGAAGAACAAATGTTTTGATAGATTCCAACAGATGGTAGAAGGTGCTGGAGCAGTTGGTTTTGTGAAGTCATTGCAATGTTCCCGCAGGTAAGAGTGTGTAATGCCTGAAAACATACGGACTGTACAGCTTCCTGGAAACAGCCAGAAGCTTTTGCCAGTGTGAATGAGCTTTATTCTGCTAACATTTCAGTTATCTGTGACCATTAGAAAAGAATTTTTGTCTGTCTTCACTTCCCAGAGAAATCTCTTGACTCATACATTTTACAGCTTTACTGATGGAGTTGGTTAACTCACTTGGCTAGATGGCTGGTTGACAAAGCATAGTTATGCTGATAGTGTGGATTCAATTCCTGAGATTAATATGAAGGACTCTCCTTCTCCACCTCCCCCTTGTCTGAGATGTGGTGACCTCAGGTTAAACCACTACCAATTGTCTCTCACTAATGAGAGAGCAGCCTGATTGGACTGATTGGACTATGGTGACTTTAACTTGATTTTTTTTGAAAGCGATAGGCCCTCTTAAGGCGCAGTGGTAGTGTCCCTACCTCTGAACCAGGTAGGATCAGGTTCAAGTCCCATCTGCTCCAAAGGTCTGTAATAACATCTCTGAAGGTGTCCTCTTGTGGCGCAGTAGTAATGTCCCTACCCTTGGACCAGAATGTGCAGGTTCAAGTCCCACCTGCTCCAGAGGTATATATGATGTCTCTGAACAGGTTGATTAGAAAATATCTTGAAAGGGGAATGTTATTGCTTACTAACTCCAAGTAAAATCATGAAATTCAAAATCAAATGCGTACACGCATCTATTTTAGCTAACTTAGCCCATAGTGAGATTTTATGGCACTGTGCTATCTTTAACTATAAATTCTACATATAGGGTGGTGCAACTATTGTGATTGATAAGTAATAGTTCAGAAGTTCCTTCAGTGCTTCAGAAATGTATTTAACTGCTTTGCACTAAATTTGTGTGCCAGAAGACTGAATCCAAATGCTACTCAACTTTGAAATTGCACCTCTTAAATTGACATAATTTATTTAGTTAATTTGAAATAACTTTACAGCCACAGCAAGTTAAAATGTTGGAGTGTTTTACAGGACAGAGGCTAGCAGATGCTTTGTGGAACGTTTGGGGACAGAATTGTTGTCTGGAATGTGTTGCTAGGATATTAACTCAATGTTCCTGATTAAAATCAATGGTTGTATGTCTGTGGAATCAACCACCAGCAACCTGGTGGGATGCTGCCACTAATCCTTCTTTCTTTACTGATTTTCAGACCTTATCTGGTTATCAGTGGTTAAGCTGCCATAGTCTTATCAAAGAAATGGTGGTGAGTTAACCTAAGGGCCACTACACCTCAGCTGAGGGGGAGGTTGAGAAGAAGAGTCCTTCATGGTAACCTCAGCCGGTGTGGGAATTGAACCCACTATATTGGCATCACACTACTTCATAAGCCAGCCATCCAGCCAACTAAACTAATCTGACTCCCCTTATCAGTTGTAGATGATTGTACCACCAGTGAGTCATCACAAGAAAAGTAGTTTATTACGTAATAGCAAGTTACACTGCCTAGTTAGACATAGACACTAAGACCAACTGGAGACAAGGTTGACATGCCTGTCTCCATTAGGATCTTCTATCAGACTGATTCTCCAACGAAGACTATGTGATACCAGCAGACTGAGTGGCGCTTAATTCAGAAGCATTACCTTATAGATATCTTTAATCAACCTGGAGCAGGTGCTATTTGAAACTGGACTTCCTGGTTCAGAAGTAGGGACACTACCACTGTGTTGGAAGAGCCCCTGCCATTTTGAGGAGATTTCTGGGGCCCTAGTGGAGACATTTAATACTCTGCTGGCCACTGGTGAAGTACCAGATGCCTGGAGGGTAGCTATTGTAGATCCTTTGTTCAAGAAGAACAGCAGGGATGAGCCAGAAAATTCAAGACCAGTTAGTCTGATGTCAATGGTAGGGAAATTATTAGAAAAAAAATTCTTAGAGACAGGAATAATCAACATTTGGAAAGACAGGGATTGATCAGATATAGTCAGCATGTACTTGCTGGAGGGAGATCCCATCTGACTAATCAAATTGAATTTGCTGAAAAGGTGACTAAATATGTGATGAGGGTATGCTGTTGATGTGGTTTATAGGGACTTTAGAAAGACCTTTAACAAGGTCCCACATAGAAGGCTAGGCCAAAAGTTAGGAGCCCAAGGAATCCAAGGCAAATTGGCAAACTGAATCCAAGGGTGGATCACAAATAGGAAGCAACGGGAGATGGTGGAGGGTTGTTTTGTGATTGGAAGCTTGTGACAAATGGTGTACCACAGGGATGAGTTTGCAACTCTTGTAGTTTGTTATATACATTAACGACTTGGATGTGAATCTAAGAGGTATAATTAGTAAGTTTTCAGATGATACAAAAACTGGTGATGATGTTGATAGTGAGGGGGATGGTCTCAGGGTACAGTGTGATGTTGATCAACTGACAAATCAGCAGAGCAATGGCAGATGGAATTTAATCCCAATAAGTGTAAGGTGATGCATTTTGGGAGGTATAGTAAGGGAGGATATTCACAGTGAATATTTGGCCCCTGAGGAGTACTGAGAAACAAAGATCCCTGAAGTTGTCAGCACGGGTAGACAGGGTGGTGAAGAAGGCATACCAGATGCTTGCCATTATTTGCTGGGGCATGGAAAGTAGTCACAAGGAAGTCTTGTCATAACTTTAAATAGAAAGATAAGATTTTTGTTTCCAATCTATCACGATTCAATTAATAATCTGCCTTCCCATTTTTGCTACCAAAGTGGATAACCTCACATTTATCCACATATTACTTCATCTGTTGTGCATTTGCCCACTCATTCAACTTGTCAAAATCACATTGAAGCATCTCTGCACCATCCTCTCAATTCACCCTCCCACTTAGTTTGGTGTTACATACAAACTTGGAGATATAACATTTAGTTCTCTTATCTAAATTAGTATATATTGTGAGTAACTAATGTCCATGCATTGCTCCCTGTGGTACACGACTGGTCACTGACTGCCAGTCAGAAATGTACCCACTTTTTCTTAATAATTTGTGTAGTGGTCTGTTTTGTTGTCTGAACAATTACAATCAGAGATTCTTCAATGAGCATAAGTGGGTTGTACTCATATTCTTGTACTTACTATTTGCTGTATGTGGAAATTGTGGCTTTTTAAAAAAAAAATGTTCTTCAGTGATGATACGAATAGAAAGCATTTCTACCACTCTGTAAATTCTCTTTTTTATAGAATCCCTACAGTGTGGAAACAGGCCCTTTAGCCCAACAAGTCCGCATTGAACTTCAGAGCATCCCACCCAGACCCATCCCCCTGTAACCCACTTAATCTACACATCTCTGAACACTATGAGAAATTTAGCATGGCCAATCCACCTAACCTGCACATCTTTGGACTGTGGGAGGGGACCAGAGGACCTGGAGGGAACCCATGCAGACCTGGGGAGAATGTACAAACTCCACACAAATAGTCACCTGAGGGTGGAATTGAACCTGGGTCCCTGGTGCTGTGAGGCAGCAGTGCTAACCACTGAGACACCATGCCACCCCTTTCCGTTGATTGTATGAAATAATTCTGTTATGACGATATTGGTAATTTCAATAGTTCTTGCTTCTTTCTGAGTTACATCGTGAGTTTAGGAAGCCCAATGAAATCGTCTATCAATTGATCCTTTATTGGTTGATTAGCAAAGGTTTGTTCTCTTAGAACTAGTTGAACTCTGTTCAGTACCATGACAAGTTCCCTCCTTCTGTGTCTTGTGCTAAATGGCAAGGCAGTGAAGCTTAAGGCTTAGAGTGAGTGAGCACTCGTGGAGCAAGTGAACAGCCCGGAGATGAAGCCTGGTTCAGTCCTTGAGCACACTGTGTCCTTGTGGCATCATTACAATAATACTTGCCAGTGCACTGAACCTCAGAAGTGTAATGGAAGCAGAATGAAGATGTACCATGCTGTTGGTGCATGTGGCCAGTGCCCACACAGTGCCATCTGAAATGTTGGTACCTGGTGTTCAACATGGAGGTTCTTTGGAGCAAGTGGTGAGCTGAAATCACCAGCAAGATGCTCTGACTTTTCCTCAACTAGTTTGCTCATGGTAGATGGTATAATTGTTGAGAACATTACTACTTTTATTTTTCTCATGTTTGGTCAGGAACTGCAGTTGAGAATTGAAATTTACACAGCAACTTCTTTTAAAGAGAACAAAATATTGATGCTTGCAGTTGGGAGCTGGCCTGGAAGGGTAATGCAATTTAATTCCTGATCTAAGAACACTGTAAATTATTCAGCGCCAAGGTGTTGTTGTGCTCAGAGACTGATAGTTGGTTGGATGTTGAATTGGTCAATCAAGGGAGAACTGAAACTGGCTAACCGATCACGGAACATTTTGAAAAGGAAGGAGAAGAGAAAGAGTTAACTAGCGCTGATCGATTTTGGGCAGGAGGCTGTTTTTCTTTAGCAGCTGTGGATTTAGAAGCTTTTTTTGTTATTTTGCTTGCTGAAAGGTCTGAGGAAAGTATCTCAGTTGTAAGAAATAAGCAAAAGTTTCCAATGGTCTGAGGACGCTGTTTGCATTGCTCAGTGACTTCAGAATTCAAGCAAGTTATGAAGACCTATGTGTGTGTAATACAACCTGTGAACGCCTGGAATTCATCAATGAAGCAGTTATTGAACTGGAATATTGCAATTTTTTTTAATGGTTTGTTTTAATTTCTCCCTTAACTGTTTCTGTCTATTGTTGTGTGATTGGGATTTATATTCAAAGAAGCTTTGGCTTAGATAAAAGATATTAATGAGATTGCCTTGTTATTTATCTGTGCTCTGATAAAGTTACATTATTAATAATAAATTCTTAATTCTAGTTTAAATTATAGACTTGGTGTCCAGGGTCTGTTGTATGTTACAATATATGTTATATATTGTTACAAACAATTAAGCAGTTTTGAAGGCCAATAAATGTTGTAATTTTATCGAGTTAAGAATCCAGTGATAGTGAGGATGATTTAATTTGGCTTCAATCCCTGTGTCATAACACAATAGAAACTGCATATTAATGAGGTGAGATCTGTAGTTCAGAAGGTTGCCAGTAAGCAATAATTCTCTTTAATAGTCAACTCGTTTCCTCCTAGCAAGAATCTTACCTTAACGCCAGAAGTTAGTCAAAAGACGCAGTAGTTGATCACAGCCTCAAAATAGACCTCATTGGATTCCTCATGCAATTCTGCCACATTTTTCACCACAGCCCATATAAGATTCAGCCTTACTTTGCTGTTTTATATTTTCAATTTCAGTAGAATGATATAGATAATGCTAGTTTTTATGTTGTTATGGACCAGAACTCAAAATATATTCAGAAGATAGTTTAGATCCTAACTTGTCTTATTTTAAAGGTAAGTGTAAGGTGTTGCATTCCAGATGCGGTTCGACTGATTAAACTACTGGATTTAAAGCAAAACACACTTTATTCAAACACTGTAGTTAAAGTACAACAAAAGGCATGGTGGCTCAGTGGTTAGCACTGCTACCTCACAGCACCAGGGACCCGGGTTTGATTCCACCCTCGGTGACTGTCTGTGTGGAGTTGGCACATTCTCCTCGTGAATGCGTGGGTTCCCTCCAGGTGCTCTGGTTTCCTCCCACAGTCCAAAGATGTGCAGCTTATGTGGATTGGCCATGCTAAACTGCCCATAGTGTCCATGTGTGTGTAAATTAGGTAGATTAGACATGGAAAATGCAGGGTTACAGGGAAAGGGTAGGGGAATGGGTCTGGGTGGCATGCTCTTTGGAGGGAAAGTGTGGACTTGTTAGGCCAAATGGCCTGTTTCCGAATTGTAGGGATTATATGAAAAATAAAGAAAAGAAGTACCTTTGCTGCAACTCTATTGAAATGCTTAACCAAATAATAGATACAGTAACTATCACTAATTAACTGTTTCAATAAAGTAACATCACTTAAACAGCCCCTTGGCATAGGCAAATTCAGAAAAACAGATTGTCTCACATGCAACTCCAGCAGCAGGAAGAGAAGCCCCAGTTTTTAGCTGTAACCAAGAGAGAAAACAACAGCTTCCACTCCTTCAAGACCCCAGCAGCAACTGCTGAAAGTGAAAACTAAAAATCCTAGTTCTGTGGGAGTTGACCACACCCATTCAGACTGTTTCTATTGTTACAACTTTAAAAATAAAACACAAGGTCTCACAAGGTGTTTACTTTGAGTTTTCAATAGACAGCTCAATATCTTTGCCTTGAAACCTCTCTTTTTGAAAAACACAAACTACACCTCTTAAAGCTATAGTATTGTCAGAATGTTGGCAACAGGCTTTATTCACACCTCTTTAAAAGTTGTATTCCATACTTCACCGTAGATATCCAACTCTTTCTCTAGAGATAACAAGGTGTAGAGCTGGATGAACACAGCAGGCCAAGCAGGATCATAGGAGCAGGAAAGCTTGACGTTTCGGGCCTAGACCCTTCTTCAGAAATGGGGGAGGGGAAGGAGGTTCTGAAATAAATAGGGAGAGAGGAGGAGGCAGATAGAAGATGGAGAGAGGAGAAGATAGGTAGAGAGGAGACAGACTGGTATGAGAGAATTGCAGTGGGAGAGAGATCCACTGAGGTTTTTCCAGAGGGAGGAGGGTAATTTCTTCAGGGTAGGCATCCTTAGAAGAGGTTTCGCAGTGGGGTTAAAATTATTTCAGAGATAGGGGGAGGGGAGGTAGGGAGGAGATAGGTCAGCCCAGGGAGGACGGACAGGCCAAGGGGGCGGGCTGAGGTTAGTAGGTAGGAGATGGGGGTGGGGCTTGAGATGGGACGAGAGGATAGGTGGGAGGAAGGACAGGTTAGGAAGGCGGGGACGAGCTGGACTGGTTTTGGGATGTGGTAGAGGGGGGGAAGATTTTGAAGCCTGTGAAGTCTACATTGATACCATTGGGCTGCAGGGTTCCCAAGCGGAATATGAAGTTCTGTTCCTGCAACCTTCGGGTAGCATCGTTGCAGCACTGCAGGAGGCCCAGGATGGACATGTAGTCTGCGGAATGGGAGGGGGAATTGAAATGGTTTGCGACTGGGAGGTGCAGTTATTTATTGTGAACCGAGCGTAGGTGTTCTGCAAAGCAGTCCCCAAGCCTCCGCTTGGTTTCCCCGACGTAGAGGAGGCCACAAGAACAGTGGATGCAGTATATCACATTAGCAGACATGCAGGTGAACATCTGCTTGATGTGGAAAGTCTTCTTGGGGCCTGGGATGGGGTTGAGGGGGGAGGTGTAGGGGCAGGTGTAGCACTTCCTGCGGTTGCAGGGAAAAGTGCCGGGTGTGGTGGGGCTAGAGGGAAATGTGGATCGGACAATGGAGTCACGGAGTGAGTGGTCCATCCGGAAAGCCAACAAGGGTGGGGAGGGAAAGATGTCTTTGGTGGTGGGGTCGGATTGCAGATGGCGGAAGTGTCGGAGGATGATGCGTTGGATCCGGAGGTTGGTGGGGTGGTACGTGAGGACGAGGGGGGTTCTGTTTTGGTTGTTATTACGGGGACGGGGTGTGAGGGATGAGTTGCGTGAAATGCGGGAGACACGGTCATGGGCATTCTCGACCACTGAGGGGGGGATGTTGCGGTCCTTGAAAAACGAGGACATCTGAGATGTATGGGAGTGGCATGCCTCATCCTGGGAGCAGATGCGGCGGAGGCAAAGGAATTGGGAATAGATGATGGCATTTTTGTTGGAAGGTGGGTGGGAGGAGGTGTATTCTAGGTAGCTGTGGGAGTCGGTGGGCTTGAAATCGATATCGGTTTCTAGGTGGTTGCCGGAGATGGAGACAGAGAGGTCCAGGAATGAGAGAGAGGTATCAGAGATGGTCCAGGTGAACTTAATGTTGGGGTGGAAGGTGTTGGTGAAGTGGATGAAGCTGATAGTTTTGACATCCTTGGACCAATGCTATTGTAAGAAAGTTGTTCTGTCATCCAAGGTATCTAAGGAGAGGGTTTTTAAAAATCGGTGTGAGAACAAATGAGCATCTAAGAAATAAGCACCCCGCTCTCACAAGAAATCACTAAGATCTCTAAGAAAGCACCATCTATCCATAAAAGGTACCACGGCACTTCTAGCTAAGAGTCCTCACAGAGGACTTAACAGAGAAAACATCCCTGACAGCCAGATCAGCGGAAGAAAGAAGCTTATGACTTGAGAACAGCAGAAGAAAGGTGTGTAGACTTTGTAGGAAGTGCTGCCTGGTTTAATGTTCACCAGCTCCTTAGTTCTGACACTGGTTTAAGTCTGGAATGTGGTGTGTGGAAAACACAGAAGGCAGATGCTTCTGAGACAAAGAAAACTCTGATTTTATTGAAAAACAAGCAAATTGAATATATTTACACAGAACAAGGAAGTGAATATCAAAGCCAACCTGTCTCTGACTGAGACCCTGTCTCCCAGTTAACTCGATCCCCAGTGAAGCCTTGCAGCCAAGACTTGATACAGTGAGTAAACAGATACAGTGGGTGTCTGTTACTTATGCTTATCAGAGAAGAGAGAGAGAGAAAGAGAATACCTGCTGACCCGAAGTCCTATTCCACTTCCCTTCCTGAGGGGTGTCCTACAACGTTAGCCCCAACCCCACCTTCCTCTATCTAAGACAAGCCAAGCTGGGTTAGAGGGTCTCAATGACCTTAGGCTCACTCAATTTTGACTGGCTCTTATCTGTAGTCTCTTGGGGTAGCTGGGACTCTGCGAAGCGCCATATGTACCAGTAACAGTCAGTCTAGTGGTGTCCACTGATGCGTTTAGACACGTGGCACCAGACCGGTGAGTACCTTGGGGTTTCTTTCTTTTCTGGCAGTCCTTGAGACTGGGTGTTATCTTGGATGGTGGTGGATGTTGCTGGTGTTGCCCTGGTTGGCGTCTTGTGTCTCTGGATGCCTTTGGTTGCCACTCAATGTTGAGTAGAGGTTTGTAGTTAGATGTTAGTGTTTAGTAGTTGCGATCGCTCCTTCCCTTCATGAGTGGGGCCTGCTGCTCGCTCAGACTCTCAAACTCTCCTCGTGAAGCCCACCTCAGAGCACACACCATGTAGGAATCAGGGCACGTTGCTGGTATCACAAGGCTTGTATCACACACACATTCACTCTCTTTCTCTTTCCTTCTCTTCCTTCCGTGCTGGGCTTGGGGTCTCCAGTTGTACCCAATGGCAGCCCCCTTATCTCCTGCCAAATCTATTGAGCTATTGTTCCTCCTCTCGGGGCTGAATGGTCATCCTTATCACTGGAGTAGATGTGACTGGTTTTTCGGTGAGGTGAATGGTTTTGATGGTTTTGGAATGTCCAGTATCTCCCTTGTCTGGGTATTCATTCAGGTTTGAATCATGTTGTGAATGTTTTTACATCCATAGGTGGAACATGTTTGCATGTAGCTCAATGGTGTGGAATGTTCGGTATTTCTGTGCCTGACCACTGGCTTGAAAGTGGTATGGTTTTATACCCCTTTAGGCTCCAAAGGGTCTGAAGTTGTTGAAGGTGTTTGTTTCCTGCAGTCTGGCCTCCATTGTTTAAACTGGGGCATGAGTGGGAATCTTCCTTTAGTTTCTGCAAGCTAACACCTGTTCCAGAATGCTGCCCCTGGGCTTGCATATTACCCAGTCTGTCACAACTAGCCTTTTCCTGGTTCAGTTGCAGCCCATGGTTTATGGAGTCCCAAAAGTTCAGTGAATTTAATCCAATGTAATTTCCACAACTTCTGCCTTCAGAGTTTAAGTCCAGGGTATGTCCATAAACTGATGGGGAGTTTTGCCCCACCTTTCAAAGAACTAACAAACAACAAAGAAAATTGCAGTACAGGAACTGGCCCTTCAACCCTCCAAGCCTGCACCGACGTGCTGAGTGCCACAACTAAAACCCCCTACCCTTCTAGGGACCGTATCCCTCTATCCCATCTTATTCATGCATTTGTCAAGACGCCCTTTAAATGTCACTATCATATCCATTCCCACTACCTCCCCTGGCAGCGAGTTCCAGGCACCCTCCACCCTCTGTGTAAAGAAACTTGCCTCATACATCTTTAAACCTTGCCCCTTGCACCTTAAACCTATGCCTCCTAGTAACTGTCTCTTCCATCCTGGGAAAAAGCTTCTGATTGTCCATTCTGTCCATGTCCTGTATAATCTTATAGACCTCTATCAGGTCACCCCTAAACCTTCCAGTGAGAACAGTCCAAGTTTCTCCAACCTCTCTTCATAGCTAATGCCCTCCATACCAGGCAACATCCTGGTAAATCTTTTCTGTACCCTCTCCAAAGCCACCATATCATTCTGGTAGTGTTGTGAGCACAACTGAGCGCAATATTCCAAATGCGGCCTAACTAAGGTTCTACAAAGCTGCAACATTACCTGCCAATTTTTAAACTTAATGCCCCAAGTGATGAATGCAAGCATGCTGTATGCCTTGTTGACTACCTTCTACACCTGTGTTGTCACTTTCAGATCCCTCTGCCTATCAGTACTGTTAAGTGTTCTGCCATTTACTGTCTATTTTCAATGTGGATTAGACCTTCGAAATGCATTATCTCACATTTCTCTGGATTAAACTCTATCTGCCATCTCTCTGCCAAAATCACCAACCGATCTATATCGTGCCATATCTTCTGACGGTCCTCATCACTGTCTGCAATTCCACCAACCTCTGTGTCAACTTTGAGAGACTAAGCTTTAATTTATTTTCTTTTCACTTGAGTTTTTTTTTTAAGTGAGACTTGTGTTTATTGGAACAGCATACCAGTAGAATTTAGTTCAGTTATGGAATAGTTAGTAGTTGAGGGGTAATTGTTCGGTTTGTTAATAATTTTGTTAGTTTGTTCACTGTTAGGGTTAAATAAATAAATTGCTACTTGTTACTTATAAAGTGAATATCAGGGATTTTCTCTCATTTAACCACCTTTCTCTGTAACACTTAGACTGGTCATAGTCAGGGATCTGTCTAACTAAAGTCCACGCAGTGATCAATGGTAAGTCCTGAAAGCCAGCATCAGCATTCATAGGAATCATGTACCGTCAGATGGAGGACTACAGAGACAGCAGATTAGGGTCTTGTCAGTCATGTCCAGCAACTGCTCCTTGAAGTTGATCAGAAGCCTGGGGTGAATACAGTTCTGGGGGTCTGCCAGTTGATCATTCAGGAAAGTGCGAGGGAACCCTTTGGAGACATTGTCAGGATTGCATCCAAACGTTGTGAGAGAGTCAAGGTTGTAGAGGTGAAACAGAAGCATATGATGAAGTGGGAACAAGGACAATGATGGAGAAGAATCTCAAGATATGTGGGAGCATAAATGGAATAGCATTGACGTGTATGTTACGCTGCAGGGAGAAAGGTTGTGACCAGCACTGTGGCCTACATTGGCACAGTATAGAGGAGAAGGGTGGTTATTGTTAAGGTGTAATGTTGGGACTCAAGGGTCAGGGAGGACAGTTGAAGGCAAAGTTCAATGTGGTGGGTCTCCACATGGATGTCTGGGTGGAAATGGTCTAGCAGGATAGTGTGAGTTAAAATGGGATACGAAGGTTCTAAAGTGCACCTGATATCCACACAGAGACTGTTGCTGATGTTATACACCAGAAAATGCAAAATGTAACTGAAAAATGGCTGAAACGTTACCAAATCTCCAGGATTTGATGGACTACTCCCTAGAGTTCTGAAGAAGATAGCTGAGGAGATAATGGAGGCATTGGTGGTGATCTTTCAGGAACCATTGGAGTGAGGGAGAGTCCCAGAGGACTGGAAAATGGCTAATGTGACATACCTGTTTAAGAAGGGAGTGAGGCAAAAAACAGGACATTATAGGCTGGTTAGGCTGACCTCTGTTATTGGTAAGATTTTAGAATCCAGTACGAAGGATGACATTGCAGAATGCTTGAAAATGCTTGGTAAAATGGGGCTGAGTCTGCACAGCTTCATCAAAGTCATACCTGACTAATCTGTTAGAATTCTTTGAGAAGGTAACAAGCCACTTAGACAAAAGAGGGCCAGTGGATGTGATTATTTGGATTTCCAGCAGGCCTTTGACAAAGTACCGCCAGGAGGCTACTAAATCAGGTAAGATCCCATGCTGTTAGGGGCAAGGTACTGGCATGGGATAGTTGATTGGCTGACAGACAGAAGACAGAGAGTGGAAACAAAGGGACCTTTTTCAGGATGGCAGCTCATGACTATTGGAGCTCCACAGAGGTCAGCTTTGGGACCATAGCCTTTCACATTACACATTAACAATCTGGACAAAGGAATTGAGGGCATTGTTGCTAAATTTGCAGATGGAACAAAGATAGGTGGAGGAACAGGTAGTATTAAGGAAGTGAGGAGGCTGCAGAAGGACTTCGACACTTCGAAGGCTAGGAGAGTGAGTAAAAAAACAGCAGATGGAAGACAATGTGGGAAGGTATGAGGTCATGCACTTTGGCAGGAAGAATAGAGACGTCAGCTATTTTCTAAATGGGAGAGGTTTTGAAATTCTGAAGCAGAGGGAAAGGGAGTTGGGAGTCCTAGTTCGAGATTCTCTTACAGGTAACATGCACGTTCAGCTGGCAGTAAGGCAAACACAATATTTAACATGTATTTCAAGAGGGCTAGAATACAAGGGCAGGGACGTACTGCTGAGGCTGTTTAAGGCTTTGTTCAGGCTACATTTGGAATATTGTGAGCATTTTTGAGCCTTGTATCTAAAGAAGGATGTGTGGAAGTTAAGGAGGTTCAGAAGAGGTTTACAGGGGTGATTCTGGGGCTGGAGAGCTTGTCATATGAGAAGCATATATCGGACTCTGGGTCTGTACTCAGTGGAGTTTAGAAGGATGAGCAGGCCTCATGGAAACTTACAGACTACTGAGAGGCCTGGATACGTGGATGTGGAGAAGAAATTATCTGTATCCTTCTGCAAAGAGAGAGGGAGCAGCAGCTGACCAGACAAAAGAATG
The DNA here is from genome assembly GCA_024137785.1 of Ginglymostoma cirratum. NCBI lineage: Eukaryota > Metazoa > Chordata > Chondrichthyes > Orectolobiformes > Ginglymostomatidae > Ginglymostoma > Ginglymostoma cirratum. The sequence goes on from JAHRHZ010000251.1 coordinate 1,783,590, forward strand.
GGTTGCAGTCAGTCTGGAAGAATCAACAGCAGCTAATGGGGGCCATTAGTAGCTGACAATGGGTTCATTGTGGTAACAGCCCATATCATGACAAGGTCTGGTGTGCGAGGGTTGGTGTAAGGGAGAAGGTATTCAGGTCCTAAAATTATTGAACTCGATATTGAGCCCTGAAGACTGCAGGGTCCCGAGTGGAAAGTAAGATGCTATTCTTTCAGCTTGTGCTGAGCTATTCCAGAGTACTGTGATAAACCCGAGGCAGAAATGTTGGCTAGGAAACACGGTAGTATGTTTAAGTGGCAGGAAATCGGAAGCTCAGGATCATTTTTGCAAACAGAACATAATTGTTCTGCACAGTGATCACCCTGTGTGTGCTTTGTCTCCCTAATGTAGAAGAGACTACATTGTGACCAGCAAATGCAACAGACTAGATTGAATGAAGCACAAGTAAATCACTGCTTCATTTGAAGGGCAGGTCATGTTTAACTAGTTTACTGGAATTCTTTGAAGATATCATGAGTGCAGTGGACAACAGGGACCCAATGGATGTGGTGTATCTAGATTTCCAAAAGACATTTGACAAGATGCTGCACAAAAGGCTACTGCATGAAGATAAGGGTGAACGGCATTACGGCACTGTATTAACATGGATAGTGGATTGGTTAATTAACAGCAAGCAAGAGTGGGGAAAAATGAATGCTTCTCTGGTTGGTGATCAGTGACGAGTGGTGTGCCTCAGGGATTAGTGTTAGGACTACAATTGTTTTCAATTTGCATAGATGATTTGGAGTTGGGGACCACGTGCAGTGTGTTAAAGTTTACAGATGACACTAATATGAGTGTTGGAGCAAAGTGTGCAGAGCACTCTGGGGCCTTGTATAGTGAGGAATGAGGAAGTAATAATCCTTTTAGTGTGAATGCTGGTGGGATGGTAGGTGAGGATGAAGGAGATCCGTTCTGTGTTTTGGGTGGCAAGAGAAGGGGTGATGGCAGAAGTGCAGGAGAGAGGTCGGACATGGCTGAGGGCCCTGTCAATCATGGTGGTGGGAATCCGCAGTTGAGGAAGAATGTGGACATTTTGGAGGCCCCCGTGTAGAAGTTGGCATCATCAGAAGAGATGTGATGGAGATAGAGAAACTGGGAGAATGGAGCCTTTTTTGCGAAGTGGAATGTGTTTTCAGGTAACAGTTGGTCTGTAGTGGATATTAGTGTCTATTCTCCATATTCCATGCCCCTCCCTTGGTAACTTTGCACAGCTTCTGATTTTGTTTCAGATTTCAGATTTCCAGCATTCGTATTCTTTGTTTTTTTCATAAATACTGCACTTTCAATATTTTTGAATTCTTATCGATTTTCAAAAACCATGACGTGAACTAACCTTTTGTTTAAACAAATACCTAGATGTTTAATCAGTTCGTAACAACTTTGAAACACTTGTTCTATCTCCTCAAATTATTGACTCAGTTAATAATTAAGAAAATGTCTGGCCCAGATTTCTGTGTTACTCTGCTGGTTGGTACAACATTTTCATTCCCAGATATGACAGAATTACAATGAAGTTCTATTATAGGTGATTATCCATTTAATAGTAATGAAATATTTTGAACTTCAATTGCTTCTGAATCATTTTTGAATTTTATTGATTTTATTAGGTGTTTATCTAACTTTCCAGTGTTTTTCTCAATAAAAATGTATTTTGTGTAAATTAATTGGAAGCATTGGTGAAGGAAAGAAAAGTAGGAGACTGTTAAAGGAGTGATGACTTGATCATAATTAGACAAGGAACTTATCTGCTGGCACAAAGTATATATTTAGTGACATATGAATGATCTGTGGCTGACCTATGTGCGCATATGGAGATAAAGGCAAAGAAACAACGTAAATATATATTTTAAAGTATTAATAGGTGAAGGATGGTGTTGACTGATAAGCTGAGGTACTTTTCTACAACATAATGCGTGCTAGGAGTCAACTTATAGGATTAGAGAGATGTACAGCAGCAATTACATTGGCACTGCAATTTTAGAAGCAAATCCATGAGCATGTGATGGGTATAAACATTTTGCAATGATAGCTAGATAGGAGTGCCATTGTTCATCGTGAGTAAGGTGCACCAACTAAGGGGGCAGATAGGACTCTTTTTGAGAGAAGCCTTGCTCTAATCTAGAATCTAATCAGGTCTAGTGCCACTCCACAGGGAATTTGTGCTGTCTCTGAAGAGATTGGAAAATCCTCTTAGTGACTGCAAGCAGGACACAGCCTTGATACAGACATGGGGATTGAGATGTAGCATCATTCTATGCAGCTCATATCTAATGCAAGTAGCATACAAATTTTGCAATGTCTTCTAACTGAAATAGCTGTGGTGTGTTGCCCCCCCCATTGAGTTTGGTTGAGTGTGAGAGTAGGTGACACAAAATTGTGAGAACTAGTGTGAGTTAAAGTTAGATTGAACTAACTAAAGCCAACCTGCATCTTTTGAAAAGAAAATATACTTTAACTGGGACAAATGCAATAACTATTTTAAGGTTCATTTTGATTTAAAGAACATACAGTCATGACACAAGCTGTGAGAGAGTGAGGTTCTGACAGTGCACTGGAAGTCCTGAAGTGGGAGGTGAGCAGAAGGAGAGATGGCATCTATCCACATGAGGCTTTGTCACAACAATGAGATCGGATGACCATGAAATTTAATGTTATGATCCAGCCCTGAAGCCCTACTTAGATTTGTGTAAAAAGCTCAGTGACTCAGATCAGCATCAGTGTGTACATTTTCAAATGCTACATCTCATCAACTATATTGTGAACCTCTCAAGAAGCCAAATGAATCCTAAGTCTAATCACCCACCTATCAACAAATCAATCACACCTCCTAATTACCAGTTAATGGAAGGTAGTTCATTCGAAGGGGGATTAAAGCTCTTAGTAGGTGACTGTTGTGGAAGCAATCCTGCTTGCTGAAGTGAAGAATGATGAGTGAAACCTCACCATCTTTGAAAATAATCAACACTGAGGACAAATATAGATCTTAACAACCATGGCCTATGAGTCCTGAAGGTTGTGGAACCTTGGAGCTTTCATAAAGGTAAAGAAATTAGGAAGCTGCCTCTGGAAATTCTGTTCAATTAAAGATGGCAGGTGGGAGTGAGAATGCTGAATGTCCTGGGCTGCCAGCTGCTCTAGCAGGAGAGGTGGTCACCATCAATGTAAGAGGAAAGCAGCAGGGACACAATGAGATGGCCTCAAAATTTTGTAAAAGAAATATAGCCACAGCTACCAGGCCATTATTGTGCAGGTATGTCTTTGGAGGTTTCTAGGTCTATCATCTGAAATTTATAAAATCCAAAGTTGTTGTAAGCTTAACCCTTTCCAAATTGCATTTCTATCAGTTACCCGGCTTTCCCTGCTTCCTTAACAAGTGATTTGCGTGGGTTGAATCTTATATTTGGCTAAGTCCAAGTTGCATGGAGACTTTTGGTGGATTTCCTGTTATGAAGCCTGGCAAGCTTTTTGCCATACCTTGCCAAACTTGGCTTATTAATTACCTACACCCCTAACCATCCCTTCTATCTGATTTCTGTCTGCCATGTATTTAAATGAAATGATTAATATTTGACTGTTTTAAAGGACACTTCAATGAGAGAGATATGCTGGGGTTTCAATTCTGATCAGTGAGCAGCAGCTGTAACATTGGTCAAACAAAGATTGACAGTGAGATCAATTAATATCCCTTGCTTCAAGACTTTGGAAGCAACTGCAATTAGTGAGAAGAGACAGACAGAATTAGAGAAATTAATTGTAGTATCATTTACATTTGCTATAAACAACTGATTAAACAGTCTAATTATCCAATAATAAAGCTCAAATATGTTCTTCAAATATTAGCTCCGTGTTAAACAACAATACAAAAGCACAAAGAATAGATTCTCATTGTTAAGAGTGAAACTATCTATAGTGATTCTAATAACAGGTTTAAAGAAATTATAACTCCTTGAAGCCAGCAGCATTTGCGCTGTTGTATTATGGCATAGATTCCAGACAAGACAGTGCTACACTGCTTACCTCACCTTTAGTCACACTTTTTTTGTAATGGAGTCATTGTGTGTTCAGTCAGTAACGTACGGTAACATCAGTAAGTACAGAACCCAGCCTGTGTGTATGTCTCTGATATTGTAGCCATTCACTGTTACAGTAGGTTGCTAAACTTCAAGTTATGTGTTTCAACAAAAGCTCAAATATATTAGGCACATTCTGTTCCGATTAACATATATAGAAAACCACAAAGCACATCATGTGCCACAACAATGTCAGGCAAATAATCATTGCAAGAGAAACTCAAACAATCTTTGTTTAGCATGTATTAGCGTCACCATTGCTGAATTTTTAAATTCATTTATGGGGTGAGGGTGTCGCTGGCTAGGTCAGTATTTATAGCCCATCCCTAATTGCCCAGAGGGCAGTAAAGAGTCAACCACATTGCTGGAGTCACATGTAGACCTGACCAAGTAAGGAAGGTAATTTCCTTCCCTAAAGGACATTAGTGAAGGTAATTTCCTTCCCTAAAGGACATTAGTGAACCAGATGGTTTTTTCCCTAACTATCAGCAATGGATCCATGGTCTCTTGATCCTTCAACATTCACTTAACGTTCTCCATCTAATTATGTCAAATCATAACAAAACTTGGAAACTAATTTACAATTTAGCAATATTTTTGTAACAGCACAAAATAAAGTGAAAATTAATATCTCTACCACTTATTCACATTGCTCTCATCATCCCTAGATGTATACCTGATGTGTTTCCCATGAAACACTTTGTTTTGGTTCCTCCTATAACCTTGCTGGTAACTCAGTGTAGACTCAAATGAAAAATTGTTGGGCCCTTAGACATTCACTGTTTTAATCAGAATAACCATGTTTAATGTGAATAATCTTTATACTGACCTTCTCCTGTTCAAAAGCTTGGTTGTACTTAATAGTCTGGAAATGAACATGTATAAAGTATGTGTGATGTGTAAGTTGGGCAATAACTAGTCATCAGGATCTTTTCTATGTCAACAGGTTTTTGTTTCTAACTGAATCAGGGATAAAAATTTGGCAGATGCAAACCTGATTCTGCTTTGCCATCACCTGTTTTACAAGTTTGAACAAAGTCAAATCTGCCCAATTGAGTTCTGTTTTTGTTGTACAACACAAAGTTTTGGATTTAAGTGGGTCTTTACCCAGTCTGTTAGATTGTTCAACATGCCTTGTGTACAATGAATTACTGGGAACTACAATGACTGTTGTTCACAGTAGCAGAACTTGGATGATAAGAACATGCTGCATGAAATATACATGAGTGTTTAATCCATGTGTGAGTGCAAGTATGCAATATTGGGAAGTTCTGATACTAACTTGACATTGTTAGCAGAATAAAGCGGAGCTTCCTTCATTTGTATTATCAAAGGCACATTTTGAGAATGTCTTCTCCCAGCGATAGATGACATGTCAAGAGGTGTGTACAAATTGAGCTTCGACAGCAACAAGTAACTGACTGGACTATGGTAATGGTGACTAGTTATTGATGACATAGGCCTTGTGCCTACTAATAATTATATGATTGGCTCCTGGGTAGTTGAACACCTTGTGGGTGTGAATGTTTTGGGAGAAGTCATTGGCTCTCTGATTGGTAAGGAGCTGTCCCAAAACTCTGAGGTAAAAAAAGTACTTGAGGCTGAAGGAAGCCGATTTGTTTCCCATCAATGTTTGCTGTAGGCTGTGTATTTTTAAACTGATGCATAAGCCCATTGTACTTGAACTGTTGAGATATAACTATTATTTAAAACTCTAACCTCCTTAGGTGTTCTCACTCACACATACACAGACAGACAAAGTAGGTGCTGACAGGATAATTCCCCACATTGAGGAATTGAGAACGAGGAGCCACAGTTTTAAAATAAGGGGTCTCATCTCTTACAGAGATGAGGGGGAGTTTCTTCTCTGAAAGGATCACTAGTCTTCAGAATTATTTTCCACTGAGAGCAGTGGAGACTGGATCATTGAATACACTCTAGGCTGATCTCTAATCTACAAGGGAATCAAGGGTTTTGGGGGACAAGGCAATAAAGTGGAATTAAGACCACAGTGAGATTAAGGATGATTTTGATGATTTTGTTGGAGCAGATTTGATGGGATGAATATTCGTGGTCCTAGAGCCATAGAATCCCTACAGTGTGGAAGCAAGCCATTCAGCCCATTGAGTCCACACCGATCTGCCAAACAACATTTCACACAGACCCACCCCCCTGCTCTATCCCTGTAACCTCATATTTCCCTTTGCTAATCCACCTAACCTGCACATCTTCGAACTGTGCGAGGAAACCGGAGCACCCAAATGAAACCCACACAGGCATGGGGAGAATGTGCAGTCTCTTCAAGGCAGTCACTCTGAAGCCAGAAATGAAGCCAGATCCCTGGCGTTGTGAGGCTGTGGTGCTAACAACTGAGCCACCATGCTGCCCAATTTCTATTTCTTATGATCTCATAACTGTTATGATATTATGTCTGGCAACGTTTTAAAGTTCTATAAAGGTATTGTATAAAATGTAAGTTTTTCTTGCAAGCACAAGTGTTCATGGAATGCCTCACACAAGCCTGGGTCCCAGCAGATTCACATCCTGGTCCTCTTGTGACAATCTGGCTGACTCAAGATGGGAACACACCAAAAAGGCTGCAGGTGTCCACCTCCTATAGAAAATGCTGGACGGTGTGAAAATGCTATAACTCCCTTCAGACATTCCTTTTCTAAAATCAAGGCAAGAAATATGTTTTTCAAAATGCTTTGAACATTTTGAACTGGCTCATATTAGTAGCAATCACATGATTAGTATTGTCTCGCTGACATTTTTGTTTACAAGCATATTTGCAAAAGAAAGTAGGTTTGTATAATCATGGGAAAAGTAACTGAAATTCATTTTAATCTATGTATTAAATATTGTACCTGTAAATACAATGTCATCAATAAATTTAATTTACAAAGTGACATCATATCTCATTCATCGATCGCTAGGATCTTCCCCATGGGGGAAAAGAAAGTTACTCTGGGAATAGACATCAGTCTACACAGCCTGTTATTAGTGTAAAAACGTTACAAAACACGTCAATTCAGCAGTAGTATGGCCACTGCTAATCTGAGCTAGTTTTAGTCTGACTGTTAAATAATGCAGCCTTATTTCAGATCATTATTTCAGATAACCCAGGTGAACACCTAAAACAGGTGTTCAGACCCTTTCAGTATGCAAACAGGATGCCTCAATACCCATTAAAGGAACTTTATTAGGTGGAACCTAATGCTCTTGAGATGACTGAGACATCTCATGAGATAGTTAAATCGCTAGCATCTATTTTTAAATTAGACTTTCCTCCTTAACCCATAGGAGAAGTATAATTTATCCTTCCTCTGTAGCAATCTGATTATTGATTTAGCTCCACTGTGATTGTTCTAACCATCCAAATGAAATTTGTAAGTGTACGTTCATGCAAGTGTAGACAGCACCTTTCTATATGGTAGCAGTGGCGACATGACAGGTGTAATGGGAGGCAAGCAGCAGGGAAGAGCCTGAGGTACAGCTCACCAACAGTACAGTGTATTCGGTAAACCATGGGGTCAACCTTGCAATCGGACCCCAGAAGTGGGGAAATACCTAAAGAGAAGGTCAGCAAGCAATGGGCTTCACACCTTTCTAGACATTAAGCTGCTCAAAGGCAAAGCTTGCAGGCAAACTAAATCAAATGCAGGAGAAGATTGACAATAAAGAAACTGTCAAGGAACCAGAAACAGGAAAAGGAAAAAAAATGTCAATTTAGAGCAAGAAAAGTAGCTTCATCGTAGCGTGAAGATAAGAGGTAATTTCATATTTGATGCCCTGAACATGTAGAACTATGCCTGCTGGTGCTCATTACTGACTCTGATTAATTTTGACTGCTTCAGTACAAATGAATGATGTGGTGTATATTAATAACCAGTTGCTATGAACACATTGTTTCATAACCCAGAGCCACTAACTCAGCGCAGCTGGTAAAATGGAAACATCTCTGCTCCATCTGCTTAGAAAGATTGAATAATACAATAATGGAATTAGAATTTATTATTGCTTTAATATTTCACATCAAAGTTATTTGAAATCAAGCAAAGCAAATGGCAGTGATGATATAAAAATAAACTCCCTGGCATGCTTTAGCATGTTTAAGAATTTCTGACTGATTATGCAAAGTGAAGAGCTTGAGAGACAAGTGAGTTAAGAATTTTAAGTATTTGGGTTTAATCTTCATGGTTTCTCTTGATTTTTAATTTGTCATTCAAAGAGATAGGATAACTTTTCTTTTTGAGGAGTCTGAGCATGCAGTGTAAGTGTGATGTGGCTAAGGAATTCCTTCTGTTCTCATAGTTTTGAATCTTAGAAGATGTTTGTGTCCTTAATAGGACAGTCAGTCTACATTTTTGAATAGCTAGCATAAGAATTCTGTAGAAGGAATTCTGTGACATTTGGCAATCTATAATTATCATTACGACAGTATCCAAAGACCTGTCTATACATACTGGGACATTTCTTTTTAATAAGACCTGCTTTCCGGCCTTCCCATTATAAGGGATGCTGTTTAAGCTTTTAGTCATCATCAGACAAGTGGAGGGTATTCTGTCACTCTCCTGACTTGTGCCTTGTTCATGGTGGACAAGGTTGAGGAGTCAGAAGTTGAATTAATCATCACAGAAAGCCCAGCTTCTAGCCTGATCTTGTAACCATTGTATTTACAAAGCTAGTTAGATTCAGTTTCTGGCCAATGGTGACACCCAGGATGTTGCTGGTGGAAGATCTGTGGGTAAGTCCATTGAATGTCAAGGGACATTCATCCGTATGTGCTGCATGTGTAATTTGCCACTTATTAAGCTAAGCCTGTATGTTCTCCAGGTCTGGCTGATATAAATGTGAACTACTCCAGTATCATGTACACTTACATAGTTTTCAAATATTGAAATATGGCATAGAAAGCTGTCCATGTTGCTCCAAAGGTAATTTGTATAACTATAATGCTGATGGCTCTCATATTCTAATGGAGGGTTGTATGTCAAGATAAATACAAATAGTTTCTTCCAGAAATATGAAAGATTGTATTCCAACAGAAAAGATGAAACCTAGTTGATTTTAACAGTGCTTTCATTATTGTAGGGTTTACCCAATCAGCCAGTGTAGAGAAGATGATTTGCAGAAATCCTGCACATGTAAGGCTAAAAGCTTATAGTTTTGTTCATAACTAACTTCATGGCAGACCAGTGAGTGTTTAGAATAGACTAAACTAAAGGGGGCGGCATGCTGTCTCAGTGGTTAGCACTGCTGCCTCACAGCACCAGGGAGCCAGGTTCAATTCCACCCTTGGGCAACTATCTGTGTGGAGTTTGCACATTCTCCCTGTGTCTGTGTGGGTTTCCTCCAGGTGCTCCAGTTTCCTCCCACAGTCCAAAGATGTGCAGGCTAGGTGGATTGGCCATGAAAAATTACCAGTGTTTAGGGATGTGTAGATTAGGTGGGTTATAGAGGGATGGGTCTGGGTGGGATGCTCTGAGGGTCAGTGTGGGCTTGTTAGGTCAAAGGGCCTGTTTCCACACCATAGGGATTCTATGATTCTATAAACAGTTAACACTTCATCACTCTATTTATGTCATCATTATCACAATAAAATGTGTCTTTTTTCTGCTTAGCTACTTTACAGCCTTTAGGATTCAATATTGAATTCCACAACTTCAGAGCATTACTCCTGTATTCTTTGTTTTTCTTACTTTAGAAGTTATTCAGGAGTTAGACTAGGTTTTTAATTATTTAACTTTTCATGAATAATTATTGCTTAACTACAGCAGAACGCTCAGTATTCACGGATTTGAAGGAGTCCGGGGGAGGAGGAATTGCCCCATAAACTTCTAAGGCAATTCCTTCAGGGTTTGCTATGATAAGGATTCTGCAGAGTCCCCATACACAACTCCTATTTAGAAATCAAAAACAATTATATGACTGTCAAAAAGTCCAGGCCCATGTGAGGAGACCTTTAGTGATAAAGGGATTGAGCTTAATTATAACTCCCATGCCCCCAATCAGATCTACCGCTGGCACCCAGCATCAAAATTCATACTTGAATAGTGGCCATATTGGTGAGGTGCCACACAGGCACCCGAATTTAAAGAGATCATACTCCAGGAAAAAGACAATGATTTAACTGGAAGTTATAAGAATAATCACAAAATTATTGCATACATAGGGAGATTATTTGGCTTAACGTGCCTTCATTGGTTCTGTTTTGTAGTGCAAAATCTCCTGCCTTTTCCCCGTATCTGTGCATGCCATTTCTATCTAAATAATTATCTGACGTCCTCTTGACTGGCTCGAATGAACTTCCCTCCATCACATTTCCAGGCAATGCTTTCCACACCCTAACTACTTACTATGTGGAAAAGGTTTTTTTTCTCACATCCCTCTTTCTTCGTTTGCACATCACCTTATGCTTTCTCATTCTGGTTTCTTGTTTGAATGGGAACAGTTTCTCCCTGTCTGCTCCATCCAATCCACTCATGAGTTTGAAAATTTTTGTCAAATCTCCTCTCAGCTGACTTCTCTCCAAGGAGAACAGTCACAACCTTTTCAACGCAAGTCTATAACTTCCATTTCTCATTCCTGGAATCATTCTTGTAGGTCATTCTATACTCTTTCCAATGAATTTGCATCTTTCCTATAATGTGGCACCCACAACTGTACACAATTCTCCAACTGATGTCTAACAGTTGTCTTGTACAAGTTCAACATCACCTCCTTGCTCTTGTAATCTACACCCTTATTAATAAAGCTGAGGACACTATATGCTTTACTTACTGCTTTTCCTACCACTCCTGTTGCTTTCATTAAACTTACATGTATACACAAAGGTCCCTTTGTTACTGCACCCTCTTAGAATTGTACCCCTTGTTACATATTGTCTTTCAATGCTCTAGTACCAATGTGCAACACCCCACACTTCTCTGTATTGAACCTCGTCAGCCATCGATCCACCTATTTCACCAACTTGTAAATGCCTTTTGGAGTTCCACATTGTCCTCCTCACAGTTTGTAATTCTTCCAAGTTTTGTGTCATCTGCAAACTTTGAAATTGTCCCCTGCACACCAAGATCCAGATTATTAACTTAAAATCAGTAAAAGCAACCCTGGGGAACTCCACTACAAAGCTTCCTTCAGACCAAAAAATATTAATTAACAATTACTCTGTTTCCTATAACTCAGCTAATTTTGTATCCATGTCCCTTATACACCATGACCTTTTCTCACAAGTGTATTTTGTAACATTATAGCAAATGTCTCGTGCAAATCCTCGTATGCCACATCAACAGCATTACCCGAATCTAGGCTTTCTATTACCTCTTCAAAAAACTCCGGTGAGTTAGTTAAGCATGATTTCCCCTTTAGAAATCAATACTGGCTCTTCCTAATCAGGCCACCTTTTTTCCATCTGACTATTCTGTATATTTGTTTTGAGAAGCATCTGATACTACCAAGCAATACGGTGGCTCAGTGGTTAGCACTGCTGCCTCACAGCACCAAGAACCAGGTTTGATTCCACCCTCACCCTCGGTGTGGAGTTTGCATATTGTCCCCATGTCTGTGTGGGTTTCCTCCGGGTGCTCCGGTTTCCTTCCGCAGTCCAAAGATGTGCAGGATAGGTGGATTGGCCATGTTAAATTTCCCATAGTGTTCAGGGATGTGTAGATTAGGTGGGTTACAGGGGAATGGGTCTGGGTGGGATGCTCTGAAGGTTGGTGTGGACTTGTTGGGCCGAAAGGCCTGTTTCCACACTGTAGAGATTCTTTAAAGATCTGTGAAGGATTAACTGACTGTTCTTTAATTGATGGGGTTATCCTGTTGAGGTGGAATGACTAAATAACTCTCTCTATAACTTGAGTCCGCTTCCAGCATCAAAGAGTTCATTGATGTTACATTGGTGGGAAGAAACCTCTGACAGTCTATAAGCTTTCTCACTAAGCAAAAGAAAGACATAAACTTTTATACATTTGTTTTCAGCCTCCCTTTGACAATTATAAACCAATTGTACTATTAATTGGATACATATACATCCAAATCATGCAACTGCATGGTCAATGATGGACAACTTTATGGACGGCCCTAAATCTTCCTAAGATCTTACAATGTTTACCAGACAGCCTCATCACCTATCATTGGGCTTTCACAGTGCATTTTATTCAACCATATTTGAATACTGCTGACTTCTGCACCTGTTATTCAATCCTCCCTGCTAGCAGGATGGGGTCTTCTCCCTACTGTATAAGGCTATATGTCCATAGGAATTCAGTTAAATCGCTTTATGTTAGTTTGTTGGTTACATTCAGAATTTCAGTATACCTCTATGGATATATATAATAGGTAGCGACAGTTACCTAAAGAGTCTTAATTATTGTGGGATCAGACTTTCCTTCTAATCTTTACTAAACAACAAATTTTGAACTAACTGGTTAACAGGAACCCCTGTCAAAGTTTTCCAAATGTGTTCCTTATCAAATGGTCTCAGTGTCTAAATCTGAGTGTCTACAGGAATCCAATTAAATCCCTTGATGTTGAGTACACTAAAACTATTATTTTATATACACGCGTGTATATGTGATTACAATCACATAAAGGATGTTAACTAATGTGAGTCAAGCTTTTCCCATTCCATCCCTTATTGAATATCAAACTTTAAATTAGCTTGTAAGGAGGGCTTCAATTGGTGCTTCTCTTATCAGAGCTGTCTTAATGTAAGTAATGGCTATATTTTTTACTTCTTCTTAATAAGGCCCTATTGTGTTATATCTAAGAGACACTTTATTACCTTATCCGAGATAACAAGCATGGGGCTGGATGAACACAGCAGGTCAAGCACCATCATAGGAGCAGGAAAACTTGACGTTTCGGGCCTAAACCCTTCATCAGAAAAGGGTTTAGGCCCAAAACGTCAAGTTTTCCTGCTCCTATGATGCTGCTTGACCTGCTGTGTTCATCCAGCCCCATGCTTGTTATCTCGGATTCTCCAGCATCTGCAGTACCTCTTATCTCTTATTACCTTATCCGCTTGTTATGAGTGCAAAGGCCAAGATTCTGACTGCAAGTTACTGTTTCAGCTAACAATCTACTTTGGCTATTTTCATGTCAACAAAAAGTCATGGGCAACCATTTTATGTTAACTAAGAACCGTGGGCAGCTGTGATACTTACCAAAGGGAAGGGAAGTAGAAGAGTGGCAGCAGTGAGGGAAATGTTCATGTCTAGGAAGGAATTTAAAACTGCTGTTAGAAACTTTCAGAACAACAGTAGTCTTTTTATTTAAATTTATTCCTTTCAGTTTTTATTTTGTTTTTTGCTCTAACAATCCTTACAATCTTTCTTGAACAAGGTTGTAAAGTTTGCAGTTTTCTCGTCTACGGGCACCTCCGCCAAATCCAGGGAAGACTGAATTACTGTAGCCAGTACTCACAATTTCTGCCCTCATTTCCTTCAAAATCCTTGGATGCATCTTATCCAGTCCCAATGCCTTGTCAACTTCTAGTGCCAAAAATTTATCCAACAATTTTTATCCTTATTAATTTTGAACCTTTCTGGTGAAAGAGTTTCCTCCTTTGTCACCACAGCCTGGGCAAGAGGATAAGATAAAAAAATCATATTTCTTTTACATTATGTCAGAAAGAAAGTTTGGTAGATCTTCCAATTCCCGGGAATAGTGTTTCTTCTTGGGGCCCAATTGGTCTGCCGACCACAAATTATACTTAAAATTGTGATAGTTTTGAGAAATATTTTCTTCTCAAGCTTTCTCTGAAACTGTTATCACTGCGTACAAAATGGCCGCAAACCAGCATAATCAGACAACATTTTATAATATAATCTTTAAATATAACGGCTGTAAAAGATATTCTTGATTTAAAAGAATGCTAGCTTTGCACCAGTTAACCAACACACCAGATGATAGTCTTATCACAAAAAATAAGTGTTTATGTCAGAGTGTCTTGGACATTGATGTGAACTGATTTCAACAACTGAAAATTACTTTTAAAAGCTATAACAGAACCATTTCCAAGCTGGTGCATACGTAGTCCATTTATTAATGGATTAAAAAATAGTTTCCAATAGCATCTTACAAATACCTGGCTTTCTCCCACACCTAAGAGATCCAGGAAGAGGTGAAATTCAATTTTGAGAAACTCCTCAAGGGATAATAAAGAAGTGCAATCCTGCTTCTACCACAATGTTTTGAAGCCAGTGCACAAGGTAATGGAGGCACTATTTGCATTAAATGTGATTTCTGTTTAAAGTTATGCAATCTTTTGCACCAGTTTTGTTGATTTCAAGGAAATAGTATAGAAGAAAGCAGTGCTACAGAGTGCAAGCTTTGAGTGCTAATGTTTTGCTATGGAGCATTTTACAGCTTTTTACCTATTTGTTCTCCTATCAGGATACATTTCAAACAGTGGAGATGGTAAGGAGGAGATTTGGCAGATAGAAGATACCAATTACTGGAAGAGTGACATGGAACAGATGTCCCAGGAGTGGAACACATCCACACTAACATAAAACATGTGAACACCGTCTGATCAATAAGAAAGCAGTGATGAAGGAATAATGAACTACGGCTACAAGAGAGTAAGTAAAAACAAAATTGTTGTTCAGTTTGCTTCGCAATAGTGATTCCATGCAGTCAAATTTTTTTGGTATGTCTTCTTGAAATGCTTTCCTTTTGGTTACTCGGGTAACTGTGCAATTCTGTCCAAGGTCTGTGCAGTGAGCATTAATCTTCTGATCCATTCAATGCCTAGGCCTTGATGTACAACTCTAAATTTGGAAAAGATTCTAAATTGATGAATGAGTACATCAGCCTGCTCCGGTAATACTCTTATTCTTATTCAGTATATATTGTTTATGGGTCTTTTATTAATAGAAAGGATAATTCTCCTTATACAACCATTCTACACTGTTACATCATTTTGGTTTCACTCCCAAAGCGGCACGATAAAGATGATGTGCCAAACTTATATTTCTGTCATAAAAAGAATTAATGTTTCATCTGAGCAGAATGCTATGAATGTGAAAGATGTTGACTTATTTGGATAATTGTAAATTTAAAATTCAATTTACTTATGGTGGGGATATTTATTACAGAAAGATACTGGGCAGCAAACAGATGGTGAATCTAATGCAGCCATAAAGCTCTGTTTTAGCAAATACTATCATTTGGAAAGTGGACATATGTTTAGGGGTTCTAAATACAGTAGTTATAAATTTAACATGTGCATGATGGGCAGCACAATGGCTCAGTAGTTAGCAATGCTGCCTCATAGCACCAGGGACCCAGGTTTGCTTCCAGCCTTTGGTGACTATCTGTATGACGTTTGCACATTCTCCCCGTGCCTGCAAGGGTTTCCGCTGGATGATCGGATTGCCTCCCAAAGTCTAAACATGTGCAGGTTATGTGGTTTGGCAAGCCTAAATTTGCGCATAGCAACAAGGGAGGTGCAGGCTAGGTGGATGAGCCATGGTAAATGTGGGGTTGCAGGTATGGGTGGGATTCTGGGTCCGGGAAGAATGCTCTTCAGATGATTGGTGCGGACTCAATAGTCCGAATGGCTTGTTTCTGCCCTGTAAAGATTCTATGATATTTTAATGAACAGAGAAGGAAAACCATAGAAATGCATTTTAAACAAAAATATTTTTCACATCTCAATTTAGGAGTAGGTAGCATAATGGCAGTATTGTGGTAATATCATTCTCCTCTGTCATTGAGTGCATGCTTATTGTCTTTTTGTGAAATGGGATGGCATCAAACAGCCAGAACCTTCCCCAGAAGGAAGAAAAAGAATCTGAAATTCCTGACAGCCATTTTGATCTGCTATTGAAAAGCGCAGTTGCCAGAAAACAACGGATAGGCCATCTGTTTAGCCTTTTTGTATGGGATTTCAAAATCCAGCAATGAATTGCTCAGGTGCATGTGAAGTAAACCTTCTCTGGTGACCTAAAAGCTTGTTCCAATTTACAAGCCTGCTGCTTTTAGCCTCTAATAATTCATTAAATATATTCTGGGACGTTCAAATCTTACCTGGGGAGATGACACTCAAAGTAACTAAATGTCTATTCTACTTTTGAGTTGTTTGGTGTTCACACCTTGAAATGAAGGAAAAATAGATGAATAGAAGGAGTGGCCACTGCTGACACCTTCAAATGAGTTTGTTATAGAGATGTGTGGGCTGAAAGCAATTTCTTCATATTAGCTAGACACTAAAAATGCAACAACGCTGTTTTCTGAATCACATTGGAAACTGCTACTGCAGAGAGGTAGTTGAATTTTTTTGAAGAGGTGACAAAAATAATTGATGAGGGAAGGGCTTTGGATGCAGTTCATATGGACTTTAGTAGGGCATTTGATAAAGTCCCACATGGCAGATTGGTACAAAAACTAAAATCACATGGGATTCGGGATGGTCTGGCTAAATGGATACAAAACTGGCTTGTTCATAAAAGGCAGAGGTTAGTGGTGGAAGGCTGTTTTTCAGAATGGAGACTGATAACTAGTGGTGCTCCACAGGGATCAGTCTTAAGCCCTCTGTTGTTTGTAGTATATATAAATGATCTGGTGGAAAATGTGGGTGGTCTGATTAGTGAGTTTGCAGATGACATGAAGATTAGTGGAATTGCCAATAGTGCTGATGATTGTGAAAGGATACAACAGGATATAGATAGATTGGCTCTTGGCCACAGAAATGGCAGATGGAGTTTAATCCAGACAAATGCAAAGTCATGCGTTTTGTAGGATCAAATTTAGGTGTGAATTATACTGTAAGTGGCAGAACCCTTTAGCAACATTAACATACAGATGGATATGGACATGCAGGTCTACAATTCCCTAAAAGTGGCAACACAGGTGGCCAAAGTGATTAAGAAAGCATGTGGCATGCTTGCCTTCATTGGCCGGGGCATGGAGTACAAGAGTTGGCAAACTATGTTGCAGCTGTATAACACCCTTGTTAGGCTATATTTGGAATATTGTGTGCAGTTTTGGTCACCACGCTGCCAGAAAGACGTGAATGCTTTGGAGAGAGTGCAGAGAAGGTTCACCGGGATGTTGCCAGGTCTCCAGGGCATTGACTATGAGGAAAGGTTAAAAAGACTAGGATTGTTTTCACTGGAAAGACTGTGGCTGAGAGGAGACCTGATAGAGGTCTACAAAATTCTGAGAGACATAGATAGTCAGGGGCTTTTTCTCAGGGCTGAAGCTTCATTTACAGGGGGGCACAGGTTCAAGGTGAGGCAGGGAAAGTTTGAGGGAGACGTGTGAGGGACGATTTTCACACAGAGAGTGGTAGGGAACCTGAAACACACTTCCAGAGGAGGTGGTGGAAGCATGCAGGTTGGTAGCTTTTAAGAGGCATCTGGACGGTTCTGTGAATAGGGAGGGAATAGAAGGATACAGATAGAATATGAGCAGAAGGTTTGTTTTTTAGTTTAGTTAGGGCATGATGTCCAGCGCAGGCTTGGAGGGCCAAAAGGCCTATTCCTTGCTATACTTAGAATCATAGAATCCCCACAGTGTGGAAATAGCCCATTCGGCCCAACAAATCAACACCAACCCTCCAAAGAGCATCCCACCCAGACCCGTTCCCCTACCCTATCCCTGTAACACTGCATTTCCCATGCAAATGCACATAACCTACGCATCCCTGAACAATATGGGCAATTTAGCATGGCCAATCCACCCAACTTGCACACCTTTGGACTGTGGGAGGAAACCAGAGCACCTGGCAGAAACCCATGCAGACATGGGGAAAATGTGCAAACCCCACACAGACAATCACCCAAGATTGAAATCAAACCTGGGTTCCTGGCACTGTGAGGCAGCAGTGCTAACCACTGAACTACAGTGCTGCCCGTTAGCCACCGTGCTGCTCTTCTGTTTGTTTATTCTTTGAAACCACAATGTATTTTGTATCATTTAATCTTGAATCTCCTCAGTCTGTATAAAAAGGTTAAACCCAACTTTTTCACTTACAGTAAAATTTTCAAAACACTAAACATAGGAATACATCTTAAAATTAAAAAGAAAATCAACATTCTCTCAAAGGTCACAGCAGGAGAATCATTGCTGGAATGTAACTAATGTTTTGAATGTAGACATTTTGTTGAAGAGCAAACATTGTCACTGATCCTATATTCCCACCAAAAATCCATGTTAAAAAGAATCAGAGTTGAGATTACTGCATAGTTTCCAATTTTCTCACATCACTTTGCATATGTGAGGTTCTCCAGTGAGTCATAGAACGATACAGCATAGAAGAAGACCAAATGGCCTTTTGTGTCTGTGCTCGTTCTGTGAAAGAGCTATCTAATTAGTCCCATTCTTCTGCTTTTTCCTCGGCACTGTACATTTTCCCTTATCAAGTATAAGTCACATTTTTGCAAAAGTTACTTCTCTTTTACATTCACAATTGATGGCAACATCACTGCCATATCATTTTTGATTGATTTATACCAAAATACAGTGAAAAGCTTCGTTTACGAGTTTTTATGAGAACTTTAAAAAACACTGGAGAAAAGACTTTGAGACAGCCCATTATTTTCACTTTTATAAAAAGTTTTTAAGTCATCCCGTTTCTCTCACATCATAATTTATTATTTAATGTGATGTAAGACAATTTATCTATGGTCTTCCCACTTCCTACAGACAAAGGGGGTGGCCATGGGTACCCGCATGGGCCCAAGCTATGCCTGCCTCTTTGTAGGTTATGTGGAACAATCCCTCTTCCAGACCTACACTGGCCCTAAACCACACCTCTTCCTCCGTTACATTGATGACTGCATCGGCGCCGCCTCGTGCTCCCACGAGGAGCTCGAACAGTTCATCCAATTCACCAACACCTTCCACCCCAACCTGAAGTTCACCTGGACCATCTCCAACACTTCTCTCTCCTTCCTAGACCTCTCTGTCTCCATCTCGGGCAACCACCTAGAGACAGATGTCCATTTCAAGCCCACTGACTCCCACAGCTACCTGGAATACACCTCCTCCCACCCACCCTCCTGCAAAAATGCCATCCCCTATTCCCAATTCCTTCGCCTCCGCCGCATCTGCTCCCAGAATGAGACATTCCAATCCCGCACATCTCAAATGTCCTCATTCTTCAAGGACCGCAACTTCCCCCCCACAGTGGTCGAGAACGCCCTCGACCGTGTCTCCCGTATTTCCCGGAACACATCCCTCACGCCCCGTCCCCGCAACAATAACCAAAAAAGAATCCCCCTCGTCCTCACATACCACCCCACCAACCTCCGGATCCAACGCATCATCCTCCGACACTTCCGCCATCTGCAGTCAGACCCCACCACCAAAGACATTTTATCCTCCCCACCCTTATCTGCCTTCCGGAGCGACCACTCCCTCCGAGACTCCCTTGTCCGCTCCACACTCCCCTCCAGCCCCACCACACCCGGCACTTTTCCTTGTAACCGCAGGAAGTGCTACACCTGCCCCCACACCTCCTCCCTCACCCCAATCCCCGGCCCCAAGAAGAGTTTCCACATCAGGCAGAGGTTCACCTGCACATCTGCCAATGTGGTAT